>JANVCQ010000003.1:29492557-29513452 GCA_025531925.1 Erythroxylum plowmanianum
CTTCAGTAGAAGAATGTAGAGACATATTGCTCACACAAAACAATAATTCTAATTTTCAATTATTGACAATATAATTGTCTAAGAACAACTATTGTTGGATATGAAAAAGTTATCAGCTTAATTCTAGGACCTAGATCTATAAAGATATATTTGAATTTGTTCACCTATTCTAAGTCTAGGTACATAGATAATGTACTAAACATGTTTAGTATTTGAGATATCAGATATTTATAAAAACATTAAAGATATCCATTATTTTATGTATTTGTTGATATTTGAGTTCAAGGTTATATAGATATTAACTTAAGATGTAAATCCAAAATAAGGTCTATTTTACTTAAAACAATATCATTGATGATTGGAAAGTTCCAGTGTAGCAATGGTTACTAATTAAGCCATAATTCATTTTTCATACAGTGGAAATAATTATTTAGGTCAATAAATTATTTAATGAACTTAATATAGTTTCTTGTATTGTTCAAGATAGCAATGTACTGTGGAATTTGAGAGCCATTAGGCATGTAAAAGGAGTTAAGGTCTTGTAGAAGATCCAAGGATGTATTTAAGCAATTGGTCTTAATTATGATGGTAATTAAGAAAAAAGTTGTAAGATTTAAGCAAATGCTCAGTAATCTTTTAGAATTCTCTCATTAAGCCATTGTCCTAATAGTAGCATGATCATTATATAATGGTATGGTATATGATAGTTAAACTATTGGTTTTGTGCAAGTGAAAGATTGTTGGCTTATGCTCTATGGTCAATCGATTGGTTATAGTTTAGTGACAAAATATTTAAAGACAACCTTTATCTTGTACATATTTAGATGTATATTGGGCATGTAAAAGGATTTAAGGTCTTGTAGAAGATCCAATGATGTACTTAAGCAATTGGTTTTAATTATAATGATAATTAAGAAAAAAGTTATAAGATTTAAGCAAATGCTTAATACAGAGAATCTTTTATGATTCTCTCATTAAGCCACTGCCCCAATAGTAGCATGATCATTATATGATGATATGGTATATGATACTTAGACTATTGGATTAGTGCATACGAGAGATTGTTAGTTTATATCCTAAAGCCAATCAATTGGTTGTAGTTTATGGAAAAATATTTAGAGGCAATCTTTATCCTGTATATATTTAGATGTATTTTAGATGTATATAAAAAAGTCCATGGGATAATTATATATTGCAAAAAAAATTATGATGTGATTATAATTATGAGATTCATATTGCATTTATGTATTATCTTTAAATTGTTCTTAGTCATTGTCCTATTAAGACTGCACGTTAATAGAATATAAAAAGACTATCACATGTTATGTTTTTCTTTATGAAGGAAGTAGTCGATTTTTATAGACAAAAGTATAGAGATACTTAAACAAATATGTTCGTGCTTGTTAGAAAACAAGTTCACTAAAGTGACCATATATGAGAAATTCATTTGGAACATTACTTTTATGTCTATGGAAATTCTCATTATGATGATTGTTTAAGTAATTCTTTGACTTGAGGTCTCTGAAGTTATCTTGTATAGGGATTACTATGTTTTGATACTATTTATGACATATTCTAATTATGGGTAGTTTAGTCGGTAGGGATTGGATGTAGTTATATGATCAAGATATGATTCATCACCCTAACGTGATTAGGGAGAATGTTCTATTGTTCTAGATTAGTATTAATTCAGGAAATGCTTGGCCAAGGTAAACTGATGTTTTGCAAATAGTAAACAAATGTCATTAATTGAATCAATAGCTAATGACAAAGAACTAATATAATTGGACTCAAAATAAAGTAGACATTAATTTTAGGTTCTATGTCTAAAGAAAACATTGTATGATGAAAAGATTGAATTATGAAAAAAAATCATGCATGAAAAGATTAGTCAAAATTACTTTGACATTTCAAAACATTTGGGTGGTCATGATTTGTTGCTAGACACCAATTTTGAATTATGAATATAAATTATTTAATAAGAGAATTAAAGATAAATTAAAGAAGTTTAATTTATCTAAACCTAAATATATTGTTTAATAAGAGAATTAAAGATAAATTAAAGAAGTTTAATTTATCTAACCCTAAATATATTTTACAGTTATAACTTGTATTCATTGCCAACATACTTGGGAACCTAATGGTTATACTTCATTGTAAAGTTTGGAAAACTATATTATTAAATATGAGATATCTAATAAATAAGGATCAATATGAGATATTAGATCTTGTTTAGGCATAATTGATATTTAATTATATTTATTTGTAAATCTAATTAAAGTTTACTTGAAATTAAATATATATACTAAAATGTCCAAAATTTATTATAAATAGGCTTAAACTCTAAGTTAGCTGGCACTCCTTACTTAACCTTTTCTATGATAGTTAAAAAGTTTTCTTAACTTGTTTTGTGGATACTGTTAGACATCAAGCACTCATATGGCTACAGTGGTTGAGATGAACTAGTTTTAGAAATAGTTTGAGGGAAATGATAAGATTATAATCAAGCTTCGAAATAATGTACGAATTAAGATTCATTCTTTATTATGATTTAATTATTAATCATTTTATATAATTAAAGTAATCTTGATTTTTTGAAAATCAAAATATGAAAAAAATTTCATAATTATTTTGCTGCGATCGAAATTGAATCCTGACCCAATTTTCTAAGAGCAAAAGCAATAGTTACTCATCTAATATAGTTTTTTTGTAATGGTATATGGTAGAGGATTACGTAGTCTTCCTTCTATCATCAAGAAGTAGAAATAGAGCATTCATAGCAAAGTAATATATCTATATCCTTATACCTTTATTACAAAAGTTTTTGTAGTCTTTCCCATCACATAATAACTGATGAAGAAATCCTTCAAATATGATAATGACTAGGACTCATTGATAAAATATTTTATGTTATATATGTGATTAACATCTCGTTATGGCCTTTTTGTCATCAAAACATAACTAAGTTGCATAGTTATTAAGAAAAACAAAACGTAAGTATTTATTGTGATATATTCAAATGTAGTAGTTAAAATAATATGAAGGATGAAATATTGCAAGATGAATTGCGAGTTCAAGAAAATAAATTGTGTTCCATGTTACTTGAGCCTCCTTTAACTTATAAATGATAGGTGAAGGAGTTGAAAAAAATAATTTTCCTTACTATTTAGATAAAGAAAATGTATTGAGAACAATACAATTTTCTTAGCGGTTCACTACTTTAAGTTTTTGGCGGTGTGTGTTAATTGAATTTTGGAAAAACAGCTGAGGGGGTGTGTGTGTGTTTTGAGTTGGTGACATACAGTTGATTGATTTTGAGCTTAAACATGTGTGTCTTATACCGTATGGAGTAATTGGAAGTTTTTGGTGTTGGAAGCTTGCGTGTGAAATATTTGGTTATGTGTGTTGCAAGCTGTTAATTAATTATGCAAGAGTGAAGCCTCGATGTTCACAATTTGATATTGAGTTGTTGGACAACTTTTAAGTATTACTTGTGGTTTTTCTAGCTTGGGAGTTTATCGGTTTTGCATTGAGTTATCTAGGGGCTATTCATGCTAAACGTTCATCTCCTTGAGTGTTTCATAATTGGGTTATCTTTGAGAGTTAGGTGTGTCTTTTGTTGTGAACTACTTGTTGACTGAGCAGTTGCGACCTGATTATGAAATTGGCATGGATCAGCCTAATAAGTGAACAATTATTCAGATATATTTTAGGAAGTTGAACCTATAAGGAAGTCCTTCTTTTATTTCAAGTGTATTGTTATTCTTTTCTTAGTTGATTGATCACTTGAGTTATTTTTATTAATTATCTTTCATTAAGAGCAGTAGAGAAAAATCCTCTGTCGAGGTTAACACGAGTAGATCGTGTTATTTGGTATGAAAATCTTTCACGAGAAGTGAGGTTAAGAGATAGTTTCAAGGATTGAGTGAGTCAACTTTGAAAGCCTTTGGGTAAATCTATTGAACTTTTATGAAAGTGATTAAGCTAGGTGAGGGCCCCACAAACGTAGGTAATGTGTGCTGAACTGCATTAACAAACCTTATTTATGTTTATCTTTGATTCTTTTAATTTTTTATTTTTGTGTTTGTCAGAAAAGAATCGGAAAGTTTAACAATCATCTCTTTAATTTTTCAGTTGGTACCAAAGAGGATCACCAAATTAGAACTTGGAAGCAAGTTAGTTCATATCCCAATTTTGCAAACATGGCTACAAGAGAGGATGCATCGATCACTAGATCACCACTATTGAACGGGTTTAACCATCCCACATAGAAATCACGGATAAGAGCCTTCATCTAAGCTCAGGGTACAAAAACTTGACATTCGGTAGTACATGGGTGGACACATCCAAAGATTACTGATGATAAAGGAGAGGCAGTTTAAAAAGATTCATCTGAGTAAACAAGTGCAAAAGAAGAAAGTGCACTTGGAAACTCATAAGCAATGCATACAAATTTTAGTGCTGTTGATGAAGGACGCTTCTTAATGATGTCAGAGTGTGAATTGGCTAAAAAAGTGTGGGATGCTTTGCAGACTATTCATGAAGGGTCCAAATCTGTAATAGCGTCAAAACTACAGATGTTATCTATGAGGTTTAAAGAACTGAAGATGGATAAGAATGAGACTATTAGGGACTTTCATGAAAGATTATGCGATATAGCGAATCAGGCACAACAACAATTTGGAAAGAAATTTTCCAATATGAAACTAGTCAATAAGACATTAAGGTCACTACCTCCAAGATTTATTTCAAAAATTGCAGCAATGGAGAAGGCTCATAACATTAATGACTCATCGCTAGAGAAGGTAATTGGGATTCTTACCAATTCTGAAATGAATTTGTTGAGGGGCAAACATAAAAAGAGCAAGGGATTGGCACTACAACTGAAACTAGAAAAGGCATAACTAATATAGAAGATGAATCTGATGAATGAGGATTTTGTTTTGTCGACACACAATTTCAATAAGTGGCTAAAAAGAGTGAAAAAAGATAGGCCCGAGTTTAGGCAAAATGGTAGAAACTCATCAAACAACAACTTCAAACAATAAGTCAAGACTTAGAAGTGTGAAAGAAAAATGAGGAGAATTCAATGCCATGAGTGTTACGACTTTGGACATGTGCAAATAGAATGTGTTAATACCTTAAGGAAGAGAAAAGGGAAATCTTTTTACTAGCACTTTGAGCGAAAACCAATCCGAAAGTGAATATGGTAGTAAAGAAAAAATTTCAAATAGTGTTGCGTTAGTTGCTCTATATAACAAAAATCCAGTTGCATGCCTAATAATAACTAAGAATGAAGTAACTGAAGACAATAAAGGGGGCAAATTAGAAAATTTCAAGAAAATAGAGACAGATCAGGTCAAGGTTCAATATCAAATTATGACAATAATGAAAGTAGTTCCGATGATAAAAGGAAGAATATTTACAAGGCTTACGAAGTGATGTATGAAAAATGGGTGAAAACATGTGGAAAGAATGAAAGGTTAAAGGAAGAAATATGAAGAACACTATCCAAGATTTAGAGAAGAAATTGATGGTAGCTTTAGACAAGCTCGGTGAAGCCAAACTAAAGTTAGCAAGTACCGAAAAGGGTTCGAAAATGCTAAATGGAGGCACAAAAAAGCTAGAAAATTTGATTAAAATCGGTAAGGTTAAGGGGGTTCTTCAAGGCATTGGTTACAAAGGTGAGTGCTTCAAGGTGAATGATGAGAAAATTGATATACCCAGATCTGTCCAAGAAGAAACATCAAGAAAGAATCGAAGATTTATTCCCATATGTCATTTTTGATGAGTTATCGAACACATAAGGCCAAAATGCTACAAGTTACTGTAGATATTGTTTCAATGAAGCCAAAATTGAAGGACCCTATATCCCTCACATAAATTTCAGTATCAATCTTTAGTACTTAAATCCACTCGAGTTAAAAAAAAAAGGTAAATTGCAAGCTCTTATAGTTCTTAAATCAATGAAGGTAACTTGTCACAATGGTTGGTATTTTGATAGTGGGTGTTCACGTCACATGACAGGGGAAAAGAAATATCAAACCAATTATAGAGTTGTGTGCATAGACCATATGACTTTTGGAGATGGAAAGAAGGCTTCGGTGATTGGTGGAGGAACATTAGGCATGAATGGATTGCCTCCCCTCAAGAATGTACTCCATGTTGATGGATTAAAAGCTAATTTGGCAAGTATAAGCCAACTCTGTAATGTTGGTTTTTTAGTTAAATTTACAAGTGATGAACGTTGGATGTTAACTGAACAAGGAGAATGCATTGTGAGTGAAAAGCGACCAGTCAACAAATGCTTTACAAGTCACAAACACGTGTAATTCAACCTCACACAATAATAACATAGATTTGTGGCATCAAAAGCTTGGGCACGTAAACTATGAACTTATTAGCAAGTTGAAGAAATTAGACGCTGTGAAGGGACCACCCACAATGAACAAAGAAGTTACATCAATCTGTAGTGCATATCAAATGAGTAAGCAGATGAAAGTGCCACACAAAAAAGGTTAGACATGTTACCTCATCACGCATACTTGAATTGATTCATATGGATTTGGTTGGTCCAACATAACAAGATAGTATTGGTGGAATGAAATATTTTCTAACTTGTGTTGACGATTATTCGAGATATACTTGGGTATCCTTTTTGAAAGAAAAATCAGATGATTTCAAGGATTTTAGAAGCTTATATATGCAGGTTATGAATATGAAAAATATGGCTGTGTTGAGAATTCAATCGAATTATGGAAGGGAATTTGAGAATACAATCTGTAATGACTTTTGTGAGGAGTATGGTATCATGCATGAATTTTCACTGCAAGAAATGATCAGATCGATGTTCAATGGAAGAAAATTGTCTATATGTTTTTTGGGTTGAAGCAATTAATACAGCATGCTACATACGTAACAGAGTTTACCTTCAAAGCATCTTGAATAAGACTTCATATGAACTTTGGAAGGGAAAGAAACCAAATATAAGTTACCTTCATGTCTTTGGCAATAAGTTCTACATTATTAGAGATCGAGAATAGCTCAAAAAATTCAAGAACAAAACTACTAAAGGAATCTTCATTAGATATTCAACTCCCAGTAAAGCTTACCGAGTGTATATTCAAAGAACCAAAAAGGTTTTAGAGTCCATAAATGTTGTGATAGATGATGTATCTCTGTTGAATGATCAAGTGGTGGAAGAAAATCCACAAAACCGATCCTCATAATCAGCTCAAACAAGCAACAAGACAAGATTGAGGAATTGCCTAGATTTACAGTTAGTTGCTACTGAGGAAGTAACTATACGAATTGAAGAACTGTCAGTTACTTCAGATGATGAATCAACCAAAACACTCGATGAAAAAATTGTTCCCGTAAATGTTCAAAACTTAAGAGAAGCTAACTTGAACTGGGATCCTCCCTCCCGAATCAGAAGAAGTCATCCCGTAGAGAACTTTATTGGAGATGTTAATGAAAGAAGAAAAACCAGAGAAGGTAGAAGGGTTAATTATCGAGAACTTGCAGGTTACTTATGCTACACTTCTTCTTTCAAGCCAAAGAATATTAAAGAAGCCTTACAAGATGAGTTCTGGATAGCAGCTATGTTAGATGAATTGATTCAATTTGCATGGAATGATGTATGGGAATTGGTGCCAAGATCATCTGATGCTAATGTGATTGGAACAAAATGTGTGTTTCTAAATAAAATAGATGAAAAGGGTAATGTAACTAGAAATAAATCAAGGTTAGTAGCTCAGGGATATTCTCAGATCGAAGGAATAGACTTTAAAAAAACTTTTGCACTAGTGGCACGACTTGAGTCTAACAGACTATTATTAAGCATAGCATATGTGAAGGGTTTAAGCTTTATCAGATGGATGTAAAGAGTACTTTTCTGAATGGGTTCATACAGGAAGAAGTGTATGTTGAGCAATCGAAAGGATTTATTGATTCAGCCTATGCAGATCATGTTTTTAAGCTGAAGAGAGCTCTTTACAGTCTTAAACAAGCATCAAGGGCTTGGTACGAAAGGCTTACATAATATCTCATCAAGCAAGGATATAAATAAGGTAATGTTGACAATACTCTATTTATTAAAAATTTTAAATATGATTTTGTGATTACTCAGATCTATATTGATGACATTGTGTTTGGTGCCACACATCTGAAGATGGTAGATGAATTTGTTGAATTAATGACATCTAAATTTGAAATGAGTATGGTAGGTGAGCTGAATTTCTTTTTGGGTTTGCAAGTTAAACAAGTGAAAGATAAAATTTTTATATCGCAAACCAAATATGTCAAGAGTTTAATAAAGAAGTTCAGATTTAAGAATGCCAGACATGCGAAAACACCTATAAGTGTCTCAAACAAAGCTAAACAGAGATGAGAATAGTAAAAGCGTTGATCTCAGTCTATATCGAAGCATGATCAGAAGTTTATTGTATTTGACTGCAAGTAGGCTAGATATTTGTTATAGTGAAGGTATATATACTCGCTATCAAACCAATCCAAAAAAAAACATATCTGATAGTTGTCAGAGGATTATCAAGCATGTAAGCAAAACATTTGATTTTAGGATATGGTATACATCTGACTCAACATCTTATCTAGCTAGATATAGTGATGCAGATTGCGCTGAAAACTTAGATGGTCGCAAAAGTACTTCAGAAGGTTGTCTCTTTTTAGGAAACAATTTGATTTTTTAGTATAACAAGGAAGCATAATTCAATTTCACTATTGACCGTAGAGGCTGAATATATCGCTACTAGTAGTTATTCTTCACAACTTATTTGGATGAAACAATTGTTAGAAGATTACGGGATTGATCAAAATGTGCTGATAATCTTATGTGATAACAAGAGCGCCATAGACATCTCTAAGAATCTGATTCAACATTTAAGAACAAAACACATCGATCTCAGGTACCACTTTATTCGGGAGCTTATGGAAAGCAAAATAGTCACTTTGTCATATGTATCTACGGAAAAGCTATTGGTGGATATCTATACAAAACTTCTTGATGCATTAAGGCTTGAACTTCTTCAAAGGGCTTTGGGACTTTGTTTTACATTATTGATGTATTATTTCCTTAAAAAAAAACAATATGTTGGGTTTTTCTTCCAAGGGATTCAAAATCCCTAATTTCTTTTTTTTATTATTGCCAGCGCCCCTCATCTCCTCTCATATATGTCCACTCTAAAGCTCCAAATCACTCACGTGGTTGCAGTGAAGTTTTCTTCACTGTAGGAATTGCATTTGTGTTGGATTTAAGGGACATCACCACTAAAGCTTCATCTCCTTCTCATCTTTGTTGGGTTTTAAGCTCCCAAACACCCACAAAATTGTGCTACAGATTTATCCACTGTGAACTCAACATCTATGTGGCTTTTGTGGAACTCCATTAAAGACCCATTTCTTCTCTCTATGGTATTGCTCCTTTTCACTTCATAGTAGCTCTATTTGTTGATTTTGTTTGGGTCTTTCCTTTTCTTTTAAACATGGGCAAGAACAAAGAGAAAAAGTCCCCTTCGATGTCAAAAGAGAAGACAACAGCCCAGCACGTCGTTCAAGTCTATTAATGCTCAACCTGACACTTGGAAGGAGATTCACCGAGGTGGGGTCATCTTCAGTTGCTCCCATTGATATTCCTGACACTACTTATATTCGGGAAAAAGTACCAAATCCAAATGGTGATGTTACTCGGGTCCTATTGTCCATGGTTAAAGACTCTAATTTAGATTCCGATGAGACTCCCGAAGCAGCTGCTCTACTGACTGTGCCTCCTGTGCCTCCTCCGAAACTTACAAAGGAGTGAGCTCAAAAAATAGTTTGACCACCTTGATGCATTTCTTCTGTTCGTCTGATAGTGGACAATGTGATTTCTTTTAAGTTCTACTCCTTTGCGACTGAACGGAAATGGGCGACTCTCAACACTGATGGGTTCTTTCCTAATTGTCCAATCAATTTAGAGGAGATTAAACAATATGGTCTAGATACTTTATTATCAAAGAGATATATACTGCAAGCCCCACTACTTCCGCAGCACTATGACTTAGATCTAGTAAAAGAATTTTACTATAATTTATCTAGTGATATTTTGAATGAGACTACTTTGAGTTATAGATCAATATATGTACGAGGTCGGGTAGTTCGTTTTGATGCTAATCATTTGAATTTGTTTATGGGATTTGATAATATGATTAGTGATCAAATTTATGATGATGATTGGAATGTGTCAAATGATTTAATTGCTATGGTATTGACTAGTGAAATATTGATTGTATGGTTGTGTAGCTTTGTACTTCATTATTCATTACTTACCCAAAAGTATTTCGTGCTCTTTAAGTTAGTAATGACCAACTGGATGCCAAACATATACATTGTTTTTGTCTACTTAGCATAGGCCAAATTGATTTATATGATTGGTATTGAGGTGTGATTCAATCTTGGATGTCTCATTATTGAAGTTATGTTGGCTACACTTTCCATGCTTAATATCTCAATTTTTATATGCCCATGAATTTCTCAGGATGGAGTTAAGTATACTTGAGTTGGTGCCCTTAATGAACATCTCTCCAAGGATTTTAGGCAACCACGGGTAGTGGATTTGCTGTACACCACATCTGGCCTCTCGAATGTCTTGTGGACATCTTCTGTTAATCCTCATGCAGCTCTTTTTACTGAAATTGAGAGGATTGAAGGCATTATTCAAGTGGCAAGTGATGCTCTTCGTCACTTAAAGCAGTGAGTTCTACGATTTCCCCGTGTTCCTTGAGTTAGTCTTTTTAGCATATATTGTCCCAAAGGGAGAGAAGATCAAAAATTGATTAAAGTTGTCTTTGATCTTTTGTGATTTGTTGTTTATGCTTGACTTATGATTATGTTGCCTATTGGTTCTTAAATTGAGGGGGAGTATTGTGAATTCAATATTTATATATCCAATTATGTTATTTAGGGGGAGCTTAATAGTTGTGACAAAAATGCCAAAAAGGGGAAGATTGCTAAGATATGATATATATCCTTTTATTTTGTTTTGGCATTTTGTTTATTAATTGGATCTATAAGATATTAATTGGACACTGATAGTCAATCACTAATCCTTATTTGACATCGTTTCAAAAAGGTATTGGGGATAATCTTTTAGTTGTAATAGAGTTCTATCTCTAATTGATGTATATCTTAGTAAGATGTGGTGTGGATTATGAAAGTGTGGTTATAGTGTGCGAGTGAAGCCTTGATGTTCACGGTTTGATATTGAGTTGTTGGAGCAACCCACAGTTGGAAGCTTTTGAGTATGACATGTGGTTTTTTTGGCTTAGGAGTTTATCAGTTTTACATTGAGTTCTGGGAGCTATTCACACTGAACATTCATCTCCTTGAGTGTTTCACAGCTGGGTTATCTTTGAGGATTGGGTGTGTCTTCTGATATGAACTACTTGTTGACTGAGCAGCTACGACCTGATTCTGAAGTTGGCGTGGATTAGCCAAATAGGTGGATAATTATTCAGATATATTTTGGGAAGCTAAACTTATAGGGAAGTCCTTTTATTTCAAGTACATTGTTATTCTTTTCTTAGTTAATTGATCACTTAAATTATTTTTATTAATTATCTTTCATTAAGAGTAGTAAAGAAAAATTCTCTGTTGAGGATAACACGAGTTGGTCTTTTTATTGTATATGAAATATTTCACAGTAAGTGAGATTTAGAGGTAGTTTCAATGATTGAGTGAGTCAACTTTGAAAGCCTTTATATAAATCTATCGAACTTTTATGAAAGTGCTTTTAATTTTTCTGATTTTTATGTTTGTTAGAAAAGAATTGAAAAGTTTACGAAACAATCATCTCTTTAATTTTTCAATGATCTTTGGTGGACATGAATCGGATGTGAACAAAACCAGTAGCCACTTATTCTCTAACAAAGTGATAATCCAATTTGATATGTTTATTACGGAAAAATAGATTTGAGCTTAAGTAAATTTCTCCTATATTATCACGACAAAGAGTACAGCGATTACTTGGAAAGCCATTTTCTCCAATAAGTGATTTAATCCAAAGCAAATTTGATGTAGTATTAGCGATGGCCTTGTATTCACTCTCTATTGATAATCGAGCAATAGGAGGTTGTTTCTTAAAAAAACCAAAAAATTAAAAAAGTACCCAGAAAAATATCATAGCCATTTGTGGATCTTCTATCATCAAGATTACCACCCGAATTCCTACCTGTATAACAATGTAGAGAAACTGTAGATGATTTGGAGAAAAATAAGGCATGAGATGATGTATCTCAAAGATATCTCAATAACCATTTTAAAGCTTTTCAATAAACATAAGTTGAGGCATGCAAGAATTATCACAATTTGTTTAAACTAAATGCAATGTTCAGTTTATTAATCGTGGCATACTGTAGGGATCCGACAACTTTTTGGTAATCATCACCTTGCTGCAAAGTTTGGCCAGTCGTTTTAGACAGTGGAGGTGAGAGTGGAACATGATTTTGTTAATACTTTCTTATATGATAAAATTGCAGGATCTTGGAATCTAATAAATTTTCACAATAACATAAGCGTATCTTGATCCATCATATATCCGATACTTTCTGAATAAATAATTTTCGATAATCTTCGCAAGATATTCTTAGATTGTATTTTCTCTCTCTTAGCTTTTGTTTCGTAACTTTCTGTATATTATTTTATGGAGAGAGATACATGAAAGACTTTATAGGTAGAGAGAGAGAAGTAGTTATCCGTTTAAAATTCAAACGACACCTCTTTTCATTATCTTTATCTTTAAGTTCCATCATTGTAAATACATCATGTTATTTATTTTAATTAAACCTAATATCTCTTATTCAAATAACTAATGGGATTTAATATACTTAAATGATTAAATCAAAATATATGGGTCACATATAATGAAATTATCTAACAGATTCGGACCGAAGCATACAATTTATATTTAGTAAATTAGTGATCTATTTATGTTGAGAGAGCAAGGTGCCATCTGATTGCATAGCAATCTTAATCCCGAGGAAGCAGTAGAGTTGTCTCATATCCTTTATAGGAATCTTAATGTAATTTTCTAATGAAATAAAGTCAGAATAGGATCCTATGACAATAATGTCATCAATATAGACTAAAATAAAAACAACATTTGTCTCGTGTCTGAAAATAAGTAACGATATATTAGCCTTTGAAGAGACAAAATTCAGTGAATGAAAATACTTTGCAAGTCTTGAAGTCTACGGGGCATCCGTTTGAGATCATAAAGAGACCTATTCAATTTACATACATAAGGAGGATGTTTTGAACTAACAAAACCTTGAGGCTAATTCATGAAAATATACTCCACTAGATGTCCACATGGAGAAATGAGTTAGACACATCCAACTATCTCATAGGCCAATTTCTCAGTGTTGCAAATGGTTATAGCCTTCAGCACAGGGTTAAAGGTTTCTTTGTAGTCTATGCCAGAGAACTGAGTGAATCCCTTCACCATTAAATATGCCTTATATCTGTTAATGTATTGATCCTGAAAATCCATTTATCATTAATGGCATTAGTATTAGATGGTTTTGGAACAAGGGTTCAGGTGAAATTGTCAAGGAGTGCCTGCATCTCTTTAGACTGGTAAGGTTCCTCCTTATGAAACTGACAATTTACAATTATACTCAACTAATAATTTCAACCTAAATTATTTCCATATAAAGTTTTGGAAAACAAAAAAATGGAAAGTTCAAGCAATCGCAGACTACACTATCTTTCAATATTCTATTTCTTTCACGGGCTTTTCAATTATCACATAATCTGGCGCTTAAGCTTCTTGAGCTAAAACTAGATGGGCTTGTGTGACCCCTGCCCTTATCAAGCTCTACGATATGGAGGATAGTAATTGGTAGGGTAGGGTATGTGAGAAAGAAAGTGAAAGGAAAATAAAGAAGGAAGACTTAATTTCTATTTTTCTCATTCTCAAGATCCATATCGAAATTTGGAGAAAAAAGGGAGCCTAATTGCCTCTTTTGTTCTTCTTGGTTAGGAGTTCATTTTTCCTTTCCGCTAAAAGATCACTTGAGAAGACGTAATGTAAGTTTTACTTAGACATTTAGGAGCAACAGAAAACAATATGATTAACTTATCTCCCACGCCTAAGATGCCCAATATACATGTCATGATTATGGTCTCAATGTTTTTACGAAACTCTCTACCAAAAGAATGTTGATATTATTACTTAAATTTACTGTGTACTGTTGATGAAAGGCTAAAAACTTGTTTTCTTGGAAAAGTAAAAAGTTTGTCTTTGAATATTGACTCTGAGCCCCTGAAGATTTCCATCACCTTCACCCCGACTCCATGAAAGTTCCAATCTAGAAAGCATACCATGATACAAAAGGAGCTTTAAATTTTCCTTAAGCGCAACGCCAAGCTATAGTCTCCAAGCTAGGAATTTATCCCATAGTTTCACTTTTTACTATTGATGATATTCAGTTTTATTACTTCTTTATAACGTAGCCATCATGAATTCATGATATTGCAATTTTGATTATTGTAAATATTGCCACAGTTTGTAATATATATATGTGTGTGTGCGCGCGCATGAGAGAGAGAGAGAGAGTATCCAAATATTACATATATAATAAATCTCTTTAATTGATTTCCTTTGAAGGATGCTTTCGGTGACTATATAAAACAATATATAGTCTCGGGAAAGCATTATCTGTCAGCACACAACTGGAAATATTGCAATTATTCTGCATATCTTTACTTTGAACTTAACTTTTTAGACTCATACAATTTTGCTTCATGAGTACGTTACAAGAATTTTCAAGAGTTCTTTCGGTGCAAGTTAATTATTTTACATTCCTCCAGAAGCTATAAGAAATAATTAATTTCATGACCTTGTACCACAGCAACACTTATTCATCTCACACTACAAGAGACTGATGAATCAGCAGATGTCGCCAAAAGCTACCATTTTGCTACGAATTTACACTTAGTCGCGCAAAGTAAATGATTTTACAACTTTAAACAAAAGACATCGACAATGGGAAAACATATTATGACCATTAGTTGATAATGTCATAATAACAATAGCTTTTAACGACGTTTGTGTTGTTTCGTCGTCTAAACGTAAGTATTGCGCGACGAATGGAGGTAACGTTAGGAAATATTGGGCAAATCAATGTAATTAGCATCAATAAAGGCCGATTGTCGAGAATAGTTGGAACAATTAACGACTAAAATGGCTTAGGGTCACCAATAGTTGGAACAATTAGCGACTCAATACTTACATCGTCGGAGAAAGGTATTACAATCTTAATATTGAGCGACGTTAAAACAAACTATTGCAATATTGGAGACGATGTGAGTCTTTTGTTGCCACTGTTTGACGACCACTTCCTTGAGTGTCGCCGATTGTTACAAATATGCTGACTATTTATTTTATTCATCACTATATGATAGGATATGGCAACGATTATATATTTTGTCACAAAAAATAAATATTAAATATATATGTTTATAAGATTGTTTGTAATGACATTTTTATAATCTATCATAGTTTAACATATTTTTTGTTGTTAAGTTGTTTTTAATGTTTAAAGTATAATGTTGAAAAACACATGGTAAGTTATTTAAAATATGAAAAGTAAATATATTTTGCACATTAAAATATCTGTGAACCAAAAATTTTAAATTTAATAGGATAAAAATATGAAAATTTTAAGTTAACAAGTACTATTAATCATTAATATTTAGTAACAGTAAAATAATTATTTATAAAAATTATGAAAATGGTATCAATATAATATAATGATATATGATCAATATTACAACGTTTTAATCAGAAGTTTAACAATCTTAGAGACATAGAACAATAACAATAATACGCAGCCTCACCCCTAACTACTACAGAGACTATTTTAAAAATTGTTACAAGCAGAACAATAAATAAAGTTTAAAGATGATTGTAGATGATACCATCGATAAATGACAATGACGTAATTATTTATTTGGATTCTAAGTAACATGAGAGTTGGTAAAGGTAACTGAGTTCTCTATGTTTAGATTCCTAAGAAGGATCCTTGCACATTCGAAGGCACCAATTAAAATAGTGAAAGATCTTCCCTCAGGTTCCGGGTTGTTGACACCCTCTTCTAACAACTTCTTCATTATAGCTAAACTTATAGAGGATACAATGAATGAGTCTCCAGATTTTGTATGGAAGACAACTTGATCAGATGAATTGCCAGTATGATGTGTTTTACCTATAACACGATCAGTATAGAACTTAGATAGGTTGCATTACATCAAGGATAAGAATGTTGTTCTATTTAAGTGCAAATGGTTTAATCTTACTGACATGAAAGTGAATGGGAATATTACTATCATCAATGTTAGTAAGACATGGTATGATAATGATCCTTTTGTCCTTTCAAGTCAAGTGAATTAAGTTTTCTACCTCAGTGATATTGTATTGGGTAGAAATTGGAAGGTTGTTCAAAAGTTTCAATACCGAAATGTCTTCAATTTTTGTGAAAGGGATAATGGTCAATTCAATGAGGATGCATATGAAGTTTATCAACAGATTAGATTGGAGTTCAATAATGAAGCCATTCGAATAGAAGATGCAGATATATCTTCATTCTATAGGAGAGATGTTGATCCGAGCATAGTACAATTGGATCAAGTTCAAACCAATTTTTTCAATCAAACAGATGAAGACTATAATCAGGATGAATTAAATGGCACTGATGATACTTTGGTCGAATATATTAGTTATGAAGAATCCAATCATAATGTAATTAATGATGATGATTTTCAATATCTTGATCATGATGATTAAATGCAAATAAATTGTTTGTATTGTTTGAAAAGTTTTGTTCATACTTGAGTTATGTTGTTGATGTTTTATTTATGTTTATTTAGGATGAATCATTACGTATTATTGATGTTTTACTTATGTTTACACAGAATGATGGTGTTTGATCTATGTTTATGTCGAATGTTTAGTTTTAACTTGTGTTTGACTTATATTCATGTGGAATGTTGATGTTTGAGTAAAGATCATGTATTATGTTGATATTTCATTGATAGATATTCAATATAATGGGACCTGGTAGAAACAAGAGAAAGAGGGTGACAACTACTAAAAATGTTCCTCCCCATAACAACCAAATCAATCTTACCCTATCGATGAAGGTAGTCAACAACTACTTATATCTACTCAACTAGTGTTGAGGGATCTTCAAGTCTGTTATTGTTAGCCACCTATATTTACAGTTATGTTCAAATATATATTTACATGTTTAATGTGTTTTTTCTTATCATTATTCTTTTGTTGTCAAGTTCCAATACTGGCATAAGAAAAAAAAGGTAGAGGTATCACTAAAGGATCTGAGTTACAACATGAATGTTGCAATGAACAGCAAGTTATCTATGCATATTGACCCCATGCAACGTCATCCTGTTGATAAGACTCAATCAGCAAAATTGTCCAGTGAGTTGGGAATCATTGTCAAGAATGAATTGTCGTGCCTTCAATATGCTAGGCAATTGAAGGAAGACAACTTGCTATAGAATGCTTTGGAAAAAGTTTTAATAATTTTTTAATTCATATTATTGTATGCATTATGGTTTTTCTTATTTAAGGAGTAAGTTAACTTATACGTGTTATTCACAGATGAAGCTCAATATCATTGATATCGAAAAACTTGAAGTTTCAAGTTGTGTCAATTCACTCTTGAAACAAAGGGCAAAGGAACATCATTATCGATCTCATAAATACTACAATTCTTTTCCTTCGGATGAGAAGGCAAGGAGACATGTTCTAGAATGGGTGACTCCAAAAAATTGGAGTAAAATGTGTGATTATTAGGCTTCTGTGAAGGTTAAGGTTTGTCTTTATTCTCTTCATATTTCCTTACATTAATTTTTTTTCCTTTAATGACTATTTTTTCTCTTTATTTAGGAAAAGTTTAAGAAAGCCAAGGGTAACAGAGCAAAAATGAAAACTCCTCACAACACTGGCTCCAAATCATTTGTTATTATACGACAAGAATTTGTAAGTGTAATGTTTAGAATTTATTATTTTATTAGTTAATATAATATAATCTATTGTGTTCTAAATTTTTTAAATTCATATAACAAAGACAGACTCCATGGACAAGAGTGTCATAGGATCACACTTTACAAACTAACACTTTACATGAAAAGTGAAGATTGGATGTCTAAAGAGGCGCAAAATAATTACGTAAGTATAAAATTTTTAATTTTAGATTTTTTTATTTATGTAATACTAAGTCATAATATTTGAATTACATCTTAATTTTATGTTTTAAATTGTAGGACAAGATGTAGGAGTTGTTGCAAGATCATTGCCAGACGAGAATGAACCCGATGTCTATGACATTTGCAACAATGTTTTTGGTATAAGATTAGGGTATATCAAAGGTTTTGGGCATGACCCTAGGCCAATTGGTTCATCATCGTCACGACCAGCATATGTATTAATGCTTCAAGTGGAGAATCAGTCACTTAAGGCTCAATTACAATGTAATGAAGAAAAGTTAGATTGTATTAAAAAAAATTACAACGTAATGAGTAAAAACTTAACCATACTGAAGAGAGTTGACCAAGCTAAAAAAGATGATCAAACAAATACTTAGGTCACAGTATGTCAGCAGTAGTGACGATGAGAAGTCTTAGTTTATCGATATTTTTTCTTAAGTTTTGTAATTAACATTTAATTACCTGGTTCTGTATAAAATGCATTTCATTTTTAATTATGAAATATTTTTATTTTATTTTAATATATTATTATTTAAACAATATGTCACCAACAATAATTACAAAATGTGACTAAATTATAATTCAAACCTTGTTAAAAACAATAACATGAACCAAACATACTCTATACACTTACGTTAACAAAGCTAATTACCTTTACCTAGCAAAATTAAATGTCATAATAAGTGATCTGTGACTATTTCTCCTCTCATTGCCTATTCTTATTAGCGACAAAGTGATGATCGTAGCAAAATCTTTTGAGTGACGATTCATTTAAAACGTCGCAGGTAATTTTTTGCTATCAGGCTTTTACAACCATTTGTTCGATGATTTTGTTTCGTCGCTAAATGTTTTTTGCGACAATTTTGTTTCTTTCAGTAATGTTATATTTTGTCACCAATACCCTTCTCTATTGTAATGTCATAGTTTTCAGTAATGGCCTATGCTAAAGGATTATATATTCTCCCTTATATCAACGAGAAACAAAAATATAACACTCCATATAGTAAAGTAATATATTTATAACTTTGCACCTTTATTACGAAAGTTTTGTAGTCTTTCCCATAACATAATAAGAATGATGAAGAAATCCTTCAAATATGAGCGTGGGTAGGACGCTTTGATGCAATATGATTTGTTATATATGTGACAATTTTTTCTCAAGAGTTAATTCAAGAATATAACAAAGAACCTTATCAAGAATATAACAAATAATTTTAAAGATTAGTGAGCGGAGAAGTGAAAAGTGATATGTAAATTTTAAAATTATATTGATTAAGCTTTCGGTATTTTCAGCAAATCATTCATCTTCCTTCTCAATTAAGGCAAACGGGAAAAGATTAGAGGTGGAAGGTCAAGAAAATAAATTGTGTTCAATGTTGCTTTAGCCTCCTTTAACTTATAAACGATAGGTTAAGAAGTTGAAAATTTAGTAGATATTGACTTGTTTCACCTTTACATAAAGAAAAGTTCTGAGAACAATATCACTTTCTCAATGGTAATCTGCTCTAATTGGGCTTTGATACTTGATTAATATGGATGTTAAAGTAGATTCAAAAGTTGTTATGATCAGGAAGAATGTGAAGTAATTGGTTCATTAATTTTATATTGGATTTCTTTTCTAATTTGTTTCTTTATGTCCATTTTTACTTATCTCTTTTTCAAAGTTTAGAATTGTTAATCATACATATGGATGTCATATATATGCTTTATTTAATAAATTTACTTTTCTGAAAATTTTTGGTGTTTCTACATTTTTATTTATGTGTTTTTAATGTTTATGCATTTTTTGTTTGTGTACATGAACATTACAAGCACTCTTGAAATTTTGATACTTTTTTGCCCCTAAAAAATCAACTTACAAAAGAAACATTAAACTTTCGGTGAAGAAGTTATAAAATACTTTACTTGGCGTTTGAGTTTCTTTGCTCGGAATAGAATTTTAGTCTTTGCAATGAACACCGTAAAGGAATATGTACTTTGGATTATGTTTTAAAATATTGTTTCTTAATGTTTTGTTCTTCTTTATACTTTCCTCCATCTACAATCCTTCTGGTTTTAGTTTCTTGAAAATCGATCTCTGCAGTTCTCCAGTGCCACTAACTATGTCAGCGTGGTTTTCGAAAAAAATCTTTTTGTGAAATTTGAGTTTTAGTTCAACTTTTCCCAATTTCATTTAAACTTAATTCAAGTTGTAAAATTAACGACTTCAACCATTTTGGTTTATACCTTAGAATCAATTTGTTAGTTGTATATTTATGACAAAATTAATTAAACATATTATCTACCTTATAAATTTTTATTTAATTAACTAATTTATAAGATAAAGTCCATAAGATAAATATATTTTACAAATAAAATTATGAAAATATTTCTAGTATGAGAGTCCTATTGCATTTAGATATTATCTTTAAATTATTTATATTCGTTACTCTATTAAGACAAAACATTAATAGAATAAAAAGATTAGCATACATTATGCTTATCTCTTATAAATAAAAGTAGTTGATCTCATAAATTAAAATATAAAGATATTCACTACAACAAAAATACACATTTCGCGTCGTCTTCATTTCAGACGTCGCGAATTGTAGGGGGCTTTGGCGACGT
>JANVCQ010000003.1:29577457-29589073 GCA_025531925.1 Erythroxylum plowmanianum
TCGATTTGTATTCGATTTCGCATTTGTTTTGACCCAATTTAATTGGTTTCGATTCGATTTGATCCAATGTTTGCTTCGTTATGATTTGCTTCCGCTTGTGATTTTGCTTCCGCTTTATGATTTTCGTTTCGTTTGTTGGGTTTTGTTATGATTTCCGTCTTCGTTTTCCTGTTGGGATCCGGTTCCGAGATTGGGTCCCAACAGAAGCCTTACATAACTAGCTAAATTACTAATATGACACGAGTTTAACTTCCACTTCCTTACCTCTCATGACACCAGTAACCATTATTTGGACAAATTCCCTAAGCCCATTTCTCTAACACAACTTTTTCCCTCATCCAATTTTCCCAATTCCTATTTCAGTTCTCACATATTGTCTTACTACTGAGCCTAATTCATGTTCCTAAATATAAATCCACCTCTAAACTTGATATGATAGTAAAAGGATCAAGAATTGAAATCTCAGCGAGAATAAACTCTAACAAGATGTAGACTTAGCGCAATGCATTAGTAAGTACCCTTGCGCTCCAAATTTGTAGAAACCTCGATTTTTTAGAAGAAAAAGCAACCCATAAATCAAAAGAAATGGAAGCAATGATGGAGAGAAAAACTACCTCTAGATCTTGCAATCTCTGACAGATTTGGCTACACTCTCCACTCATTATTTAAGTAAGAGGGTATGAGTAGTAAAGAAGAGAAAAGTTAGAGAGGAATGGACCATATCGTATAGCAGAGGCAGAGAGAAAGAGGAATTTTGGTTTGCCTTTCCAGAGAGGTTTTTTAAACGTTGGATATTCTAAATGTAAATGTCAGAAATTATAAACATAAAGTCTACCTAAAAAAACTAAAATGAGGGGCTTTTTTTAAAAACTCCAAATTTGAGCTTCTTAAAAAGCTATATTTTAGCTTCCAAAAAAGCCATTTCTATTTAAAAAGTGCCTTTAGATTTTATTGCTAAATACTCATTTTTCTAAAAAATAGCTTTTGTGGTGAAAAAAAGTGCTTATTCACCCTTTAAAAGCTCAACCAAATAGGCTTTAAAGGAAAGAAACAAAGACATAGCAGTAGCGTGGGATTGTTAAGGGGACATGAATAGTAAATTGGACCAATAATTAAATAAGAAAATCAAGAGAGAACAAAAGAGAGAGCATCAGCAGTAGCATGGGTATAGTCAAAACAAAGCTAGTAAACACATGTAATGGTTTGTGTTTTGCGCAAACGCAATCATTCATGCTAAAATGAGGGACGTTTTTAAGGGATGTGAATAGTATGCTTGGACTAAGAATTAAATCATAAAATCATATAGCGTAGAGAGGCAGGCATGGATAAGCACATGAGTAGTGTGTTTGAAGCACCAGCCAAAAAGACAAAAAAACAAGTTTATGGAGCATAAAAAAGCAGACAATCAGCCATGATGTTAGGACAAAATACATACAGCAGGTGAATCAAGGAGCAAAACGCACAAGAGAAGAAATGCAAATGTACAGTAAAAAAATTACAGCAGAAGCAAGGCACAGTTGGGAAGGAGCACCAAAACATAAAAGCATTAGCCAGCATAAAATGCAGTTGCACAGCAACAAAGGAGAGCATGGACTTAAAAGAGATGAATAGTATAGTGGACCAGAAATGAATTCAAAAAAGAGAGCACAGTATCGATAGCGTAAGGAAGGAAAAGAAGAGAGAATAGAGAGGGAGGCGTAGGGGCAAGAAGTAGAGTGATTATTGTCACGACTTTAACATTTTTTTGGCAAGGTGGCAGCTTGGAACAAGCTTTCCAGGAGAGGCTCTTGACGATAGAGACAGGTACAACTTTTCTTCTCTCCATTTTGCCTTAGCTTTTTCATTAGTCTTTAGTTATATTCAGTTGTTCATTCGTTACTCTCCATAATTAGCTATTTTCTTTCGGTTTCACTACTTTATTCTCATATGTCCAAATCTCTTAATATTTATTCCATTGGTTTAATGCTTTCTTAGTGTTAATTATGTTATTACATGTTTTAAAATATTTAAAATGAAGGTTTAATGGATTTTATAGTTAAAATTCATACATTTTGTATGGAACCTTTATGTTAGATCAATGAATGTTTTATTCCTTCAATTTTCTAGCTTTAATCTTGGTTATTTGAGTTTATTTATGTGATTTCTTTTCAGATATGAAATTAGTGGGTAATTCAATGTTTAATGGTTTATGTTATAGGTTTTTTCTTATTTGTGATGCTTTTGATTAATTTGTCCTCAATAGTTATGATTTAAACATGTTTGTCAGTTTATGATCAATTAATTTGGGTTTTTGTGCAAGTTATATGTTTGGAATTTTTATTTTAATGCAATTAGTTTAGATTTTGTGATTTAGGTTATGATTAGTTATTTATTGGCATAAAGAGTTTTGATTTCTATTAAATTAGTGTTGAATTTTGGTTTCTATTACTTTGTTTATAATTTCTAGCCTTGGTTTTATTTAATTATGAGTTTTGTTTATTTCATGTCTATTTTGCTTAATATGAACATATGTGGCTAGATTACTTGGGGGTTTGGAGATATTATAATGATGAAAGGATGGAAATTGTGAGAATGGAGTTGAATTTGTCTTAAATTAGTGCTTGTAGGTAGGATAAATGTCATGAATTAGAAATTGCTTATAGGCTTGATCACCCTTTAGGTAACTTTTTAATCCGAAGGCTAGGGACGAGCGTGTGATATGTAATAGTCCATAGTGATTCTTGGAAGTACCAATATAATAGATGAATTCGTCAGGATACTTAATCAACTAATCTAGGATCCCATACCATTAAGTTACACCTTCCCAACTCATAAGTAGGTGGCCTAAGTTAATTGTTTCTTAGTACCTAAGGCATCTTTGTTATTAAACTTAGAGAGCTTATTTAAGGTTATAGTGGAGATCAGGGCATTTCTAAAGCTTATTAGTTTTGTTTATTTTATAGAAATTAAGGGTTTGAGAGCTTAATCGAGTCTATAGGCTAAAACCATGATGAGAATACCTTTTATTTAGATTTAAGAATCAACTAACATGACAAAATCCTGAAGATATCTCCAACCCACTCCTTTATCATTGTTATTAGTATTTTCTAAATTATCTTTGTGTTTGTCTTTTTATTTACATTCTTTGCATCTTAGCTATCTCGTTTCATCATTTCTGGTGTTTTGTTTTGTTTTCTTTACAATATTTGAAATAGCATTTACATCCCAGCTCTCTACGGTTCGACCCTAGCTTGCCATTTACTGAATAGTTTGGTAGTTAGGAATTTATTATTTGGTAGTTAATGACAGGTTATCATAACTCCATCAAGAATTTACAATGAAAGAATATGATATCTATAGATTCCTTTGCTTCCTTGTAAAACACATAAGTGTCTCTTATGTTTAGGAAGTGCATTATGTCAAGAGTTGATAACTTCCTATTAATAAGTAGCCACAAGAGGAAGGAGACTTTAGTTATTAGTAGTTTGTTCCATACTATCTTACACCCTACTATTGTTTGTCATTTTTCTCTAAGGGTTACTTCAGTAGATTCATTGATATAAATGCTTGAGGTGTGCCCAAGCCACAGATACTTATCCTTACAATCTTGGTTAGGATTATAGCTAGAGAGATTTCCTACTAATTCCTTTAGCACATCAGGTTAATGGTTGGATTGGATCTATACTTCTATTTTTGTGCTTATTGCATATATTCCATTTAAGGTGGTAAAGATAGGTGAATTATAGAGAGGGCTAACTCTTGACCAATTATCATAATAAAGGGAAGTAGTTACTCAATTATCAATCTAGCAGTTATTATAGTTCTCATTTCTAAGCTCTATTAGTTGCTTTAGAAACTAATGTTAAGTCAAAATGACTTTACGATTAATAATTTTGATGAAGACCAAATAATAATGCAGAAGAAAATGAGACAGAAGTCGAAAATGAGACGCAAGATAGAAATGAGACGTAAGAAGTAAAATGACGCAAAAGCAAAATGAGACGCAAAAAACAAATTGAGACGGAAGATAAAATGAGATGCAAGAAGAAAATGAGACGGAAGACGGAAATGAGACAGAAGCCAAAAATGAGACGCAAGACAGAAATGAGAAGCAAAAGAAAAATGAGACGCAAAAACAAAATGAGATGCAAGACAAAAATGAGACGCAAAAGCAAAATGAGACGCAAGACAAAAATGAGATGCAAGAAGAAAATGAGACGAAAGACAAAATGATATGCAAGAAATGAGACGCACAAAATGAGACGCAAGGAGAAACAAAGTGAAGCCAAAAAAGAGACGAAAGAATCGACGAAGAACTGAATCAGGTTGAGTAAGTTACAGAACTCATCTAAATAACTATTTCTTTAAAGATCAAGAAAGAAGAAGAAAGAAGCAGTTATCAAGAAGCAGTTGAAGACGAAGACTATAAATACCAGTCGGAGTCGAAGACTGAAAATGTTAGAAAAGTTAGAGAAATTAGTGATTTTCAAAAAGGCTAGAAATTTCATTGTGCTAAACTTAGATCTACTATTGTCTGTAACAAAGCTCGAAACATCTTTCAGTAGAAGGAAGAAAGCTGATAGCTTGAAGAGGCTAAGTCAAAAAAGAATACTTGTTGTAAGAGAGCTGAAGAGGCTCGGAGAAAAGAGAACGTTATCAATAGAAGTAAAGCTAGAATCACCAATTTTACCAATTACGGTGACCTTCTCTTTATTTTTGTCTGCAAAGACAACATTACCTCCGTTCTTTCTTTCAATGTAGTCAAAGTGTGATATTTCACCTGTAATGTGTCCAAACAAACATTATTAACTATCCATTGATTCTCCCTTGTCTCAATTTTGAAACATATATGTATAAAGCATTATCTCATTTTAGGTACCTAAATTTTTATGGGTCCTTTCAGGTTAGTAATTTGATCTTTTGATCTCCAAACATATATATGAGATAAATTTTTTTATGAAAATTACAAGAATGAATAATGTGACCATGTTTACCACAATAATTGGACAAAAAAGATGAATGATAGTTTTTATGATTTTTTCCACTTAATAGGTTCATGTTGTCTTGGCTATAATTGTTGCTGGATTTATTGAAGAAGTTTTTGTATGGCCTAATATTGTTATTTTCATTGTATCATATTCCAGCCTTACCAAAAATGCATTTACCACTACCAAGAAATGCATCAAGATTGTTCCTTCCTTCAATGAAATTTTCCAGATCTTTTTCTAGGTATAAGATCTTTCCATCACTTTTCTCCTTTTCAAGTTCTAAGGTAACGACTTTTTCTTCTAACTATCATACTTTATCAGAATCATTTTTAGTAATGCATTTTCTTATTTAACTACTCTTTCTTCCAGAACTTCCTTTTCAGAAACCTTTTGCTTATAGTCACGACATATTCTTGGTTGCTAAATTTTCATTCGTAAATTCTAATGATTTAATCTTACTCTTTAGGGATGCATCATTGCTCTTGGACTTCTCAACTTCTGTGAAATACTTCACGTTAACCTTTTGTACTGATCATATAATTCATGGTATGAATTTTTCAATTGATTAACTTCAATATCAGAGTAAGAATAATAAACCTCATCGTCTCCTGATTCAGTTATGAAGCAAACGTTGCTGACTTCTTTTGGCTCTTCTTCTTTTAAGTTTTCAAAATCCTCATCTAACTAGGCTGTAGTCATAGCTTTCTTTTTAGATTTTCTATTCTCTAGCTTTTCCTTTTGAGGAAGAGGACATTTTGGTCTTATATTTCTAGGCTTCTTACAGTGATAGCATTTGATTTGATTATTTTGTGTATTGCTATTGCTACTACTGCCTTTTGATAGGAATATGATGTTTCCAGCCTTCTTGTTTCTTTTTCTTTTCTTCATCCGTTTCTTTTATATAAGTGGGCATATTTTTTGACCATAAAACTGAATTCGTCATCTCTAACTATTTACAATTCATTGTCACTTTAATCACCTTTTATTTTGTTAGTTACTTTTAGTGCCATTCTTTTTCTATTGGAGGATCATTCATCTAGCCTAAGCTCGGTTTCATGGATCATCAAATTTCTTTATAGCCAATCCAATGAAATAGTGCAGATCCTTTACTGTTTCTAAAGTTGTCACCTTTGTTCTTCATTCCTTTGGTAGTGACCTTAGACTCTTCATTACGAGTTGTCACCTTTGTTCTTCATTCCTTTGGAAGTGGGAATTGTAGCTCCAACTCTAATTACTTATCATACTTCGATATCTATAGATTAGAGATATATGATCATTCTCTCTTTCTAGTATGAGTATTTGTTTCCATTAAAGTAAGGAGGCTTTAAGATGAATTGTTCTTCAAAACTTCTTATATTGTTTTCCATGATCTATCACATCCTGTAAAACGCAAAAATTTGAAATCTTGCTTTGATACTAATTGATAAAGCAAACACACACAATAGGGGTGAATTGTGTGTGATTTAAAAAATTTTCGCAAGTTACATTCAATTTGTATAAAAAATAGATCCTAGTTAATGAATAAAAACAATAGGAGCCTATCAGATGACAAAACTTTTCAAACGATAGGAGTATGTTAAGTGATAGGAGCCTTTTGTGAGATAGGACCCTATTTAAATGAAAGGAACCTACTGAATGATGAATCTTGTTAAAACAATTTAAAAAAAGAAGGCGCCTATTAAAACTGAAATGAACCTTTTACAAGTTGAAAACAGAAGGGACTTATTTTAAAAGTGAAAGAGCCTCTTACTAAAATGAACACACACTATACAATGTGGAAATATAAAAGATTAGGATAGATAGAAAAGAAGGACATAGTCGATTCTATAATTGTTCGACTTATAACCCAAGCCTACGTCCAATGCCTAAGTATCCAACTTGAGTGTTTTACTTTAAAATCAAGTAGTAATTTGATGAGCATCTCTAAGATCACAAGTTAATATTTTTCAAGCTTTTTCAACCTTCCACACTAGTATTATTTCACTAGCCTCTACAATCTCTCAAATAAAAATGAAGTTTAGTTCAATATATGATTCAGTAATCTCTTTAGATAGAATTTCACTTTTTAATTCACAAGAGAATTTTTACAAAGATATCACTTTTAAGAATGTATATGCTTTTGACGAGTTTCGACAATATAGCTTTGCAAGCTTCTGTATTGTTTAGCTGTTGTTCATATTTACATTGACTCTTCCTTAAGTAATCAATTTCTTCAACTAACCGTTGCTTCATTTTGCATCCTTAGTCAACTGAATAGATCTAAATTTGAATAACTTCGATGTCATCTTTGCCAAAAGCTCTTCCAGTACTCATGGGGATAATATATGACCTTCATAATTAGTAGGAACATTTTGAATAAACCCTTTCCAATAAGGTAAGTTTATAATGAAAGTTCCTGCAAAAAAGAAAACGTATTTTTTTTATGATTTTATTTTCTTTTAAGAATAAGACCGTTAATTATACAACGAAAGTCCAATTTGAATTTTGAAATATTATAGAGTTATCATCAAAATCGTTAATAATAATCCTTGAGCTAACAAAAGCATTGGCTTTGGTGGAACTAAAAGTAGAAACCTAGAGAATAACTACTTTTAAGAAGAAATAAATTAATGAAGGATTAAGAAATGAACTAGATCATTTATTAAAGTGAGAGGATAATATTTTTATATAAAATACAACATGTTAACAATGAATTAAAGATTACAAGATCAAAAGAACTCGAATGCAAGATCTAAAAGGTGAATTAGTCCTGAAAAGACCATTACACTAACATTAATAGAATCTGCCAATAAAAAGAAAAGAAAATTGATAGTCCAACAGTTAACTGATAAAATCATGATAAAGTTAAGATTCTGTCAATTAGCAGTTTGATTTTATTGATCTTAAAAATATTAAAGTTTTTTTAAAACATTTTAAATCGTTAATATTTAATTTGAATTTTATTGAAAACTTTCGAATTTAAAAGATAATAATTATTAAAGAAATAAAAGTATTGTAGGCTTTGCATACTCCGAGGAAGGGATATATTCATTCATTAAACTTGCATGAAATAAAAGTAAACTTAACAATTGGTGGGCCCGTAATTTGTTCGTAATTTATCATTCATCAAAGACATTTATGTGCTCGAGGAGATTCATGCAATCATTCATAGCAAAACAATAGAGGTAGAACAGAAGCTAGGATCATATGATCAGATTTAGGCTGCTATGCTTGCAGGATTAAGAGGAAGCCTTTCATCCAATTCGGTAGGATTTGATGATGTCAAATTATGAGTAAATTTTTGAATATTGATATATTTGCTTTAACAGTCACCTTTGTGGACCTTAGATTTAAACAAGTGTTTATGGGATCTAGTATATTCTTTCAAGGTCTAATTATATATGGCCGCATACTCTTATAATAGTGTCATTTCTTTTTTAAAATGATTTGTACATATTCATTTCATCAAAGAATTCACAAAACTTTGTATATAGTTAAATATGTCATTTTCTTAATATTTTATATGTAATTAAATTTAAAATTTGAAAATAAAATAACTAATAATTATAATTTGAATTATGATAGTATATTCATTATTTTATAAAATAATAATGCAAAAGAAAATAAAAAATTATATTTTGAAAATGATCTAACTTTAATTCACTACAAGAAATCAATAAATTACCAATGGAAAATTGGCAACAATTAAGAAATTGTTGCCAATTACCGATGAAAATCATATACCCATTGGCAAAGTTGTCTACAAAATTTTCGATTACCGACAGTAGCAACATTCGTTGCTGAAATTGGAAGAAAATGAGTAGATGATGGTGTTTAGCAAATTACCGCCAGTAAATAAGGCAGTAAATGTTGGCGAAAAATATTTTTAGTTTACCGACGAAAATTCTGTCGATAAATTGGCTAGCTATATGTCATCGTCTATGGTCTACTTCTATTCAACAATTTTAAGAATAATGAAATAACGTCGCTTGATTTTATCCAAACAACGTCCTTTTATTATCCTTAAAAATGTTAAACAGAGACCCCCTTACCCGAGGCTTTCTCCTTCATTCTCTAGATCTGCCGTTATGTCCGTGTTCACTGTCGTCCGTGTTCTCCATCATCTTCTCCATGGAGTTGCTATGTCTTTTCTGGTTATTGTCGTCGTCTTCTCTGGCTGTGGAGCTACAGTTTCCATCAAAGTATTTTCGTGTTGCTGCCTTTCATTTTTCTATCAAAATGTAAAATCGTGGTTGATGTTTCTGGTTGATTTGGACTTAGTTTCATGTAAAAAATGATTTACGTGTAAATGTTTGTGTATGGGATTGAGTTTTTGGATGGGCATGAGGAAGTGTTGTATATATGGATCGTGAATGCCGAAGGACACATATTGAGTTTGTGAATGAAAATTTGTTGAGTTTGTGTATGGATTGTGAATGCCGAAGTGGATGATTGAGTTTGTGTATAGTCATGAGGAAGTGTTGTATGCATGGATTGTGAACGTTGAAGTGGAAGATTGAGTTTGTGTTTAGCCTTTTTTGAGTTTCATGAATGATTAATTTAGAAAACATGCATTAATGGTTGAGATCTTCCCTACTAAATATTGATTAATTGCTTATGATGATTGATTTTAAAAAAATGAAATATGACCCAATACATGATATTTGAAATTGTAAGCTTTTAAGCTTATGATTAGCATTCAAATTTTATGTTCCATTTTCCAAATGAAGTGATGGTCACAAAGTATGAATGTCTAGTATCATATATGATTATGTTGAGTTATTTTATTTGATCAACATGGGAGGAATGCATAAAAATAGTGGAAACTCTGCCAAAATTTTTATAAAAAAGTGTCTGCATATATAACATTTTAGGTTAAATATGTAAGAAAAGTTTATTAGCATGAGGCCTACACCTACTCAGGTGTTTTTGCACACTTACTCGAAAAAGCATAACGATGTGACATTCATCAACAGTAGATGTAGAGAACTGAATGTATGTGTTGCTAATGCTTGATTATTACTTCTTAATAATTATCATTTACTAATATATACATTGCTTCCTAAAAGGTCAAATACAAGAAACCATTCAGCTACAACCTTAGCAAGAAAGACCTGTTGATATGACTCAGATGTATCTTGATGCTATAGGTGGTAGGGATCATCGTGGAAGGATCTTTGGGCTAGGCTCGTTTAGAAACACATATTATTTGCAACCTTCCACATCTAGTACAATGACATTTACTAGACAGTCACAAACCGATCACATCAATCGACTTCAGACAACAATGGACATATCGGTAGACACCATAGCTCAGCTGAGACAAGAAATGGATGAGATGAAGGCGAGGGGTAGCACTTCAGATCACTGGCGGTCACCAAAACGTTAAGATTGTTGTAGTCATTTGTTTTGAATTACAAAGACTTATTATGTACACTGTATTGTTTTTATTATCAATTAAGATAATTTTAATTTTATATCATTAATCCAGTTTCTATTTAAACAAATAAAATTATTATGCATAGATAATTTATAAATGTTGAAATTATGCATTTATCATAAGATCATGAAATAAAAATTAATGTTGGGTTCCTTTTAAAAAAATTTCTTACTTTTATTTACCGATGGAATATAAAGGACCATCGCAAAATAACGTTATATTTACCGATGGAACATCAAAAACTGTTAGTAAACTATATGATATTTATTGACCGATCCTCTTCTTCCATTAGTAATATTAAATCCGTTTGTGATTATCTGAACTATGGCTTATTGACCATTCTTTTAGTCTCCACCGATAATTTTACCGACAAGAAAAATCATCAGTCGGTAAAATTTATCGATAAACATGAGTAACCATTGGTATACTTTACTGACGGAAGAGCACATAAAATGTCCGTCGTTAAATTTACCAACGGTCGTATTACCGATGTCGTTGACCATCGTTCTATTCCGTCGGTATTTATTGTTACCAACATAATGCACATATTTTCTGTCGGTGTTTTCCATAGTTAAACTACAAATTTCTTATAGTTATTGGTTTTACGGATCAAAACTATAAATGTGCCTTTTAAAAAATATTAAGTCCTAAATATACTAAGTATAATTATGATTGACAAAGAATTAAGTTATATGTATAAACTGGATCATATAATCAAGATCATTGTTTGAACAACATCTTTTACTTTAGATTATGAGTTCCAATTGTGCTAATAACTAGTGTCGATTTTTAGCCTCTTCAACATCTCAAAATCAAATGAGTGAATGGGTTCGTTATTGAAGTAATTTCAACATCTACCAATTTAATTGGAATAGCTACTCATAGATCAAATTTATCAATTGAATGTATAATTTGTTCCATAAAGTCCTTCTTATCCAATAGTAGTTTAAGGGGTCGTTAAGTTTTAGATCTAATCTTCACTATAAAGAGAGTTATTAACTAATTAATATAGATCAAAGTTCTAGAATATGTAGGCTCAAACTCGATTTACATTAAAACAAGAGCATTATCCAAGGATGGATGAGAGGTACAGTGGATTCGATTATGAGATCTCTTGTTGGACCCCGAATTTTTAGTGGAAATATCAAAATGAAATATGAGTTTATGTATAGCTTTGAAGTATGAATTGGTATATAAATGATTATGAAATTAGAATGTGAATTAAGTATG
>JANVCQ010000003.1:29653009-29672058 GCA_025531925.1 Erythroxylum plowmanianum
AGTTTATTATGTATTTAACTATTTACTCAACTTGAATATTTATTTTGGGATTATAATATTATTTAACTTTTTTACATTTTTTAATATTTATTTTTCATATTAATTTTATTTTTTACAAAAAAATGAGACATCTCTTTAAATTATTTCCTAGAAGATGGTTATCTAAAATTTCCTACAAGATGGTTATCCAAGAAATAGGTAACCGTAAATATAATATATTATACTTTGCATATTGTTTAGTATACTTTAAATATTATTTAGCATAAATCATTTTATTATAAAATAAAATATAGTTAAAATTAATAAAAGTGCTTTTTATTTTTATGTTACCAAACAGTCTACTATATGAAACTCTTTTTAAAAAACTATTTTTTAATTGACAGCCAAACAGTCAACTGGCTTCTCAGAAAAGTTCTTTTCAGAAAAGTTCCACTAAAAAAAGCTCTTCTGACAAAAGCTCTACTGATATAAGTCCATCCAAATAGGTACTTAGTTACGGAAATCTCTAACTATCTTAGAGTTTGTCCTGATGCCTTGCAAGGATTGCAAACCTTCTCGTTCTGCACCTGAGCAGTGGGAAAATATTGGGTTGAGCTACACGACTCAGTGGCTAACATATTTATAGCTATTGGCAATTAACCATAATTCCAGCATATGTATATATATGTGTCTATTCAGTAATTCAAGCATTCTCCAATTTACTTTAACACTTATATCACATAAAAGTCAAATGCATCATACATGACAAATTTAAAGATGCAAGGCACAATAAATGGCTCGAGGTTTCCATGGAAACAAAATGGAGAAATCGAAGTTTACCTTATAAATAGAATGAGTCCAATTTCGAAGCTCATATGCCTCAAGTGGGTAGCCAAGAGAAGGCACTTGTCAACGTGCACGTGACAAACAGAATGGTTCCATTCTCAGCCAAACAAAAACACATATTCATTTTCTCATATGCTTATACTTTTATGCTTTGTCTTCTTTTCATTTAATAGAAAATGTCATGACCACTTTTGAGGTATAACATAGTCGTATTTCATCATGTATTTTCAACATTTACAAACAAGTCAATTTCAAACAAATCAATTTCAATCAATCCAACACACATAAAAAAATTTGTCCAATTACACTATAACCATAAATATGTTACCCACCTAATTAGTTTGCGAAAATCCAAGTCAAGCTTACCTTTCCCTTTGCTTTTGGGTCGGATTCCCTTGGTTTCCTAAAACAACCAATGTTCTATTCAAAACAACATTCCAATAAAATTTATAAACTTCAAAAATCACAAAAATTGCAACACACATAAATTAAGCTCAAATCTAACCTACCCATAGTACATCTAGGTTAGAAAACCTAAGACCTAGTTTAGAGACCCTAAAATTAATTGGGTTCTCCTAATTCATGTTCTTCCAACACAAACCTTTCATTTTCTACACAAACCCCTTTCTCTCTCTAACTCCTTCATCCTCAACACAACTCATTTCTTTAATAAAGAAAGAAGAAAAGACGGTTAACCTACCTTAACAAACTTGATTTCTCTTCTTTTCTTCTTTCAACGAAACCTCTCTTCTTCTCTCTTATTTTCATTTTTCACTCTTCCCTCCCTTCAATTCATGTTTTTCTCTTTTTAACAAGTAAGACAACATATTCTTCTTCCATTTCTACCCTTAATGAGCCCAAAAAGTCTATCTTACACTTCTTTATAAGCTTATGTTCTTTTATGCTTAATTGATGTCCCAAAAATGTCCTTGAACATCCTTATTACATTAACACTTTAATTCCACTTACCCATCAATAAATCCTACTAACTTTGACGTAATTATAACTCCAAAAATTAAATCTATCTAAATCTTAAAATTATTTTTCAAATCATGCTTAACTTAAAGAAAAAAATTTTAGGGTCCAACAGGTATAATTGTTGTGGATCTCAAGGCTAGCCAAGTAAAGGTTGTTGTCCATTCCCTGCCCCTTGATTCAACCACTGTTTCTTCTTAAATGCACATGCCCTGTTCATTGTAGTTACCAAGTTTGGTACATTTTGCATCTCCACATCCATCATCAAAGTTTACTCTAATCTAGTGGTGAAAAGATTCACCTGTTGCTCTGCCCGAACTAAAGTGACTCTTACCAATAAGGTTTGAAAATTCTTTTGATAGTCCTCTACTATCCTTTTCTGCTTAAGATTCACCAATTCTCCTAATAGCTTGCTACTTATAAGTGGTCCAAAACCAAGGTGGAATAGGTTTTGAAGTTTTCCTAGGACAATTAAGGCTCCTCTTACTCCATCCTATAAAACCACATTTGAGCTTCACTAGTTATAAGAAAACCATCTAGGCTTACCTTATCTCCATCTGCTGTCTTTTGATCATAAAATAACTATTCACATTGGGGTAGCCATCTTAAAGGGTCATCAGCTCTATTGAAGGTTAGGAAAGCTAGCTTTTCATAGAGGGCAACCTCCTTACTACCTTGACAATCCTCCTGTTTCTCCCTTACTCAATTAGAGGAGTCATAACTGTTGTTCCCTCCACCTTCTAGCTCCTCTCGAAGTAATTCCTTCCCAACTTTACAAGTAAGCTCCCTCATTTATGAAACCAAATCCTCCATTCTCGTCTCCAAATCTTGTTGCCCTACTTCCCAAGCTGGCTGCCTCTACTCGAATTGCTATAGTAATGCATCCAGCTTCTCTTTAAGTCCTACAAATTCTCCCATAACTATTGTCTCTGATATCAATTTGGTATGTGCTTATTTTGAGGATCTCCTTACAGACTTGTTTATTAGGAAGTTAACCACTAATTCAATATATTACCCTTTGATGTTGTTTCTGCCTTTTTTTTGCTAAACCAATGGTTGCTTGTGTGTGTTATTTCTCATGTCTTTATTAAATATCAAAAGCCTGATTATAAAGGAGGAGGATTACAACTAAATAATGTACCTGAAGATAAGGTTCCCTATTGATTAAGGAAACTTATTTAAACTTATTAAAAGTATTCAAACTTATATAAACACAAAGAATCCTAACCAATTAAGATCTCATATAACTCCTTCAAACCTGATTTTAACAAAAAGAATCATAACCATTTAAGATCTCCTATAACTCCAAACTTGATTTTCTTCTAATATGTTTCCTTCATTGAATCTACTACTGTCACTAATCCTTTCCCTATTTAAGCCCTTCTCTAATAAGTCCTTCCAAAAAAATGCTTCCATAATGCTTGGTCAAGGCTTTTTTGATGGCAAAATAGTTGTTGAAAGAATACATTAGGATAGTAATCTGGTACTTAAACTTAAAGAAATCAATCTTTTATTATGGAGCATTTCTAGTGTACTTATTTGGTAACTGATAAGTTTGCTTCCCCTTATTTTAGAATTACCATCCAAGGTTCACAAAGGAAAGCTTGGAAAAGAATAGAGGATTTTTCATTAGAAGTAAAGAATTGGCTAAAAGATATGGTTATACTTGTGCTAAGTTTGCTAATACATCAACTGCTAGAAATAGCCAAGCATTGACCTAATTAACATTCTACACCAGTAGAAGAAATGGCCTTATGATCTCTTTTTGATATGATAACAAAAAACTAAAATTATGAATAAGTCAGAAGAATGGAAAGAAAATATTTGCAACTTCATTATCAATTATCAAAAGTTCTAGTATTGATGTCTAATTACATATTTTGCACTTGTTTATAAAACTTAATGTGACAAAGATCATTAAATTTTTTCTGGGCTTAGCAACTTCAAAGAGTGTAGCTCTAGTGGTTAAGATTGAGAGCTTAAAAGAAAGGAATAAAGTAAGGCTATAAGAAATTAGAGAGACAATTTTAGAGAGAGACAACTTTAGAGAGAGAATGCTTTCTCCTGCCTTTATTGTATAAGACCTTTTACAGACTTTATAGTCAAATATAAAATAATTATTCAACTAAAATAGCAACCAAAAGATATCCTACTTCTTAAAGTTAGGCATGATTTGCAGCAGTTAAGATTCTAAAGGATAAGTCAAATAAACAACCCCATAAAAAGAAACATATGTAGCAAAATAGGAACAGTAAAGTAGAATATTATTTTCAACAAGTCCTCCTTTAAATTGAATGTTTTCAAGCTTCAGTTTACTTCAACAACTAGCATCTTCAAGCAAGATCTTTAGAAATGCAAACCCCCATTATTTTTTCTCAAATTTTAGAAAGCAAGTAATTTGAGTGGCTTAGTTAGTATAACAGCCAGCTATCCCTCACTTTTATAGTACTTTAGATTAATTGTTCTGTTATTTCTAAGATATCTTAAGAAATAATATTTCACATTGAAGTGTTTGCTTCTTCAATTTAACATAGAATTTTTGGAGAGTTCAATTGTTGAATTGTTGTCACAGAAAATTGATGTAGCTTTTACTTGCTTGAATTGTATCTCTTCAAGAATTCTCCTCATCCGGATAGCTTGAAAAGTACAAGTTGTTGCAAAAACAAACTCAACCTCTGTGTTTGATAAAGTGATAATTGGTTCCTTCTTAGATGACTATGAAATAGCTCCTATGCGTAAATCATAAATGCATAACCTGAAATGTTTCTTCTGTCATCTTGATCTCCTATATAATCACTCTCAAAAAACTGAATCCGATTTGATTTCATACCCTTCTTGTAAAATAGACCAAAATCTTTCGTTCCTTGCAAGTAATACAAAATTCTCTTAGTAGCTAATAAGTGAATCTCTGTCAGGCTCTCCATATATCTACTAATTAGACTCACAGAATGTACTATTCTAATATGTTGTAGATAAATACATCGAATTGCCCATAATGTAGTCCACCTTCTTTCCTTCATGACGTTTGTGCAACTTAAATCCAAACTCAGCTAGAGAGTTGATAGGATTGCAATCCTACATCTGAATTTTGTCTAAAATTGTCTACATATATTTCTTTTGTGAAATAAAATTGTCATTAGTTGATTACACTACTTCTATGCTAAGGAAGTAGTGCATCATACCAAGATTAGACATTTCAAATTCAATGATCATAGAATTTTTGAAAATTTTAAACATGACACTATCATTACCAATAAATATAAGATCATCAACGTACAAGCAAACAATAAGTATTTTTCCCACCATCTCTAATTTTAATAAAAAGAGTGTGCTCATAAGGAATTTAGAAAACCTTCCTTTAAACAATAAGTTTCAATACAGTTATATCAAGCCTGTGGGGCCTATTTCAATCTATAGAGAGCCTTTTTTAACTTGTAAACTTTATGCTCATGTCTAATTTTAATATAACTAAGAGGATAGTCTATAAATACCTACTCTTCCAAATTTCCATGTAAGAATGCTAACTTGAAATCTAATTGGAAGATGGGCTTTTGGGCTGCCAATGCAAACACTGATCTAATTATGTCATGTCTTACAACTAGAGCAAACACTTCTTTGTAATCAACCCCATATTCTTATTTGTATCCCTTAGCCACCAATCATGCCTTATATTTGTCCGCTTCATTATTTGCCTTCAACATTGTTTTAAAAATCCACTTCACACTAATGGTTTTATGCCCTTTTAGAAGTTCAGATAACTATCAAATATCATTTCTTGTTATAACTTCAATTTCTTTATCCATCGCCTTTCTCCATTTTGGGTCTTTAAAAATGCTTTCAAAAGTTGTAAGATCACAATCTAAAACTAAATAAAAATCAGTGACTAGATCTTTAATTTGGTATATTCTAGTTACCTCACAATTTGTCATCCATGTAGGCCTTTTCGAGCACAACAAAGATAAGATTCAGTTGTTGCCTCTGAATTTCCTGCTACCGTTGAAAATGCATTTGGTGAGTTTTTAAATCCATGAGTTGCTCAATTTTGTTATGGCAGTGGCGACCGCTCTTCTTTTTCAGTTTTAGCATCAAAAAATAAGGGAATAAGATGCTACCTATCTTAATCCCAAGTGCTTTCTTCATAAAAAACTGACATCTCTATTTATTACAATTTCCTTTGTTGATGGATTGAATAGTTTATATTCTTTGAATGCTTCATTTACATAGAGAAAGACACATTTTTCCCCTTATCATCAAGTTTCTTTCCTTTTGCACTAGGAACATGGTATAAGCAATGCAACCAAAAACTCTAAAATGATCAACACTAGTTTCCTCCCATTCTAAGCTTCTTCTAGTGTCATATTTGGAATTGCAAGTGTTGGACTTTTGTTTAGAATATGGATACTCCAATTTACAACTTCCAACCAAAAATTTTAGGAATTCTCCCTTTTGCTAACAAGCTTCACACTAAGTTGAGGATAGTCATATTCTTCCTCTCTGATACAACATTTTATTGTGCTGAATATGCAGTTGTGAGCTCCTTTCGAATGCCATGATTATCACAAAATTTGTCAAATTAATCAAAGCAACATTTTCTATCTGGATCAATCTGAAGAGACTTAATGGTTTTTCCTATTTCATTTTCAACATGTATCTTGAAGCTTTTAAATGCACTAAAAGCTTTTAATTTTTATTGCAAAAATAAACCCATGTTTTTTGTGTAAAATCATCAATAAAGGTGATTAAGTATCTTTTACCTCCATTTGAAGTTGGTTTTATCGGGCCATAAATGTCATAGTGAATTAGCTCTAGCAGATGTTTTACTCGCCATGATTTTCCTTAAGAAAATTGAGAACGATGTTGTTTACCAACAACACATTCTTCACACACTTGGGGAGGTTTGACATTTGTAGAAGACTAGTCACCATGCTTTTCTATTGGAAAATCTTCAATCCATAATTCAAGTGGCCATAGCGAAAATGCCAAACCTATTAAGGATCTTTTACTTTATCCATCAAAATAGTTTGTACACTCTCATTTTTCAATGGGAACAAGATGTTAAAATTTAAAAGAGAAATAAATGCAATTTTCAATGGGAACATGTGTCAATGAGCATAAAAATCTTCTCTATAATTGTGACATCATACATCCTTTCACTATGAAATTACATCTTATTTTTGATCTCCATTGTTTTAGTGCAATAACTGGTGATAGATTCTCCTTCCTTCATTGCTAATGTCTCAAAGTCCCTTCTCAAGGCTTTAAGTTGTGCACGTTTCACTCTAACCAAGCCTTGATATTTCTTCTTTATAGAAACCTAAATTTCTTTAGAGGTTTCTTTATAAAGAATAGTCTCCAAAACTAAACTATCTATAGTTAAAATATATAGTTTTTGGCCTTAAGGTCTTTTAGTTTTCTAGCTTCCAAGAAATTTGTCTAGTATTTTGTTAAACTCATTCCTGCTGATGGCACTTGGATGCCAAATTCAACAACTAACCATAACTCCTTTGATCATAAAAAGTTCTTCATTATTATGTTCTAATGGTCATAGTGATCATCAAACCATGGGATGGATGCTTGGATAAAATTTAAATAAATGGTCATGAAAATAAGAAGGAAAATTTGTTTATCGCCTCATGTATTTTCACCTTCAGGACCTCATGTATTTTCACCTTCAGGATCTGACTTCCATCGACAAGGTGGAGGACTGAAATGGAAGTCAAATCAGATGGGGGGAGAGGTGGCACTGAAAAATGGAAAGACACTGCACAGCTCAGATTATGTGTAGATTCTTTTCCTCTTTCCATGTCATGTCTGACACAAGTAGTAACCACATGCCACTTCTTCTGTGATACTTAATACGGAGAAGGAGGGAACAGTGGTGGGTTTGGATTTCTTTGTAGATGTGAGGTTGATGGGGAAGATGTGAGGTTTGTCAAGTGAGTGAGATGAGGCTGCGACTGCGGTGGTAGTGGGGAGATTGGCTGAGACAGAAAGAGCTATATGAATGAAAGGTGACGACTGAAGAATAGTGAAATAGTCGGTGTTTGGAGATCAGACATAATGACTGATATGATAAAGTAATATCTGGTGCTGTGGGATGGAGAGGAAGTGGAATGAGGAAGATACTCCACTGCGATTATAGTCATACGCAGGACAGCAAACATGGGTCTGATGAGTGCACGGCCTGTTTCCATCAGGTAGTGTTGTCTCCGCACTTTTACATTTTCAACTCTTCGATTGGTTTAGGACAAGTTGCATCACGTCAACGGGGACTCCACATCATAAGGTATGTAAAGATAAGCTTTCTTTTCTTTCTTTTGGGTGAGCTTAATGATTGTTGATAAATGTCATAGTCCTTGACCATCTACATGAGTGGCACGTTCATTTCTGGAGGTAAGGGGTGGCAAGGTCCAACGATCTTTCTAGTTGTTCTGTGCTTCCGTTTATGCTAGTGCGATCTTGTGTTGTGCATGAAGTGGTATTTACTCATATTGCAAATATTCTGTGGGTGTTGATTCTCATAGTTTTCATTTCTTAGTTGTGGTTCGGTATCGTATAAGTCTGTGTATCCTTGTTTATCGGTTGTAATGGTTGTTTAGTCTTGATCACTTGCAAATCTGGGTAATGCGTCCTAGCACATGAACACGTTTTCGCATCGTTACGGTATAGTTCACTTGATTCATATAGTTCACTTAGACGGCTACGTGGAAGAGATTACTCGGCCTATCATCACCGAAGAGGTTTTTAAAGATAACCCACATCACGTTCTAAACGCACTCTAGGTTCTAACAAGATAGTTCGTTTGCTTTTTTCTCTCTCTCTTTTTGTGTCAACGATGGCGAGGTATCCGACTGACCATAGGAAGATGACTGTGCAATGCAATTTTTGTAAGTGCTCCTGCATGCAGGAAAGCTACCTTTTAAAAAAAATAAACTCTGCCTTGTCGGAGAAGGGGATGGTGTCGTAGTCGGTGGTGAAGTGGTAGTAGTTTTGTCAGTACTAGTGATTTTGGCTTAGAAAGTGGAAACAAAAGCTAAGCATGCAGCTCATAGGAGGGGAGGGGGACACAGGTCTACATGCACGACAAACGATGAATGCTCTCTCACGTCTAGGTCTCCTAGCACATCACGACGTATCCGTTGTCTCGTTCCTGATAACTTGTCGTTCTCTACAAGCAACTGTCAGCTTCTCCTATTGATAACCATTAGTACCATGCTTTTTAGCCACCGTTTTAAGTTTCACAAGTTCTTTCTTTCTCTCGTCGTTAAATTGGTGCTCCTTTCTTACGTAAACAGGCTTCTCCTTCAAAATCACAACCCCCTGTATACGTTGGCAACTTTCCTAGTTTTGCTCTTTTATTGGATTCTCTCTGGACGTGTAGGTTTTGGCAAACGTGGTAAACTTCTTACACCACATCCTGAAGTGTGCGAGTTTTTACTTATTTTGCATGCACATATCAATCAGGCCTTAGTTTAAATGCAATTTTTCTTCTAAGCGCCTTTACAATCTCTTCAGTTGGCTTTTTATTATTAGACATATTTCCTTTTTGTTAGTATTATTAGTTCTATTAATAATTTAGTATTTTTTTATTAATTATTTATTTAATTTTATTTATCTATTTATTTTTTTATTTTTATTTTTATTTTTATTTTTATTATTGTTATTATTGTTATTATTTTATTTTTATTTTTATTTTATTATTTTTATTATTTTATTTTTATTTTTGAAGTTGTTATTATTATTAGTGTTTGTACTTTCCAGTTGTAAGGATTACCTAGAATCGGACCTATGGAAATAGTGAACGATAAGAGGTAAGAGGGATGTCTTTAAATCGTACGGAGGGAATCAGTGAAAATAGTTCGGTGCACACAGCAGGCAGGAATAAAATAGGAGATGATCTAACAAGAATAGGCTCTTGGAACTTTGGGACGCTCACGGGGAAATCCTTGGAATTAGTAGAGATTTTAGACAAGTATAGGATACAAATAGCCTGTATTCAGGAGACCAAGTGGGCAAGAGTTAAAGCAAAGGAGATAGGGAGTTTCAAACTATGGTTCTCGGGAAGCTTGCAGAAACAGAATGGCATAGGTATCCTAGTGGTTAAGGAACTTATAACCCGCATAGTGGCGATCATAAGGGTTAATAATAGGATAATGGTAGCAAAAATAGTTTTTAGCAGTGCGTATGCTCCATACGTGGGCTTAGGCAGATAACAAAAAAATTTATTCTGGCAGGCGCTGGATGGGGTGATTCAACAAATCTCTAATATTAAGGAGATCCTCCTAGGAAATGACTTTAATGGGCATATAGGAGTGGATTCAGACGGATATATAGGAACCTATGGGGGTTTCGAACACGAAACTAGAAATGAGAGTAGGACTGCTCTCTTGGACATGGCTCTGGCATATAAGTTACTAATAGCCAATTCTCTTTTTAAGAAAAAAGAAGCACACTTGGTGACATTTCAGAGTAGCACGCACAAGACGCAAATTGACTATTTTCTTGTCAGCAAAAGTGCCAGATCATGGTACAAAGATTGCAAAGTGTTTGTAGTTGCATGCGTTTTGACTTAACATAAATTACTAATTTTGGATCTGGGAATTATGAGGTGGAGGTCGCAGTGCTTTACCATGCACTGTCATAAAATTAGGTGGTGGAGGTTGAAAAGAGACAAGGTGGGACAATTTAGGACTCAAGTTCGGGCTAATACAACATGGTCAGTGAATGGGGATACAAATCAGATGTGGGAGGGTGTAGCCTCCATTGTCTGGACTATTGCCACAAAACACCTAGGGGTATCCAAAGGGATATCTAAAAGGCAAGGGGAAGCGTAGATGGAATCTTGGTGGTGGTCAGGCGAGGTTTAGGGGACGGTTAAGGCAAAAAGGAGAGCTTTTAAGGATCTTATGGTAAGTACAACAGAGGCGAAGCGAGAAGCCAATAGAGTGCGGTATAGACTGGCAAAACAAAAGGCCAAAAAACTATCTCAATGGCTAGGGGAGAAGCATATGAGATTATGTACAAGGACTTAGATACATTAAAGGAAGCCCAAAAGATTTTCAAGCTAGCACGAGATAGGGCACGTAGTATGTATGATTTCAACCAAGTTTGTTGTAAACGTGATGAAGTAGGGCAGGTACTCACAAAGGCCCAAGCCATCAGAAGGTAATGGTAGAGGTACTTTTATGGCCTGTTTAACGTAGAAATAGTGGGTGACTTAGAGTTAGGTGAACCCTCCATGTCAGGACATGTCCTTACCAGACATACTTAGGAAAGGGTCACGAGGGGTAAAATAACAAAGGTTATACGAGGGATGGGAAGCAAAAGGGCAATAGGGTTGGATGAGATCCTTATAGAGGTATGGAAGAAAATAGGAGTTGTTGGTATTGAGTGGCTAGTCCAACTCTTTAATGTGATCCTGGTGACAACCAAAATGTCGAATGAATGGAGATTGAGTAGGTTGATCCCCTTATACAAGGGCAAAGGAGACATTCAACATTGTCACAATTATAGAGGCATCAAACTACTGAGTCACACCATAAAGCTATAGGAGAAGGTAATTGAAAAAAGGATCTAGAGATCTACTTCTGTGTCGGCCAACCAATTTGGGTTTATGCCTAGCAGGTCTACGACATAAGCAATGCATCTACTTCGTAGACTCATGGAATGCTACGGAGAACAAAAACGGAATTTGCATATAGTTTTTATTGATTTAGAGAAGGCGTATGACAGGGTTCCTAGAGAACTCTTATGGAGGTGTTTGGAGGCAAAAGGCATTCCTATGACCTATATTAAAGTAACTAAGGATATGTATAAAGGAGCACTGACTAGTGTAAGGACGATAGGAGGAGACACGGAAGCATTTTCTATCAATGTTGGACTACATCAAGGTTTTACTTTAAGCCCTTTTCTGTTCACTCTAGTGTTAGATGAACTTACCAAACATATACAAGGAGAGGTACCTTGGCGTATATTATTTGCTGACGATATTGTCCTAGTGGATGAGATCAGGGAGGGGGTCAATTCCAAGCTAGAACGTTAGAGGGATACATTAGAACCGAAAGGTTTTTGAATGAGCAAGTCTAAGACGGAATATTTGGAATGCAACTTTTTGGGAGACCAGTGGGTACATGATGCGGCGGTGACAATTGGTGCTGAAGTCATACCACAGAAATCGTGTTTTAAATATCTTGAGTCCATCATTCAAAGTGATAGTAATATCGACACGGATATAGTACATCATATTAGATATGGATGGACCAAATGGAGAAGTGCATTAAGGGTTTAATGTGACAAAAAGATTCTTGTAAAGCTCAAGGGGAAGTTTTATAAAACGGTGATATGTCCAACTATGTTATATGGGGAAAAGTGTTGGCCTGCCAAACGTCGACATACAAGACAGTTGTAGGTGGCAGCAATGCATATGCTTCGATGGATATGTGACCTTACCAAAAGAGATAGGGTTTGGAACCGTATGGTGAGAGATAGATTACAGGTGGCTAATGTGGCTGACAAGTTAAGAGAGATTAGACTTAGGTGGTTCGGGCATGTATGCAGGAGGCCCTCTGATACTCCGGTGCGTAGTTATGAGAGTATAACCCTTAGTGAATACAAGAGGAGTAGGGGGAGGCCTTATAAGACCTGAAGGGAAGTGATCAAGAAAGATTTGACTGAGTTGGACCTTAATGAGGTAGTAGCTGCAAATAGATGAGTATAGGAATGATCGGATAAGGGTAAGGGATTAACCTTGAAAGTTTGCCATTATAGTATAATAGTTATTTGGAGATGGGACTCGTGGCAGGCATATTACGAGGACAATAAGATTGGCATACCAGTGGGTATATGAGCAAAGACTCCTATAGTAACTAGAAACAAAGTGAGTTGGTATTTGCAGTTTATCGAGTACTTACAGATCTGGACTCCATTAGGTATATCATGTATTTTTTAATTATTATTTATGTATTTAGTGTAAAAGTTTTATTTTTATCTTTTATTTTTATATATTATTATTATTATGATTTACTGTCCTAATTTTACCTTTTCCCTCTGTAACATGCATCATTCATATCTTGTCTCATTTGCATGTGGGTCTATCAAAAATAGCCTCTCTACTATGTAAGGATAAGGTTGCGTACTATTAGACCTTCCTAGATCTCGCTTCATTACGGGATTTCGGACTGGGTGATGATGATGATGATAGCTTAAAGGAAATAAATAAAGTAAAAGATATAAGAAAAGAGAGGGATGATTTTCGAGAGAGAATGCTTTGTCCTCCCTTTATTGCAAAAGACCTTTCACAAACTTTATAGTCAAATAGATAACAACTATTTCACTAAAATAGCAACCGAAAGATATCCTAATTCCTAAAAATAGGTATGATCTATAGCAGATAAGATTCTAAAGGATAAATCAAATCAACAAGCCCACAAAAAGAAATGTGTGTAGCAAAATATATTATTGTTTTCAGCAAAGGTGAGATATTTATATCATAAATTAAGTTAGAAACACATTATTTTTCCTTACAAATTCTATAACCAAATTTTTAATAATGTTGCTTGTTGATTTCTGTACATAGTTTGACTCTCTCACTCTTTGAACTGTTGAAGATGAAAAATAAAGAAACACCCCCCAAACTTTGACTTGTAGTACATTTTAATTCTTTTACTCTTTTTTTCTTAATTAAACTCAAATTTAGATGTTATTTTTAAATAAACCATTTTTAGTTTGTAAAGCATGTAATCAATTGCTCATGTCATCAAACAAGTTAGATGGGCATTTTGGTAAATAGAAATCCTTTACTGTTAAAGATTAGATCATACTCATTGATGAGTTGTTCCTAACATTATAATCAACAAGATTTCCAAGGTATATATATGTAAAGCTTTCTTGGTATTAATATTGGTCGATTGAACTCCTTCATTCACCATTTTCTAAAATTACCATTATTCTTTCGCATGTCCACATTAGAGATTACCACTAACTATAGAGTTCGAAATAACAGTACTATAATTCATTCCTTTATAACCATTAATTATGTAGTTCAAAATAATAGTACTATAATTCATTCCATTAAAAGTCACATTAGCTTAGAAATGTCCCTCATTTCGAATACATGTCAACAATAGCAATAAAAAATTAAATATTCTAAAGCCACTAAAATCCAAGACAAACTCATGAATTTCTTTGCCAATTCTCAATCAAACTAGATGACGCGAGTATGATTAACTTAAAATAGGAGATTTTATACAGATTTAGAACAATCATAAGAGTAAAAGTTATAAAAATTTAGATGCAAAACACTTATCTTTAATTAAATACAGTCTCTAATATAGTTTTGGCTAAGACTATGTCTATCTTCAAAGTTATAAATAGATCAACAACTACATTCACAAATATAATTTAGCTTATGTTTAATTTTCTTGAGATATAATCCATAGTAAATAGACATAAGAGTGTTCAAGATTATATCCTATTAGTGCTAAAATTTTCATAGTTAATATATCATGACATACGATCGTGACCTAAATTATGCCTAGTTGAAATCTTTTTTTGTTATTATTTAAGACATGTTTTTGTAATTAAAATGAATTTAAAATATTTGTTTATTGAAAATCGTCAAATTTTCTTTTTATAATTTTCAACTTGTCAACGAATTTTTTTGTGGCATTCAAATATTTTCTAATTTTGGGTTTTGATTTTTTACTATAAATAGGTAAATTTCTTAAATTAGACTCAAATTTGTTTGTGGATCCTTTACGGTGTATTTCTTTGTAGGTTCACATTTTTTGGTATCCAACTTGGCTCTAAACCAAATGTGGTTATATTTTTCATTTTATATCATTATAATTTATATTTTATTCATTTGATAATAAAATATTATATTAAGATATTGGGAGTTCTTTTGGCCTTCTTTCTTCTTCATTTTGTTAATAGTACTATAATGTTCTTTAATATATCTCTAATGTATTTTAGTGTTTAATTAAACTATTTGTAATATGTCCAAGTACCACTTTATGTCTCCTTTATTTAGAAGCTTGTGTAGCTAGAATAGATGTTTTATTCTCATCATTTTTACTCTCCTCAAAAGATTTGTATTCAAATCAACATCTCATCTATAAAATAAAATAAAAACATAAATTAGTAATATTAAAAGTACTATGAACACCATCCTCACTTGATAAGTCAACTTTATAAATGTTGTTATTCGCTCCTTTTACAACTTGAAAAGGTTCGTTTCCTCTTAATTGCAATTTGGATGTGTGCTTACTAGAAAACCTTTCTTTTCTCAAGTGTATCCAAACACAGTCTCCATGTTCAACTATCACTTATTTGCTCTCTTTGTTCGCTTATTTCATATATTATTAGGTCCTATTCTTATTGTTCAAATTTGTCTTCTTATATTGCTTTTTCATCAATTTAGCTTTCTTTTGTCCATCAAATTTATCTCTTTTACTTAAAGGAATAGGAACAAGATCTAAAAGAGATAATAGGATAAATCCTTGAACAATCTTAATAAGAGAATAATATGTAGTACTATAGAGAGTCTTATTATAAACAAATTCAATGGAAAATAAAAAATCTTCCCAAATTTTAAGACGTCTACCAACATTAACATGTAATAAAGCTTCTAGAACCTTATTAGCCACCTCAGTTTGTCCATTAATTTGTAGATGGCAGGTTATACAAAATAACAACTTAGTTCCTAACTTTTCTTATAAATTCTTTCAAAAGTAACTCATGAACTTTATATCCCTATCTAAAGTAATATTTCTTAGAACTTTATCCAATCTTACGATCTCATTTAAAAATAATTAAGCAATATAGGATGTATGATTGATTTTATGACATGCAATGAAAAGTGTCATTTAAGAAAACATATTCACCACTACAAAGAATGAAACCTTACCCTTTCTATACCTAAGTAAACATAAAATAAAATATATTAAAAGATCTACCTATTGTTCACTAGGTATAGGAAAAGGTATAAGATCCATGGGGTTGCATTCTAAATTTGACTTACTTATATGTAACACATCTTTTACATTCTCTCTAAATCTCTCCTTATATGCTACCAAAAGAAATATTTATTTAAAACCTTAAGGGTCTTTTTAACACCAAAGTAAACCATTAAGCCTCCTCATATGATTCTCTCATAAGTAATGTTCTTAAAGAATTTTGAGGCATACATAATCAATTCTCTCCAAACAAGTATCCTTTATACCTATAAAAAAATTTTAATTCAAAATTTTCGTATGCTTGAAACATATTACCAAAATCAAGATCATTAAAATATAAACCTGGGATAGGCTCAAGCTCTATTAATTTAGTATGTAAGGTACTCAACAAAGACCTTTGTATTAACTCCCAGTAAGGTTGTATATTTCTGGATTTCCCTAGACCATGCATCTCAGTCAGATTCTTATTTAAACTTTTTTGTTATTTTTTTTAAGTATTCAACAAAGCATATCTCCTATATAACGCATTAGGAACTACATTTTTCTTACTTTGTTTATTTTCATAAAAAAAAGTTTCGATAAATTCTTACTAGTTGATAAATCTCTTACTCAACTTTTTTTTACCTCAAATTATTTTTAAAGTATCATAAATTTCTTAAGCAATAAGTGGTGTTTCTAAGTCTCTAATGCTCTCACCAACACATGCATTTGCTTATCATAAGTTGGGTACTTTAAGGCTACCCCACTAAACTTCTGACCAAAATATGATGTTGGTTTCCTATCTTACATTAAAACTGCATTAATTTCTACACCTTAAGTATGATACTTAATTTCAAAAGTGTTGAAAAAGTTAGGTAAAACTAATGAAGTATTTTTTAAAATCTCTTTTAATAAGTTAAAATCTCTCTCTTGATTGTCATTCCATTTAAATTTTACACTCGTTTTTACTTTCTTTATCAAAGGTTACATCTTCCACTCTCACTATTAAAGTCAGTTATTTTCCCTCATGTTTATCTCTCAATTTTACTTTACCCATTTCTTTCCCCTTAATCTCATTTACTCACTCTTATATATCTTGAGTTGATCTTCCTGGACTTGTTTTTAGTGATAATGGAGTCAGAACAATTGGTTTAAAATTTATGATAAACCTATATGATTTTTATTCCATCATTTATAGAGCTCCTATCAAACTCCCAAGGATACCTTTAAAGAATATGACTTGTTTGTATATGCACCGTATCCTTATACCTCCTATTTGAAAAATAAACTAGTGCTTACTTTTTCACCCTAACCTTCCCACTCTTATTTAACAATTGTAAATTGTACAATTTAGAGTGTGCAGTAGTTGGTAGTCCTAACTTCTCCCTAATTCCAATCTAGTACATTTTCACAGTTCTCTCCATCTATGCTTATACTAAAATCAAGATCCTTGATGGAATAACTTATATAAAAAAGATTATCTAGTTGTTCATTCACACCATCTTCTCCCACATGCATAATCAATGCTATTATAGTGACCAAAACCCTTCCCTTATAAGGTCTTTCAATAATATTATCATCATTAACATTTACTAAATCAAGCATATCTCATACATCTCCTCTTTAATTTTGTACACATACTCTCCAACAATCCTCGACATCTTAAACTTCTTATTGAGATTTTGTGAAGCCTATATGCCCTCTTCTTAAGCTTTTAAAATACTTGATATCTTGATTCTTAGTTATTAAAGAGGAATTGGTTTTAGCTTTCTCTTTAGAACTTTAGATTTGATTGATTTATAGCTTTTCGAAACCAATTAAAGGTTTTATTTATTCAACTAGAGGCTAAGAAAATAACAAAACTTAAAAACAAAAAATTGAGCTTTACGAAACCCAATTAGACCAAAAAAAGAAAAGGAAGAAGAAATTGACAAGAAATAATTAAATAGCAAGAATAGTAAAAAAAACATAATATAGATGCTGCATAGAGTAATTTGCTCCTTTCGATGAAGAAATAAAAATTGTTACTTGTAAAAGATAATGTAATATGTCAGTAACTCATTTATATTTTATATAGGACTTTTTAGGACATCCTTTTGATAAAACCTTACTGACTAGGGCTTTGGCGAGATGTGGCTAAGTTATCATATCAGAGACAAAGAGTCTACAAATGAATTACAATAGTTTGTTAGTTAGTTACATCTAACTTTGACTTTTAAAAGTCTTGTTAGAATTGGATTAGCATGAGAACTAAGCAGACCATTCCACAATTTCAAATCAATGACTCTCTTAACATAATTTTATTTTTATTTTTAATTTTTATTTACTTGTAAAATCAAGAACAAAAAGCAACAGACTTAAGAACAATATGTTATAATAAATCTTATTCAATAAAATGGTCAAGATTGAACAAGATCAAGAACACACATATCACATTAAGAATGAATAAATAAATAAAAACAATAAGAATTCAAGATCAATATGATCAAGAATTTAATCAAGAAAATAAAGAAAACTCAAGCAATAAATAAATAATGACAAGAGTTTTGTTTAGAAAAAACAAAAAGCCAAGAATTGCAATTATACTAAAGGAATTGAAATGGATGGTAAGAAGATATAAAAATATTTAAAAAGAAGTAAAAAACAAACCTAAATATGTAAGAATATTCTAATAGGTAATTTTGATGTGACCCTCATCAATATCTCTAGAAAGATAATGATAAAAAAGGAATAAGGATCATTATATCAAGATAAATTTATTCAAAAATAGACTGAAAATATAAAAGAAGGGTATAAATCCCCACACTTACAAAAAAGATAGGATGAGATTCATAAGATTATGAGGTTAATAATCACTAGAAAACTAGATAAGATCACAAGTTATTAAAGAAGTAAAACAAGTGTTTCTCTAATCAAATAATGTAGAACCTAGTGTTTTTAATTAATTAACAATTTCTTCTCTATCGTATTAATAAGAAAAATTTTATAGGTATAAAATGCTTAAGAACTAAAGTTCTAAAAAAGAAAATAACATTCTTATCATCAAAAAAATAATAAATATTTTTGAAAAATTCATTCCTTATATAAATATAAAATTGAAATTCAGAAACTAAAACATCTAATCTATGAATATGTTATCAATCCAACTTTTAGAATAATGTTGACTAGTGATTGCGGCTTTGTCGATTCGACCTTATGATCGATCCTTGGAAACCGGTCAAAAATAATAATTCCAAAGATTGCAATAAAGGATGCAACCTCGGGTCGTCTCACTTAATTGGAACCTAGTGAAAAAGGTCTAAGCTAGCCTAATTA
>JANVCQ010000003.1:29698891-29725528 GCA_025531925.1 Erythroxylum plowmanianum
AGTCATTTATTATACATTCCATTCCATTTCATTCCATCCATCTTTTAAACAATATTTCACTATATTACATTATGAATCCTTCTATCTTTTCCAAACAACTTTTTAGTATATTACATTCCATTCATTATAAACCATTCCACTCACTTTTATTTTATTACATTCCATTCCATTAATTAACATCCAACTAAACAAGACCTAAGGCTCCAGAGGTGATATCTTTCTCCTTTGAAGATTGGAATCAGGGGCTGAGATGCTAGATTGGTGTCGTTGCTTGGCATGGATGAAATTTTCTTTCACAATTTCGTGTCTACCTCACTAAATTTGGCTCTGTCGGTGGTTTGTAGATGGGGGAACAAAGAAGTTAAAAAAAAGACAGGGACAAAAATAAAAATAGCCTGAGCAAGAAAGCACCAGTGGTCTAGTGGTAGAATAGTACCCTGCCACGGTACAGACCCGGGTTCGATTCCCGGCTGGTGCATTTGTTTTACTTATTTTATTGATCCTCTTCAAGTGATCGTTTCCCCACAAGTGTTCTTGTGGTCTGCATTACCTACCCACCTATAACATTTCTCTTTGTAACTTCCTTTTTTATTTTCCCTTTCTTTTTTCAAAATAATCAACCTACCTCTCTTTCCGAATTAGCTGCAAGCATCCAACACCCTCCAAACTAAAGATGGCAGACGAGAATAGTATCCAAGTTCCTAGAGTTAATCTGGGCGGTCAAGGACTAGAGGTAACATTTCAATTTTCAGAAACATAAGACATTTCTAGTTTATCTGTTTCATATCATCTTTCTGTTCAGATCCCAGCTGTTTTCTTTTCGCTTTCATATGAACTCTGATTTTTAGTTACCAAAGGATGTAGCTTTTATAGATTCAGGTTACTTGTTATCTAGCCCAGTTGAGGATACGGTTAGCAAGTTTTACTGCAAACTTAATGAAAGGTTATGGCTTCACTTTACTGAATTTGTTTTCGCTATACTTATCTTTGAGATCCCAGCTGGTTTTTAACATAAACTTTGAGTTGTGGTTGCCAAAGAATGTAGTTTTCATAGGTTGATATTAGTTGTCATGTATCCCAGTTTGAGAGACGGTAAGATAATTTACTGTTTATGGCTTCACTTTATCAGAAGATAAACATTTTTTAGAACTCTAACCCCATCTTCCTCTTGCATTCTAACTGGCAGAGAAGTCTGTATACCATCATATTGGTTTTGTATCTATTAACTCTTTTCTTGGGGTAAAGATGCTTTATTTTTGCAGTTTGTTCACAGTGAAAGGTGCTTGATCCTCTTTATCTTTTTCCTTTTCACATTGTATTCACACGTTTTTTTATCCTATGGGCTTTTTAGGTGTCAAAGTTGGGGTTTGGATGTATGGGTTTAACTGGAATTTATAATGCTCCTGTCTCCGATGAAGATGGAATCTCAATACTGAAGGATGCCTTCAACAAGGGAATCACATTTTTTGATACAGCAGATATCTATGGACCCCATACTAATGAAACTCTGGTTGGCAAGGTACCTGCTTCCGCCTGTGACTTTATCTAGTTTGTGTTTTGACAATGGGAAATACAAAATAGTCTTTAAATTCAACACTAATGTCAGATATCTTTTTCAGGCCTTGAAGCATTTACCCAGAGAAAAAATTCAATTGGCTACCAAGTTTGGTATTGTTGGAGTTCAAGCTCCTCATGTGATAGTTAAGGGCACTCCTGAATACGTTCGCTCGTGTTGTGAAGCGAGCTTGAAGCGCCTTGGTGTGGATTACATTGATCTATATTATCAACATCGAGTGGACAAATCTGTGCCTATAGAGGAAACTGTAAGAGATCTTCTTTTTCTAATGGACGTCTGATGTGATTATCTGGCATAATGTATCAACTCACTATATAGCTGCTATTCTAAGTTATGGAAGTATGAGGGCATTTACTTGATGACTATCCTGGAGATGTAGATGAGTGAACTGAAAAAGCTGGTGGAAGAGGGAAAAGTTAAGTTCATCGGCTTATCCGAAGCCAGTCCTGATACAATAAGGAGGGCGCATGCAGTTCATCCCATTACAGCTGTACAAATGGAGTGGTCCCTTTGGACTCGTGACATTGAGCAAGAAATTATTCCACTTTGCAGGTCAGGTCCATACCAATATTGTAGCAAAAAGTGATAGCACCGCCACTTTTTAGAGAGTTTAGGAGAAAATTATAGTGCCCATTTTTGGCAGCAGCCCCACGAGCTAAAAGTTATATTCTGGAGAATTTAGATTACTGTTCTAAGACTTCTGTCTGTGTAGGGAGCTTGGCATTGGAATAGTTCCTTATAGTCCTCTCGGTCGTGGATTCTTTGCAGGCAAAGCAATTGTGGAAAGCTTGCCTGCTAATAGCATGTTGGTATGTATTGTCTTATCCTTTTATTGAGACATTAATGCATCTAAAGATCTTCACATAAGCATGTAATTTAGATTCAGTTTTTATGATCGTTTGTAATTGTTCTGAAACATTCATCATGTGCTTTCAGTTAGTAAAATTGTAGGTGACATTGGATTCCATGTATATCGTTCTTGAAAGTTGTTGCAACATGGTTTGATATTTTTCTTCAGTGATTGTATGAACTATTTTACAATGTTGAGATTCTAACTTTTTTACTTTATAGAAAGTGAAATTGATTAACTTAATGATAGTAATTTCTATTTTTAGGCTACACATCCTCGATTTCATGGAGAAAACTTGGACAATAATAAAATCATTTACAATCGATTGGACAACCTTGCAAAGAAACATCAATGCTCTCCTTCGCAACTAGCTTTGGCATGGATTCTTCAACAAGGAGATGAAGTTGTTCCTATCCCTGGTCAGTGACTTTCTTTCTCCATTGCATCAACTTAAACTAGCTTATATTGTTACAAGATACAAACATGAGATGTTCCAGCAAATTTAGTGTATAAACTTCAGTAGATTTTGACATACGATCTTACTTAAGTATTATTAAGGTTTGAAAACAGTAGCTATGCAGTGGGTTTCCTGTATTAGTGAATTTAGGATTAACAAGAAGCCAATAGACTGCATTACTAGCTCGCAGATTTTCTCAGCAATGTAATCTAAACATCCATTAGCTATCTTTCTAGCCATATCAAAAATTATGCTATGATCTGGGGAAACTTCAAAATTTGCATGCTAACCGTAATGCATACTGGTTAGAGATTGCCTTGTCTGTTTGCAGTTTTAACAGATTTGCTGTAATTTACTTGCTGGGTCTTTCCATCCTCTGAGTATCTTCATTATATTGCATGGTTTGAAACTGCAAACAATGGGACACTACCGCATTATCATTTAACTGTTTGACATGGAATTATTACAGGGACTACCAAGATAAAAAACCTGGATGAGAATATAGGTTCTTTAAGGCTGAAACTTACAGCAGCCGAACTCAAAGAAGTTTCTGATGCTGTACCTATTGAAGAGGTAGCAGGCGATCGAACCTATGCATCCATGAGCCATTTGTCATGGAAGTTAGCTAATACCCCACCTCAAGATGGCAAAGTTTCAACTTGAATGCAATTATAAACAACAATTTGTTCCTTCGGGACTTGGGAGTAGAATAATGACTTGACAAGTGGAATTCTTTCGATACTACTAAGTCGATCAATAATAAAATAGAGCTGGTGTGGCTACAGAACCACTTGGCTTAAAGGATGAGGTCTTTGGTTAAGAATCTTAAATTTCTATAATGATACGTACAAGCATAGCTAGGGCAATTATGAAGCTTTTAGGATCCAACAGAAACTTCAAAGTTGAGGATTCTCGAAAGGAACAAGACATGCTACTTGATTGGATGCCTAGAAAATAGTATAGGCTAACGTTCATTTCTATGTAGGAGCAACTTGGGCTCGAGTCTCAGGATGCCTTCATCTTCACATAACTTAGCCAATTCATCCTTAGGCAGTGTTACTATCACCATCCGTGCAAGCCCTTCTTCTAGAGGAGTGACCAAAACCAAACCTTCACCCTCCACATTTCCTACATGACAAGAAACATGAACCGGCTTTTCGTTATTCTCAAAGCTTGCTGCATACAGCAAGGATTGATGCCCTGTGATCATCTGTTCCATATTGACACAAGTCAGATAAGGACCATACATTCTGAATGGTGCAGCGTACTTCCCTCCCTCTTCCTTCTGCGATTCAGGCCAATCTATAGCTGAACGAACTTGGCCCTTACTCACACTTGAAATATGCTGGTGCATCAAATCCACTACTCCTTCTAACTCGTTACTTTCCATTTCCTTCTGAGTTCGTGACAGCGTTGAAAAATGCAAGGCATTGCCAAAGTATCCTAGAGGGATTGGCGGCTGCACCAGCCTTCTCAAGTCCAAACAAACTGAGAGGGTGTGTTCATGGTCATGTCTTGGAGTCTTTAAGCGCCCAATACGCATCCAAAAGAGTGATGCCAACAGATCAAATGGAGTGGCATTGGGGCATCTATCGCCAACTGTATTAAACCATTGCCTGATCGTTGAATCAGAGAATTTGAAGGCGGCTGTGGCCATCTTCTCTGAGGAAGGTTTAACTTGTGCATTGGCCTTAGCTGCATAGTGACTGAATGAATTGGTAAGAGGCTTAGGGACGGATGTTTCACCCAGTATTGATGTGTGGAACAAGGGTGGTTGCCCAATGGTCTCCTTGCGATGAGTCTCGCTCCAAGCCTTGAAAATGAGGATAACAGAGGTGAGGTTTGCTATGATATGCGGACAACTTAGTCCAAAAGCTACACCGCTTCCTTCAAATTCAGTTACCTGTAGGAAAACGGAAGTGTCTATAAATATCTCCGCATAAACCAAAATGTAAAACGAACTTAAAACAGTACAAACAAACGCAGTTTTCTTAACAATAAGTTGTATTTCATACCTCAGTATAGAAGTTCGGTAGACCCAACAGCACAGACATGATATAAACACCGAACAATACCGGAAAAGAAGCCTGAGAGACATAGGACAGCATAGATAAATAAAAACCTACCTGTAAACGGAAGGGTGCCCATGTACTGGGATCCTCAGGCATTTCCTCCCAAGCCGTCAGATCTTTCTCCTCCGCTCCATCAGCAGATCTCAACCACTCATCAAGCGTACAACCAACTTTTGCTCTAAAAACACGAACACCAGCATCATTGCACTTCACCTCCCAATTCCCCGCCTCACCTATCTTCAGTCGACCAGTTACCGGCGGGTACAACGACAGCACCTCCGACAATGACACCCTCAGCGGGTCCAAATCAAAAAATCCAAACGGGTTTTTCTTGTAGTAAAAAATGACGTGAAGTGAGTGAAGAGCCATTGCATGATCCACCGCAGACAGCTGATGTATCTTGCCGGCCTCCACTGGCTTACTTGACACCGCCGTTAGCTTGGAGTGGACACTTACTCTACTAGTAGTGCCATTATGAGCTGCCATTTTTGCTGAAAAAGAAAAAGAACAAGACAACTATATATATATATAGATATAGATATATAGGTATGGCAAGGAATATTATTCCGTCTATATGTAATACCGCAGGCACAAATGAAGAAAGATTGCTAAGAAGATGGGTAAGCAAAATATGAAAGGCAGACCATGTCTGACAAAGTATATATAATATGATGCATTAAAAGAAGTAGTGGGAGCGACATTTGTTGGGAGGACAGAAAATTAAAGGCGACTGGTATTTGTTAGATAGCATTTAATGAAGGAGGAGGAGGAGGAAGGCGGTAGAGGTGGATTAATATGGATGAGGTTTCACAACTTTCTCGGGTCCACTCCACCAGGTTTAAATTTAATGTAATAATAATAACAATAGGAAATTATTTGTATGTGACAAGAATAAAGGGGTTGGTTAGTGGTTAAAAGATAGGGCTTTGAAGGGAAGGCAAAAGCAGACGACCGACAAACAAGTCCAAGAGAGAGAAACTATGGTTGGTCGAAAAGTACACGTCAGTCACCGCAACTCCACTTTTGACGTCGATTACGACTCCGACGATGGCTTCGAAGTTTTCAAGTTTCAGCTTTTTTCACTCACCTCACTTCCCCCCCACCAACAAAAGGTCGCCTTTTCCTTTCTCTGTCTGTCTTTTTTCCTTCGGTTCTGCTTTATTGACGATCTTATGGGTTGTATAGATTCTTCGAGAAGGTGATGATAAACCCGTATTGGATGACTCTGATTTCACTGACCGAATCAAGTTGCTTTCCATCAATGACGAGGAGGAATGTAGCGAGGATTTTTTGAAGTCCGATGAGGAATTTGCTCGAATGCTGCAGGTCGTTTATCGGTTTTCATAATTTCAACATTAATTTATTTTATCTTTTTTTTTTGTAATGTTATGTAATGTGCTGGGTTTGGTGTTTTAGGCCGAGGAAGAGGCGCTGATGTTGCAGGAGTTTGCTGGTCAAGGACAAAGTGAATACTTCGAGGCCAGAATTCGACCGTTTGTTACTCAAGTTTTGATGGTAATACCGAATTATTGGGTTCTTATTGGAAAGAATGTTAGTATTGAATGCCATGTGATGGTTGTCATGGCTGCTTTTTCACCTTCGAATCGTTTTCTTGTTCTTAATGTTTGTTTGGTGGGTTTGTTGAGAGAAATTAAGATCTTTTCTATGTGTGATTATTTATTTCATGTGACCCGAGAAGTAAAAATAATTTATGTCCTCTCTAAACTTTCTTTCCTATGCGGATATATGACAATCGATAGTAAATGGAGTGACTATTTATTGACATATTAGCCTACTTTTTCTTTGTAGTACGAGGACCCAGTGCGACAGGAGGCAGCAAGGAAGACAGTTCCTATAGAAGAGCTTGAGGAGAAAGCATTGGTTTCCTTGGCAAAGGTTATAGATCTTATTTCTTTCCTTATAGCTGGTTGTAATATGAGTAACTGTTAGGTTTTATCACTTTTAGGTTCTGAGAAGGATGCAATTGTGAATAATTGGATAAAACTGGCAATTAGTAAGGTCAGTTTGTATATAACGCAATGGTCAAGGAACATGTGTAAGATATCTATATGGTTCTTACTTGATTCTAAATTGCATGTCTGGTTATTATACTGACTAAAAGTGATTTTATTTTTTCATTCTCCTGCTTCTAGTGGCTTCTTTGAAGAAAAAATCGTCCATAAAAAATAAAAGATGAGAGCGTAAGAAGTTACAGAATATGAAATGCCTCTCATAAAATGGAGATAAAAATATTTTGTGCCTTACGAGAGGGAATTTTTTTTACTTTAAAAAACCAATCTATCGGCATATTCATATGGGATCAATGGTTGTAGACTCTTCATCCAATTGATAAATGACTATTGGTATAGGAATTTTGAGCTTCAATTGGTTCACAGTGACCAATAAGCATTTTGATATCTGTGTGGTTACATTTATGGTTCTCATGCTTCGATACGTGCTCACTGACCAAAAGGCATTTGGTCGTCAATATGATTACATTTATGGTTGTCATGTTGAACCTAATTTTTTTTGGTCAGTAAAGCATGGGTGTAGTGTGATTTTTAGAATGTCATAAAATTAATAATATTTTGCGAACAGATGGGGCTGCTTATTGATATAGATCGTGCATGATAACATTTACTTGTTTTGTGACTAACGTTTGATGCGTGGTGCTTTAACACTTAAGAAATAATTGATTTGCATAATTTTAGATGTGCACTGCATGGTATGAGTTATTTTACATCATGATGGGGCTAAATAATAAATTCCTGAAATAGATATGGTTTTAAGTTTATTTGATTATGATATGAATGAGATGTTTGTTCTTATACATAATGGTAATTGGTTTTTCTCTTGATTATGTTGTAGGAGGGTAATTTCAAACCGACAAAAAAAGAACAAGACCATGCTTTCCTACTGCAGCTGCTTTCCTGGTTCAAGCAATCATTCAGGTGTCATCTCTTTAGTATTTTTACATTGGATTTAAGTAAGAAAGGGAAATCCAACACTTCTATTACCCTGTGAAGTAAGTAGGCTGATATCAATTTTATGTTACACGTAAAGGAAGAGGATCAAACCTAATAGTATAAGAGGAAAAATAAACTTGTTTAATGCACTCTTGTCCAGCTTAATGGCAATTTGCTTTCTTTGATTGATATCCCAATTCTAGGATTAATTTGATTGGATCTTTCAGTCTGGCAGACATATAAGATCACACTTTTAAAAGTCTAGTAAATCCATTCTATCTTTAAATATGCTGCCATTTTTGGAAGCTCTATCAAGTCACAGTCGTACCTTCAAAAAGTTTATGTTATAGCAAGATTTGAAGTTATCAGCATATCCTATACTGAATGGCTTTAGTGTCTACGCAAACACTAATGAGGACATTATTAATGTTTAAGTGCTTTTTGTTAACAAATATTGCTTCCTTGGGGACAACAGGCAGGGGTGCATGAGATCTTCGTCAGTGTTTCTTGATTTATTGCTTAGAATTAGATGTTCCTAACTCTCTGAATTAATTTTGAAGACCTGGCATTACTGATGTCTTTAGTGCTTGTTTTGACAGGAAAAAATCTGTTTGCCTAACCTATTAATAAGCCAATTATGCCTTTTCCCTAGATTTTTGGGCCATGTTGTCTGTAGAATTTAGGAATCAAAGATTTTTATTTGTATTTACTAAAGTTTGGCAAACTGTTTCCATGAAGTAATTTTAGCTCAAACTAGTAAATTGCTTTGTGTGCTGAAGTTTTGGAGAGCTTTTGTAGTCCTTAATTTACAAAAGTTGATCTCCTTGTCTTGCAATTGCTTGCATTGATAATGATCTTCTGATGTTGTAGATGGGTCAATGCACCCTCCTGTGATGTTTGTGGCAATGATACTGTTCATCAAGGAATGGGTGATGCACTTCCTTCAGAAACTCAATACGGAGCAACTCGAGTTGAACTATATCAGTATGTACTGACACTATTTTGTTTATAGTCTTCTTGGTTACAAGCCTCTCATTTTCCACCCCTCCCGCACCCCCATTCTCTCTCTGCCACCATCCTGTGGAAGTTCTGTGTCTAGCTTCCTCATACGCATTTGGAATTTCCATCACGATCAACCTGTTCTTTCCAATTGTGACTGTGATGCTCCAATGCAAATAGAAGTGTACTCACTGGAAGATGCTTCTCTCTTTGTGACTATTGGGAGTAGCAACAGGAGTTAGCTGAGTTTATGTTTAGACTATGGTGGTTCTATGGGAATTTGCAGTCATTCTTTTGTACTCAATGTTGTAACTAGTGCTCCAGCAAAGATCTTGAATTCAATCCCCTTACAACTTCTAGCTTAAAGTTAGAACAAATATCTGTATTCCTTTCCAGAATCCACTTCTATTGTGAATTCTAAATGTCAATGGCGGTCTTTGTGTTATAAAACTTCTTGCAAAACCACCTTTGATCATTACATGTGCAGGACAGACATGATTTATCTGGAATTTTCTCCTATATGTCTAAAACTTTAATTTCTTAGTTAGAGGTCTTGTATCTTGTTTATTTTTCTGCATATATGCTTTTCAGATTCGTGACTTCTCAATTTGTATGTTTTCTTCTATTTTCTCCTCTGGTGAAACCACAGTTGTGATAGTTGCCCAAGAATCACTCGATTCCCACGCTATAATGATCCATTAAAGGTTTTTCCTCTACTTGTTGATGTTTGAATTTAAATGAACTTCTTCTATGTTATCTTATCTCTCCACCATCTTATGCAGCTTGTTGAAACTCGACGGGGCCGTTGTGGGGAGTGGGCTAATTGCTTTACACTTTACTGTCATGCTTTTGGCTATGAATCTCGATTGGTTAGTCTATTTTTGGATCCAAATCCAAATTTCTTGTTGTTCTGGACTAAACATTAAGTGCATTAATGTTTTTAACCCGTTCAATTGATTAGTCCCTTTATCTGAATTCAGTAACAAGCATACACTTGGATAATTGCAAACAAATTCATCCCACTCCTTAAGAGTTTATTGTCAGTTATGAACAGTGATACTACTGCTTTCTACCATTCAGCAATTTCAGTGTATATTGAAACTGGAGAATCTAAACAGTAAGGACGTTGTATCAGGTTTTTTACATGTAGGACTAGTTTTTAGGTAATTTTGATACGTCACACCACTAAATTGACAGTTGTTGCTATAAAATTGTACGTTATATTTGAAAAAATGATAGTTTTTAGTTGTATAAATGGAATTGTTGATTTACAAACTGAATACGTAGGTGTTTCTATATTAACAATTGAGTTTCTGATGGTTTAGACAGGTAAAAATGGAACAGCTACTGAAACTTTCCTATTTATGTCAATATATACGATGTGCATTACAAATTAACTGCTGAACAAAGCAGTTACGTGCAAGAGTTCCTTCTATATTATATGAATGTTTGACCCATTAATTGATTTTTTTAAAAAAAGTTATGTAATTGTTATTAGTAAACAATAACAAAATTTTAAAAGCAAAATTATGATTAAATAATAATGAATTAAAAAATAAAATATGTTCTTTATTTTACTTCCAAATTTTAACCCCGCCTATGTAAAAGATAGTTGGATTCAGCTGTAGTGTATTTCTGTCCCTGATGTTTGAGAAGGAACGTCTTTTACAGAAAAAAACAGGGAGAGCGTCATGGGAACATTCAAAACCTTGTAAAGATCGAAGATTGTTATGAAATTATTACTTAAATGCCTTCTTTTCTATCTGACTTATTTAATTTAAAGGGATATCAGGCGCATTCCTAATTTAGAATGCATTTTCTATTTGTGATTCTTACAAAAGTGATGATGGAAGGAAGAATTCTGCATATTGATGTTGTCCAATTTTAGTTGTTGCCACTTGTGTTCTTAAGCTATAAGTCTTTAAATCTTAATAAGTTCAACGTTCTCTTTGTTGAATAATGATTTCTCGTTCATTTATTTTTTTTCTGGAGTATTTCACACTAGATGGAGGGTCACCAGCTTATTTGACCACTGTCTTCTCACTTTATAAAAAGTAACAGTTATCCCGCAACATACGATATGCTTTTTCCAACAAGTATATTGCTTGCCATTTATTAAGACATAGGAGAAGGAGAAAAGCTCATTAAGAAATTTTAACGTGGAGAGATAACTGGAACTACTTCCAAATTTTTTTTCATTTCAGATCCTGGATTTCACAGATCATGTTTGGACGGAGTGTTTCTCCCCAACTTTAGGGAGGTAAGACTGATTGTTAATGCACAAGCATTCAACTATTAAGTCAGCTGATGACTCTGCTGGCCATGTCAGTGATGATAGTTTCCTCATGATTTTATAGATGGATGCATCTCGACCCTTGTGAGGGAGTTTATGACAAACCATTATTATATCAAAAAGGGTACTTCTATCAACAACACCATCTATATTTATTAATTAATTTGATTGTCCTGTTTCTGGATGTTAAAGGTAGAGTTTCTCCCACCATCCTTGTATAAAATTTGAAACTTTTCTTTGATTTCTAAATTACCTTTTTCTAGATGGGGAAAGAAACTGAATTATGTTATTGCTATTGCAAAAGATGGAGTTTATGATGTTACCAAGCGGTACACAAGGAATTGGCCTGAGGTAGTACAGACATAAAAATGACATTCTTCCATTTTGATTCTGTAATCCCGTCATGTACAAGTAATTAGACATGTGATTGCATTTCTCTGTCTGAAGGCTTTTATGTTGTAGGTTCTGTCTCGACGAAACATTACTACAGAGCCTGCTTTGTCAGCTGCGATCACCAAGTTTACAAAAGAATGCCGAAGAGGCTTTGCATCTCATATGCTTTCTGTACTTGAAGACCGTGATAGAAGTGAATCTGAAGAACTAGAGAGAGATGTCCATTCCGCAGACGATACTTCAGTCACATTGCCTGGAAGACAGAGTGGAGCCAAGGAATGGCGCATTTCTAGATCAGAAATTGGCTCCGGAGAAAGTTGTTCATTGAGTTGCTCTTCATGTCCTGTGCGTACATGCATAGATGAGCATGTGACAAGGATTTACAATGCATTTATCCCCCTATTTTCTCAATTTGTTGAGAATTCTCTTTCTAAAGCTAGAGTAATTCAAATCCTGAAGGAATTCAAAGGGATTCTGGTGGATCTTACAAATTCATCGTATAAAATGAGGAGAACTTCGATAAACCCATTTATGCTTCATTTTCTACCATATTTTGGTGAGCTGCTTAATGCTCTTTCACTGAAGAACGAGATAGACAGTAATGGAAAAGTGAATATCTGTCTAGCTGGTGATCCTATCAAGACCTCTTTAGCATTGCCTGTTACGTTGGATTCTTTAGACGACGTGATCGACAATCTTGACAAATGTGTGAATTTTGGCAAATATTCTCTCCCCTTGCCACTTTTGAAGAACAGAATCCATTCAGGGTCAGTTGTTGCAAGTGGGGAAGAGCTTCCCTCCGGAATTGTGCGTGATAATAATGGGTTTTCTTTATGAGCTCACTTTTTATAGAATCGTGCATGCATAGACATGTCAATGTACATGTGTATCTAGAAAAATATAGATAGGATTCATCCAAAGGATGCGTGTATGACTATTCTTTTGTTATTTTCAGGGAACATCAGCATTTGACGGACTTCGGTCATCTAAATGGGAGGAACCAAATGGTGCTAGAGGTTGGAATGATCATATAGCAATCTTTTTATGTCAGCCTATCAAACGTGGATAGAGATTCTCAATCCTTTTCTCAGTGCGCTCTACTAGGGACTAATAGAGTTGGATATTATAACTGAATTGTTGTCATTCCAGGGTTACTAAGTTGAGTAGATCTGCTAGAGTAACCATTTGATGTTTCAATTTGTAAAATTCGCCAACTAATGAGATGGAGTCTAGAACAATTTCTATATTGCAATTTCTGATCCAATCTGTTGTTTCTATGTTCTATGCAATAAATGGACAAGAATTAACTTGTCATTTTGTCTCTGTAGAAGATTGTTTTGCTAGTTAATTTATTTTTACTTGAGACTTACGATAAGTTCACTGCCTCTTGTAGGTTCTTGGATATTGTACCGACTATCAGACAACCAGATGCATGAATTAGTGGCTTACGGCTTGGTATCTGCCAACGATGCGCCAGAGAGGGATCCCATGGATTGGTAGATGTTACTAGCCTTAGATGGACATTTTCATTTACAAGTTTAACATTTTCGTTGGCATCCAAAATCCTCAAACCCATGTGACCTTATCAAAGTATTTGATTTCTGTGACAGGGTTGTTGAAGGAAGTGACGACGGGGGGTTGAATTGGCATGTCCTGGACAAACAAACTTCACAGGTGTTTGAAAAGCGGTATCAGATTAGAACGTTTGAGGTTGAATCGAAAGGTTTGTTATGCAATGCTTTCAGGTAACTTGTTTAACGATTCATATGTGCTCACACTTAAGTTTGGAGTTTCTTGTGAGTCTATTGAGCTAATGAAATGGCAGGTTCCGGTTTCTGTCTGTGAAAGATGTTCAGTCAACTTCACGTCTTCAATTGAGTGGCATTGACCTGTATTCAAGCGGGATTTAAGCTCTGTAAACTGATGTCTTCTGACATTAGTTTTCTGTAAACTGATATCTTCAAAACCAAGCATTGACCCCATCCCCATCAAATCAAGTTGAAGAACAAATACAATCTTTGTCAACATTTATTAACTTCGGTTTTCGTTTCAATACTGGCTATATAATTTGAATAAGTTTCCACACATGGATCCTAAGACCTTAATTTCGACTTGAAAACCCTGAAAAATGGGAATAAAATGTGAATTTGAATTTTTGTAGCTTGTCTGGCACGGAATTGGAATATATGAAATTATATTTTAATTTCCAAAGGTACAAAAAGAGAGATTCAATTGCGTACTGAAAGCATTGGTGAATTATTTTAAGATGGCTATTTCAACTTGAAAATCAACAATCCGAACGGAGCTTAACTATTTAAGGATGCCGATGGCATGAAGTGTAGAGGCCTGCTGTTAGATTCTGCCAAGGTCAGGCAACACTTGTCTAGATGATTAATACAGTAGGGGGCGGAGGGCCCTGCAGTAAACGTGCTAGCAGATATTAACAGAAGCGAGATGATTCTCACTCAAAACACGACTCGACTGTGGTGCCATAAACTTCGTAACCTGTAACTGCAAGCACCAAAGAACAAACTAAGAAATTCCCACATCATCAATGCGGAATTGTGCTTTGACCAATGAAATGAATATCAAATCCAATAATGCAGATAGAAATAAGGTCTGCTACAAATCTTTTTTTTCGTTTTCTTTCTGAAGCTTTCCACAACACCGTATCCGACATAAACAGAAAAGAAGCTCTCAGGGGTCCAATACGTGTTTTGTATTGAAAAATTAGGAATAGAAAATAACATCAGCAACAACTACATCCAATCTCTCTCCTTTGGGCTTAATGGTCCTCAATCTTCTTCAAGGCCTTCATATCGGTGGTCTCCACCCTGCAATTATTAAAACAAGATCGAAGTTCATGTCTGCAGCCAGTACAATTAGGGTATCTACAAGGATGAACACAAAACCTCTAGATACAATTAGGGTATCTACAAGGATGAACACAAAACCTCTAGATACATCTCAGATTAGACAATATGATTAGCGTAATTGCTTAAAGGAATCTGCTTTACTACCACACACATTGTGCCTTGGCATTCAAGTCTCAGAAATTGGTGATTTTCAAATGACTTCAGATCAAAAGTGCAGCTGGGAATTCGATAAAAACAGTAGATACAGCAAATAATTGCACGAAACTGATGATAGAAAACAGAGGACAAAAAGGGACCCAGATGAGTTAGACAAATAAGTTAGAAAAGTAACCTTGTTTAGAGACAAAAGCTGTGCCAAAAGAAAAAGAGGTCAAGCAAACTCACGTTGTTCCGAAAAGAGCAATCTTTTGGACGTTGGTGATCTCAGAACCAGATTGGTTGTCCTCAATGAAAACTGTCAGGCTGGAAATTAACAGAATTAGCTGCTAGTGGATATCATGATATCCACAAGATGAAGTAGACTAGACAGATCATTTCGCATACCTACGAACATTCTGAAACTTGACATATTTCAAGACTACTGGTTTTCCCTACAAATTGTGAATGAAATACAAGCAATTAAGCTGTAATTTTATTGATGCTATTCAAACAATTGGGGTCAACTATAGAAATATCAGTATAACAGCAGCACAATATTGAATACCTTGAGATCATCTGGGGACAGAACTGCAGTGTCACTAGGAGGGAAATCATTGACATTACTATCATAAATGTAAAAACATGAACAAGTAAGATAAGCGTTCTGAACATTTTACCACCTTCATAAATATACTAAGACGTTCAATCTAAACAATACCTAAAACCCATGTGCTCCTTGTTTGAGAAAAGTTTTATAGTTTTAGGACCTGTAGAACAAAAATCAAGATGAGAATAATAAAAAAAGCGTGCAGAATTAATGTCATTTATTATCTTATGTATGCAAAGTCAACCAGAAGAAGATAGCATTGTCTTACAAAATCTGCTCTCTTTTTTTTTTTCTTCTGGTTGAACTTTGCATACTAGCATCACAGGGAAAGTTAAGTTTACAGATACCTTCTTCTTCAGGACCTTTTATAACAATAGAAAATAGTTTAACAACTTGAAGGAAGGGTATATAAATCAATAGCTGCTCATCCGCATCACTCCCCAGATTCAAGGCGTCATCGTCCCTATAGCCCTAAGTCCATAACCGGAAAGATAAACGAGTATTTTAGTGTTGACAACAGATTAAAGAAGAAAATTCCCAATTTCTGATAAAAGAGTCCAAGACACGTGAGATCGTGCCAAGGACTCTTGACATCTGAGTTAACTTTGACGACAAGAATTTAAGAATCTCATTCAGTCATTTAAATCCCTTTTGACCAAATCATACGAACAGACCAGTTTCTAAGTCAGACATAAGCTACATTTAAATTTTTGCTCATCCACATATAGCGATAAAATCATCTAAATCACCGAAAAGTAATAAGTTACCATGCATCCATGATATAAAAAAAATGAAGAAAACCGAAAACTGCAGCAAGTTACCTGCTTGAGAGCATTGGAAACTGTATGGTTAGTGCTTTGGTTAAGGCATTCAATTCCAGACCAGTCAATGTAGTCCAATAGATCAACCTGATTCATCTTGAAACTCAGTACCCAAGAAAATATTCCAATTCACTCCCCCAACGCCCAGTTTCCCAAATTCCAAAAATCCCCACTAATTCTAAAATGAACCAAACATCAACAAACAAAAGACAGAAGAATACCAAGAAAGGGAAAAAGAAAAACCTGAGAACATGGCCACTTACTTGGCTTCTTTGAATAGCACTGGTTGATTCGGATGCCATGGATTAAAAAGCTTGAGTCTTGAGAGGAGAAGGAATAAGGTTTCGGGTTCAGACAGACGGAGATAGCACACAGAGAAATAGACGACGCGGAAAATATCGAAATAAACAGAGGAGTAAAACGGCGTCTAAACAGAGGAGTAAAACGGCGTCTTTTTGACCTTTCTCTTTTCTCTTTGTTTTAAGACTTTAAGATTTATATTAAATTCATGAAACTGAAATCTATTTATCCCAATTCATCAATTTAGCCTATTGATTTGTTTTTAATCGTCTTAATTTCTTACCTAAAAAGAAGAATAAAAAAATGCTTGTGAATTACTTCAAATTTTGGGATATAAATTATTAGATCTCTAAACTAAAATTAGATAAATCATTAAATATTTTAAATTATGATTTACTTAAGAAATTATAATTATATGATTCGTATGATTGGGTACGAGGAAGAAATAGTGAGTTCATTTATGATCTATCTATAAAAAAAAAGCTAAAAATCATATCATATTTATAGATGTTAATTTATATCCTAGAACCAATCATTTGATTCTAATACAGTTATATAATCACATAAAAGCATTGTTTATTTTATATATAATTGTTTTGTTAATTTATGTATAAAAATAAAGTTCATGGAATAGACATATATATTGCAAATGAAATTTTAACAAGATTATGATTATGATATTCATATTATATTTATATATTATTCTTAAATCATTATTAATTATTATTATTAAGATTAGATATTAATAGAGTATAAAAGGATTAAAATATATTATATTTATTTCTTATAAAGTAAGTATTCTATCTTACACATTAAAGTATGGAAATACTTAAACAAATATCTAAGTGTTTCTTAGAGAATAAGTTTACTAAACTAACCTAATATAAAAATTATATTTAAAATGTTATTTGTATGTCTACAAAAATTCTTATTGTAAAGAATGTGTAAGTGATTTTTAACTTGAGATCTCTAAAATATTTCATATAAGAATTATATATTTTTATACTAGTTATGAGATGTATTAGTTAAAGGTAGCTCAATAGGTCATTAGATATAGCATGTTTTATATGAAGGTAGTTGAGAAAAACACTATAGTATTTTTCAACTTAAAGTGATTAAGAACTTTCCTTGTTCTTGATTATTGTTAATTCAAAAATTCTTAGTCAAAATGGAATAACACTGACAAAATAGTTTTCAATTATTTTAATAGAATGATACTTAGAAAATAGTTTTTGATTATATTAATAGAATGATACTTAAAAAAATAGTTTTCAAAAATCATTATATAATTAATTACTAATGGTGAGAAACTAACATGATTGGACTTAAATATTATAGACATTAATTTCGCGCTATTAATTTCGCGCTCTCTATCTAATTACGATGAAAGTATTGAATCATTAAAAAAATCATTTACGATATGACTAGTTAAAACTATTTTGACATTTCTAATTTATATTTTGGTAGTTACACACACACACACACATATTCTCTAATTTGATAATTAAATATATATTATATGAGTTTAATCTATCTAATCATAAATACAATTTAAGGTTTTAATTTATATCAATTTAATATATTTAAGAATTTAATGAGTCACACATAAAGAATAAATGATGAGAAAAAAGATAATTTAATCAAGTTACACTTGATTGTGAAATTTGAGAAAGTTTAGAATTGAATGTTAGATATTTAATAAATAAGAATCGATATGAGTTATTCTTATCTAGGCTTAATAATTATTTATTTAGAATTAAATGTAATTCTAATTAAAATAAAAGTAAAATTAAAATTAAAATTTTATTTTAATTAAATTATTATAAAATCTAAATTTTGTTTTTTTTTGTTAGCCCACGAGATGTCCTAGGAGGGTCCTAACTGTGAGAAGGCGCCTTTAAGCCATCCACTCCCAGATTAATCCCCGCTCGCACCGAGTTAGCCCGTAAGGGATAAAGTGCTGGCCAAATAGATTTCTCCATTCCCAGAACTCGAACTCGAAACCTCTGGTTAAGGGATGAGAGTGTTGAACCACTCACACCAACTTATTTGGTTTAAAATCTAAATACTATTTTAAATATGCTTAGGCGTTAAAGAAACTAGTACTTATGACCTACCCTCTTAACGTGTTGGATTAGGTACTATTAAAAGCCAGAAACGTATGTAACTACAACAGTGATGAACTAATTTTAAAATTGATTTAACAAAAAGAATAAGAAAAAGAATCAAGTTATATAATAAGGTATGAATTAAGTTTATATTTATTATGGTTATGTGTTTAATTATATTATAGAGTTTAAAGTGATCATGACTTTTACAAAAATCAAATGAAAATATTTTATATTTATCCTGCTCCAAGTTCGAATGTCGCCCTAATTTCTCGACATTAGATGTATCTTATTTAGTACTCTTGTAAGCTAAATTATTATGATTTTTTTAGTTTCTTCAATCTAAAAATAAAAATAAATATATGATTTGTTAGCCTTAAATAATATATAAAAGAAGTGAATAGCTCTCTTTTTGATCTATTTGAAATTCTAATAAATAAATTGCTAATAAAATTATTATTATCTTTTATAATAAAAAGGATATAAAATTAATTTATAGTATCTTAGCTAAATAATTATTGACTGACGTTCATTGCCTAATTTTCACTTAAGAAATGAATATTGTTTTCTTCAAAACATGAAGAGAAGTTTTTTTGTATATGCATTTTCAATCAAGTGAAAAAAGAACTCTTGCATATTTTGGGGTGTTTGGTGGATAGCTTTTCAGCTATATTACAACTGATTAAAAAGTATTAGCTGTTTAGTCAAACAACTAATATACTTATTTGATTAATAACTGGTTGGGTTGGCTGATTCAACGCGACCATCCATTTTTTGAAAAGCTATTTGGGAGGAACTTTTCATCTTATCAGCTAATATTCATCTTCTTCAAAGACAATTATACCCTCAAACTTAACTGCCTACTTCATTCCCTCGCCACTTTCTGCTACATTGCTAAGGCTACACTGCAACTTCATTGTTGGACATACTAAATGTTGACAAATTTCATAACGCAGATGTATTTTGATAAGATGGACTAACCAGTATGTGATGATGTGATATTCCTACAGAAGATCCAACTAAATTAACAAGATGCTACTCTTAAACAAGTACATCAGGAAAGTTATAACAACAATTGTCAGGGAATAGTGTAGTATCTATATGCAAATATTTTCCTATTTATGTACACGTGTTAGTTAAATTTGTTTCATTCTGAAAAACCTGTAAACTCAAATAAGTAAAATTCAATTAAATTGATTACGATAGGAGCTTTAAGTGAACATCATAAACAAGTAAGACATTGGTTCAAAAATTACCAAAGACATGAGTTACAAGACTTTTATTGATCTACAAAAAAAAAAAAGAAAATTCCACAACAATAAATCTCGAAATGATCGAAATTGAAGTATCCCAAATTATTATTATTATTATATGTTCTATATTTTTTATTAGAGTTATACACTTAATTTTTGTAGAATTAAATATTTAAAATCTAAATTTCTATAAGAATATGCAACAAAATACTAAGATATATAATATTAATACCTTTATAATTTTTTTAAAGTCATATCTTCATAAATCATTTTACAAATAAATAGCTAATACTAAACAGCTAATTTTTTCAAACATCAAATGACAAACAACTAATGTAATCTGCTAGTCAAATCAGTTAATAGAATCAGCTATCAGCTAATAGCTAATGCAATCAGCTGATTGCTAAACAGGGCCCTTTTTTTCTTAGAGTAAAGAGAAAACTTTTATAAGATGAATATGACTTTAATAACACTCAAATAGAATTCAAGAATTACTTTCTTAATCATAATATCATGTCACATGAATGTAGATATAGAAACTCTAAAAAATTTCATAATGTAAAGAAATCGTTTATTTGACATCATAATGAATCTATAAAACAAAAAATGCTTAAAATCACGACATGCTCTAATGCTCAAATCTTGAATAAAAACATAATTTAGAGTGATTTTTATGTCCTTTAGTGGCTATAATACTAATCTAGTTAGTTGGTATTTGAATAAAATAAAATTATCTTTGGTAAAATTATAATTTCAAGAGATATTATACAATTTTACTCAATATATATCATTAGCTCTCACTTTGTGTTCATGGTTGGGAGTTTTCTTTTTAAATTTAACCAATTATTAACAATGAGAAACTAAATATATATTATAGGAGTTTAATTTATTTAATCCTATATACTATTTAAGTTTATAATTTCTATCAATTGCCAACAATTATAAGAATCTAATGGACCATATATAAAGAATAATTGAAGAGAAAAATATAATTTAATCAAGTTAGGCTTGATGGTGAAATCTAAGAAACTTTAAAATTAGTATTAATTAGAATTAACTGTAATTCTAATTATAATTCTAATTAAAGTGTAATTAAAATTATCATTTTATTTCAATTAAATTATTATAAAGTTCAATCCTTATTATAACTAGGTTTAGTCTCTGAAGGAGCTAGCGCTTCTGAGTTACCTTCTATACACCACATGTAAAGCTCTCTCAACACGGTGTAGGTACGATCAAAAACCAAAAACTTATGCAAGTATAGTGATTACGATGAACCAATTTCAAAATTGTTTTGACAAAGAGAACTAGAAAAAGATTTAAGCTATAAGGTATTGAATTATGTTTATATTTATTGTGGTTATGTATTAATCATGTTATAGAGTTTAAAGTGATCTTGATTTTCAAGAATTAAATAAAATATTATTTATTTATTTTGCTACACATTGGATCAGATTTTGCCCTAATTTTTCAATAATAGATGTATCTTATTTACTACTCTTGTAAGCTACATTATTATGATTTTTTTAGTTTATTTAAACTAAAAATAAAAATTAAATATATGATTTGTTAACCTTAAATAATATATAAAAGGAAATGAATAGTGTATGCTTATTTTTTGATATATTTGAAATTCTAATAAATAAATTGCCAATAAAATAATTATTATAATAATAAAAGGTAATAAAAAGATATAAAATTAATTTATAGTAGTTTACCTAAATAATTATTAACTTATGTTCACACCCTAATTTTCACTTAAGAAATCACCATTATTTTCTTCAATAGGTGAAGAAAAGTTTTTTGTATATGTATTTTCGTTTGAATAAAAAAAGAATTCTTACATATTTTCTTTTTTTAATTTAAAGAGAAAACTTTTATAAATCTTTTCTAACATCATAGATGAAGAGGACTCTAACAATTCAATTGATATCTTAATCACTCAAATATGATTCGATAATCACTTTCTTAATCACATAACATCGTATTCACATGAATGCAGATATAGAAACTCTCAAAAATTCCCTAATGTAAAAAAATTGTACTTTTCACATCATCATGAATTTATAAAACAAAAAAAGGTTAAAAATTAAAATCATATAAGGCTGTACCTTAGACGTGCTCTAATGCTCAAATACTGAATAAAAACATAGTTTAGAGTTTGTTTTACGTCCATTAGTGGGTATAATACTAATCTAGTTAGTTAATATTTGAATAAAATAAGTCAATGTATCCGGTGCATAAGGCTTCCCACTTTGTAAAGATCTGAGGAGGGTCATCAATGTACGCAATCTTTCCCTTGTATTTCTTTTTAAAAAGAGTTATTTACGTGATTCGAATATGTGACCTTCTGGTCACAAAGGAGTAATCTTATCATTTACTCTAAGGTTCGCTCTCATTTGAATAAAATAAGATTGTCTTTAAAAATAATAATTAAAATAGAATTTTAAGAGATTAATATACAATTTTACTCATTTAGCGAAAATACCAATAAAATAAAATCAGAACGTCTTATCTAAAATGCAAGGCGTCATGAAAATCATTGTCCTAAGTCACAAATTCCTCCTCTACAGTACAGCAGGACAACGGAATTTGACCTCAGGATTAATGCCTTCTCCACCAACTTTGATATACTCCAAATGGTAGAGTAGGAACTATCCCCGAAAATAAATAAAATAGACGAAAGCAGAATAGACAAAATAAAAAGATACATGCGTAAAGATGTTTTTTTGTGGAAGAAAATGTGATTCTTGTTTAGAGAAAATGAGAATATGCGTAATAGTGGGAGTGAGTGAAAGAAGTGAGGGGGGTTTTTATAGTAAAAATAATGAGAAGAGGCATTAAGAGATATTAAAGCAAAAGAAAACGTTAAAAACGTTAAAGGCCACAATATCCATAATAACTATTAAATGTTATAACTTTAATGGATAATAAAGTTGAGAAACCGTAAGTCCATGTTATGGAACAATAACACCAACAATCCCCCACTTGGTCCAAAACTTTGAGAAGCAAACTGTAACAATTTAGGAGAAAAATAGATGAACAATCAAGTGAACTAAGTCTTGAGCCTATTGTCTAAGAAAAGTGGAGACAAAACTTGTTAGAGAAATAATAGCCTCAAAATATCCTAGTCTCATGATCACTCTAAAGAGATAACCCAAATACTCTCATAGGAGGGTAGTTAGCCCCCCACAACCTAAATACTCTCATAGGAGGGTGGTTAGCCCTTTACAATCACGTAGGTGAATTCCTCAAGTGTGTATTGCTCATATCACCCAAACTTGGGCTATAGAACTCATTAAGGATGAAACAATCCAACCTCATCCAATATAGTAAAGTTATGATAGAGACATAATTCAACAACTGAATATATCTCATTATTATTCCATAAACAAAGTACAAATAAGTAGCCACCACATAACTTCGTTTGACCTATTAAACTTGGTTTCCTAAGTCGGGTATCCATCACGAGGTTACTACATAATTGGGCTCAACCCTATTCCTTTAGCACGCTCTAAAACTAGTTTCCTACTTAAAGATTTTGTAAACGGATCCACTAAGTTTTTCTCTGACTTGACATAGTTTATAGAAATTACATCATGTCTAATTAAAGTACAAACAATTTTATGTCTCAATCTGATATGTCTACTTTTGCCGTTATATGCCTTGTTCATCGCAATATGAATGGTGGCCTGCAAATCACAATGAAGGAACACAAAAGGAATTGGTTTTTCCCAAAGCAGGATATTTGCTAAGAGATTCCTTAGCCAATTAGCTTCCCGTCTTGCCAATTCCAAAGCCATAAACTCAGCCTCCATTGTTGATCTCGCAATCCATGTTTGCTTGGATGATTTTCAAAACATAAAAACTCTTGCTAAAGTAAAAATATAACCACTGGTAGAGTGTGTATCATCACCCTCTGTAACCCAGTTAGTATCAGAATACCCCTCTAATACAGGAGGATGACCACCAAAAGATAATCCACAATGTATAGTGCCTTTCAAATAACTCAACAAACGAATCAGTGCATTCTAATGCTCTTGACTAGGATTATGAGTATACCAACTAAGTCTACTCACATAGTATGAAATATCAGGATGAGAATAACTCATTAAGAATATCACACTAACAAGAATTTTAGCATACTTAGTTTAGTATACACTATCATTAAGATTTTTTTTAAAGTAACACCAGCGTCATAGGGAGTTTTGACTGGATCAACATCATAGTAACTAAACTTTTTCAAAATCGTTTCAACATAATAAGTTTGATTCAACCTAAAACCAGAGTTAGTCCTATCAATTTTGATTCCCAAAATAAAGTCCACAGGTCCAAGATATTTCATAGCAAAAGAAGACCTTAGCAAACTCTTGGTAGTATCAATGACAGACAAACTAGTATAAAAAATAAGCATATTATCCACATAAAGAGTTATGATTACACAACCATTGACATCAGATTTCACATAAATGTAAGAATCAACATCACAAGAGGTGAAACCATGTTTGAAAGTCTCACTTTCAACATGCCACTATTTGGGAGCTTGTTTTAGTCCATACAAAGACTTAACTAACTTACACACCTTTTTCTCTTGACTAGGCACTTTAAATCCCTCGAGCTGGACCATATAAATTTCTCATCTAGATCACCATTCAAGAAAGTTATCTTAACATCCATTTGGTGCATATTAAGCTTAAATACCAAAGCAATAACAGACAACATCCTTATAGATGCAATTTTAGTAACAGGAGAGTAAGTATCAAAAAGTCCAATCCTTCTTTTTTCTTAAAGCTTTTAATCACAAGTCTTACCTTGGACCTCTCAATAGTTCCTTCAGCTCTCAATTTCTTTATGAAGATCCACTTATACTCCAAAAGCTTACACCTTTGAGGTAGATCAACCATGATTGACTCTAATTCACTATCTATGGCTTCCTTCAAAATTATAGTATCCATAGATCTCATTGCTTTCTCATAAGTTTTAGGATCTTCCTCAATAATATAAGTTACCATAAAAACATCATCTATCTCCTCAAGTTTTGTCACCACAAAGGAAGAAATAAAGTCATAATCAAAACTATAGTGTACTCTAGCTCTTTTGCTTTTCCTTAGTTCAACAATTTCTTTTTCCTCTATATCATCATTGGTAGAAGAACTAGGAGACAAATTCTCTAGGGACTTGCATACTCACTTTTATGGGAAATATATCCTCGAAGAGCATTGCATCTCTTGACTCCATAATTGATCCATAAGTGTGAGACCCTTCTTCCTTAACCATAAATCTATAGGCATCACTATTAGAGGCATGTCCAAAAAAAATTAAATCAATAGTCTTAGGCCCAATTTTCTTCCTCTTATGTTCAGGTAGAGCAACCTGAGCAAAATACCCCCACACTTTCAAGAAATGCAAGTTAGGTGGATAACCTTTCCAAATGTCATACAAAGTTTGATCTAGTTTCTTGTGAGGGACACTGCTTAAAACATAACAAGTTGAAAGAATAGTTTCCCCCACATAAAATCAGATAATCCTGAGGAAATTAACGTTGCATTCATAATGTCTTTGAGTGTTCGAATTTTTCTCTTCGCTATTCCATTTTGTTCAGGTGTATAAGGGGGTGAAAGCTCATGAATAATATCAACTTTTTCATAAACATTAGCAAGGAAATTAGTACTATACTTACCACCTCGATCATACCTTAATCTCTTAATTTTCCTTTCCAATTAATTCTTAACCTCAGTTTTGTATTTCACAAACGTTTCCTTTGCATCATTTTTATTTTTCAATAAGTGAATCTTAGTAAATCTAGAATAATCATCCATAAAGGTAATATAATATCTCATGCTCCTTTACTCATACAATTATTAAAATCACTCAAATTTGTGTGCACCAAGTCCAAAAATTGTGACACTCTCTCGGTCACTGATTTAGAAGGATTCTTATAGTGTTTAACCTCAACATAAATTTGACATTTTTTCATTTCATTAGCGATCTAGTTAGGTAACAAGTTTAAGCTTTGCATCATCTTAATTAACCTGACATTCACATGCCCAAGTTTAGAGTGTCATAGGTATAAAGACTCAACAATATAAGTAGAAGAAGAATATGCATTCATTTCAACGTCATGTAGAAATAAACCCCCATTACAAAACCCTTTTCCAACAAAGTTGTCATTCTTAGTCAGAGCCAGCTTATTAGAATCAAAGGTCAGTTTAACACTGGCTTTGTTAAGCAAAGCACTAGAAATCAAGTTTCTACGTACATCAGGAACAAATAAAACATTTTCTAATGCCAACACTTTTCCAGAAGTGAGTTTGAGAGTGGCTTTGCCAACTCCTTGGACAGGAACTTTGCTAGAGTTGCCCATGTATACGAATTCACCATTAGAAGAATCATTCAACTCCTTGAATAGGTTCTTGTTGGTGCAGACGTGGCGTGTGGCTCCTGTGTCAATGATCCACTCGACCAAATTTCCAACAAGGTTGACTTTAGACACCATAGTAGTAATGATCTCTTTGTCATCTCCAGCTTCAACCATATTAGCTTGAGGCTTACCAAAGCTCTTCTGGTTACCCTGTTGGTACCCCGTCTAGTTTCCTTTCTTGAACTGTAGCGATTTCTATCCTTGGCCTGGCTTGTGGCACCACCAATAGTCACCATCAATCCTTTTGCACTTAAATGGACCCTGCTTATTGTTAAAAGACTTGTTTTGTCCACCATTCTTCTTGAAGTTATTAGCATTTTTACGTTTTACCACATGAGCTTTAACAGTAGGGACAAAGGTGAGTGTTTTAGTCCTATGTTATACATGGTTAGCATTCTCAATCTTCACGTGTCTGACTGCGCATCGTTACGCTAGTCAAAATAAAATAACTAGACTACTACTATAGCAGTGGCAAGTCTAGGTCGATCCCACAGAGAGTGTGTGTAA
>JANVCQ010000003.1:29746473-29758005 GCA_025531925.1 Erythroxylum plowmanianum
ATAGCAAATCATAAACCTATCCACATCTCTCATTCCCTACTTTACTCTTGTCCATAAATTCTTGGTTCAAGAACTTTTATTTATTTGTTCTTTACTCGTGACCACTTACCAAAATTTCTCCTTCACATAGTTCTAAATTCTATAAAACTTTCGGGGTCCAACACCTATCCTATGGTTATCAAATTGGAATGATTATTAATTTAGATTAAACTAGAGACATATAGCTACAATTGTTCTGAAATAATTGAGTTTAAATTATGTCTCTGGAATTCCAGAATCTGACTTGAAGTTGACCATAGAATACTATTTTTGTTTAAGAATAGTCCAAATTATTTGGAGTATAACTTTTGGAGTACTGAACCAAATTGCATTATGTTGATTTCATTAGAACTTAAGACAATGGGAAAATTTTTTATAGAAGAAAGTGTTGCCAAATTACTTCATTTCCCTTGCCAAAATGTTTATGGAAAACATACCCAAAGGTTTGGAATTTTGGAGGTATTGTAAGAAGAAATAAGAGTTTGGATAATGTTTGATCTTATAATGTTAGAATAACATTAATGAGTGAATTTTGATATTAAAGTACCAAAGACATGTGTATAATGAAATGAAGATGTTCATATAATTGTAGTTATGATTTAAAGGAGATGAGTAATGAGTATCTAGTAAAAGTGAATGAGAATTGGATATTATGAAAACAAATAATGCTAAATATGAGAATGAGCATAAGATGTGAAATTTGATAATATACCTAGGATTGACATTGAGCATACATTGTACACATTCCATATACACATTTTTGCATAAAGGAATACTTATAATTGTACAATTATTAATGTGTCTGTAACGTGTGTACTACATAATTTGGATGTGTAGGATAAACATCAGCATTCAGACGTTTCTAGATCATGAAAGCTAATGCTAATCTGGAACATACTATGAGTTAACCTAGATGACCTTATTTATTGATTTCTCTACTCATATTATGTTTTGAATTATATTATGAATGTGACTTTGATTGTGCTAATTCCGAACACTGAAGGTCTGATGATTTTGATGCATGAATGTGATATTGAAGTGCTCCTTTTATGTGAATTTGATGAAATATGTGATATCTAACTTGATGCTTAAATTTTGAGGAAACATGCGAATATGCATATGATTGAAAAAGTGTTTCTGAACATTTATGTTGAATTTCGGACCATGGTTCGATGATAAATGTATTCTCAATGTGAATATGACATATGAAAGTGACTGATTGATTTATGTAAGAATGTGAAGCATTCCATTATATGAATGCATGAAAGATAAAGGCAGTTGTGACTGGAGTAGCCACCAAAAAAGAGCTTAAAGCTTAGAATGTGAAAAAGAGCTTAAAGCTTAGAAAGTGATTAAGAGCCAAAGGCTCACTATGTAAAATGAACCCAATATCCCCAACATATATAGGATGGTTATCAATAAGCCCGGTATAGATAATGGATTCGGGACAGTTATAGGCACTTGGTCACAACAAAATGGTAAACAAAAGTGAGTCTCATGAGCATTGCATAACATTTAATATGCATGTTTGATGATTGATATGTATGATTTAAATGGTTAAAATAAATTGTTTGAATGAATTTGAATTGTGAAATATGAGTTAAATTAATGTGACTCAACATGAGGAACTAATATAGCAATATGAATTATGTAATTATATGTTTTGATATATTATGTGAGTGAGTGAGCCATTGAGGATGGTCACTCACTGAGTTTGCAAAACTTACCCAAAATTTGTAATATTTTTTCACGCTTAGAAAAGTTACCCCCTTAAGCTAACGGGAGTATAGCCACTACATTCAAGTAAGAGATAGAGGTTGGGATCAGTTCACGTTTGCATTTGTATTTCTTTACTTTTGTTTATGATAACTTTCCAAATGGGAAATGTTTGTAAATGATTTTGTAACGTAACAACAATTATGAATTTAAGTGTTTTGTATCTGTAATGGGCCCTAGTGACTAATGAAATTCGGATGATTTGTGAAATGATTGTAACCCTTGTGAATGAAAAGTTTATGAATAAAGTGGGCCCAATTGATTATTAATTTTTGCCTATGTGTGTTATTTTGAAACAAAATTTGTAAAGAGATTTCACTAATTGATTGTGCTAGCATGCCACCTTCATGGGGTATATACTCAAACATCACTCAAGATATCGGGTACGTGTCTTACGAGAGTGGGGTGTTACAATTTGGTATCAGAACCCAGAATTAGTATCTTACATGGGCATTTTTTGAAATATGTGTCAAGTTACATGCATTTTAGTCATGTCATAATAGATAGTAGCAATTGATCCCTAATCTGAGTTGCATGTGTATAAGTCACACGTATGAGTATGTGTTAAGAGTTTGAGCTGATAGAATTAGCGAGAAGGATGATGCTATTTCAAAATGTGAGAAAATGAAAGTTGCAGATAATTAGAAATGTGAAATAGTGTATGGTTAGGTATGATAAATAATGATTCAATGCAATTGTATTGGAGGATGTATTATTGAATACGGCACCAATATCGTACTGTGGTGATATATCTCCGAATGTGATATAGATGCGAATGTATTGTCATGGATTGTTTGAGGAAAATAAGGATATAAGTAGAAATGATGAGATTAAAGTGTACAAGTAGAACGTATGAGAACATAAATTTGTTATGATCTTAAGAAGATGAATTTGGAACCAAAATGGTTGTTTGATTAATGTGATAAGAGTTATGATCCATTATAAGAAGATATTAGGGGAATTGAGACCATAATTTCGTAATGATTATACATCAATAATTATGAATTGATTGAAGATTTATATATGGAAGATGAAATAAATGACAACAGGAAGATGAGATCGAAATGAGGAAAGAAGGAATAAAAGGTGATTGAAATAGACATAAATGACTTTTCATGAGATGAATGATGTGTAGTAAGAAGAAGGTTAGAAATGCATACAAGATAGAATTTTATGTAATAAGGAGATTAAGAAAAAGATAAAGAATCAAAAGAGAAGAGTTAATGCCATCAACATGGTGGTTGAATTAATATCAAATGATGTAACATTAGAAGATGTAAATTATGGAAAAAATATTGGAGTAAAATTGATGTTAGTAAGTGTGATAATACGAGGAAGAAAGTGCAGGGCATGATGCTAGCCTGACAAAAATAGGTTTCTGTCACGATCGTGAGAGGGATACCCCGATTTTGGGTAAGAATAAAAAGAGAAATATTGTCCAGGATCAATTGGAATCAAAGTATCATTTGTGTAATATATATAAATTGGAGAATTATCGGAAATAAATTTTAGGATAGAATGGGATGACCTTGATGATACACATCTAATCATATGCAACAGTAATGACGTCTACTTTATCATTGAGTTTTGATGAATGAAACATTATGATAGAAATGATAGAAATGATAGAAATTGATCTTCTTGAGGTACTAAGAATGGTTGATAAGCAATAATAAAGACAGTTGATTGATAAGGATTACATGAACAGTATTGATGATAGTACCATGAAATCTTCTTTTGAAGAAGAATTTCCTTAGGTCAAATAGACCAGTTAGTTTATTTTAATAATGAACAATGAAAGAACAAATCATAAATGAATATGTAATGAATCCAAAATGAATATTGGAGTCATATCCCTAGCGGAGACTCATGCATAAAAGGTAGAATATGCTACTGAGAATGTGTGCATTTTGTTTGATATAAAGTATCGAACTAAGTGATTGGATTCTTAGATTTGAGGACACACTATTGCTAATGTGAGGAGAATTTAGGCTCACATTATATTCTATGCAAATATGTACAGGACATAAAAATTAGATTTGATGAATGTGTTACTAACACAGGAAGTTAAGATTGCAAATAAATTGAAATATATGGAGAAACTAGTATGAATGAGCAGACATTAGAATAAGTCTATGAGAAATTAGAGGAAATCGAATGAATGGAGAAAATCATTTGAGAAAAGAAGTCAATTGGGAAACCAGAATTAACATGAGATAATATTACCTCATTTAGGAATTAGTACTTAAGGAATTATGAGAACTAATCATAGGCACATTGAGTTTTGACAATATTTGTTTGAGTCAACAATGCCCTCGATAATATCATAATGTTGAAGAGTAAAGTGTTCCAATCTTGCTTGGATCAGTCTGTGGCCATGATGATAGATCATATATTGAACGTATTCGAATGTTCAATAAGAGTGGATCTTAGCTTGATTAAATAAAATGTTGGGTTGTATAGTATCTGAACATGGCTTATTGAGAGACCCAAAGAGAAAATAGAGGTAATGAAGAAGTAAGAAACTCTAAGAAATATATAATAGATTCAAAGTTTTCTAGAATTAGCTAGAAATTGGACACTACCAGAAGTTATTAAAGGATTTTACTGATCTTATCCCTTTGACAAAAGTGTATGAGGAAAAACATGTAAATTGTATGGATGGCATATGTAAAAAGAATTTTTGAGGAATTATAACACCGATGTTAATTATATCATTTGGGATTAGAGATTATGTAGCAAATATTGAGTTTCACACCAGAGATTATGATAATATCTAATACATAATAAAGTGATTTTGCATGCATAGAGAAGATTAAAGTCTCATGACTTGATTATTGATATATGATTTAGAACTTGCTGCACTAGTGATTGGTTTGAAAGTTTGGAGACATTATAGATATATATATAAATATATAGACCATTTAAGTTTAAGGTAATTATTGAGTTTGAAAGGATTGAATAGAAGATCGAGGCAATGGACAAAGTTATTAAAAGATTATGATTGTGCAAATGAGTATTTCCCAGTAAAGTTAGTGTTGTAATATGATGTATTGAATAGAAAATTCAATAGCAGTGTAGCATAAATCCAGATATTGAGGTTACCAAATCTAATGCAATGAAGAGTTTAGAATGCTGAGTTAAATTTTGAACAAATCAAAGTACTATTAGCTATTCAAATTAAGACCAGTTTCACATGAAAAGATTAGTAAAGACCAAATTGAGGACTCAAAAATTTGTGAATCTTACTTGAAAATAGAAAATGAATCCGAATTTTGAGTTTGAATTGGAAAATGAGACTTGGTGATTGAAATAAGAAGTATGAGTACCCGATCTAGATGATTGAGCAAAGAGGTTACTAGAGGAAGCACAAATAACAAGCTAAGCTATATATCCTATTAGGAATATGTCAAAACAACATTTCACGGCTAAGGATATAGAACCAAGTGACTGCACATATGAGCTGCCAGTAGTCTTAACTATTGGAGATGTGGTTAAAGCTTATATTTTGGAGTTCATAGAAGCATGAGACCAATGTATAGTTTTAATTTATTTTGAGCATAATAATCATTATCACAGTGATATCATTAGAATACTGTATGAGGCGTTATATGATAGAAAGAGTCGTCTGCCTTTATATTTTAAAAAAAGGGTCAAAAATAGTTGAAGGCTAGAAATTGATTGGAGATGTTGCTGATAAGTGAAATTGATCTGTATTAAGAATTAAGTGATTCAAAAAAGATAAATAAGTTAGGTGGATCAACACCAAAGGTATGGAATATAGTGAGATAGACATAAGAGTTAAGTGTATTAACACTAGAGAAATGTGAAATATCAAGTGAAAGATGAATTGTTTTTGAAAGTATTGCCTGACAAGGTGTACTCAGGTTAGGAAAAAGAATCAACTAAGCTCGAATTATATTGATCTTTATGAAGTTATTGAGAGCATAGGGCCATTAACTTAAGTTAATCTTACCAATAATGATATATCAGATTCACACTGTGTTACACAGGAGTATGTTAAGAAATATCAATACGATTTTAAGAAATATCAATACGATCTGACATAGATGTAATGTTGACACAGGAAGTGAAATTTGTGAATAATTTGAGATATGTTAAGGAACTAGTTAAGATAGTAAATGTCAAAATAAGTTATTGAAAGACCTAGTGAGTCTATTGACTATGGTTATTTGGAAGACATTATTCAAGTGATGAAGTTAAAGGGAAACAGAGAAACGTATGAGGAAACAACACCCCTGCCTTATTGATCAATCAGATAATAATTTCGAGGATAAAATTTATTAGGGGGGGAGAAATGTAATATTCTGTTCCCATACTAAGGGTTAGAGCCCTAGATTTCGGTAAATGATAAAGTAGCAGTGAGAGTTTAGAAAGATGCATTTCATGCTCATGCATAATGTTAGCATACACATATGTGAATTTGATTATTGCACACATTATAATGAACTGTACATGCATTCATTGACATTTTTTAGGTATAATTGATCTATAAATGTGATTATATTTGGAATTGTGAATTGTAAGTGTTAAAAAGTGATTTGAAGAGTATATTTATTGACTAAGAATTTTTGTTAAAAATTTGAGAATTTTCTAAATTAAGGGTATTTTTGGACTAGGAAAAATGCCAAGTGGCAAAATAATTGATGAATAGTAGTAGAAATAAGAGTCGAATGACCATGGAAATTTTTATAAGTGACTTTGCAATTTAATGACATATGTCATTGAAAATTGGGAGACAATTGGAGTGGAAATTGGAGACAAATGGACTAGTTAATAAAAGACTAAGAAGAGACCTTGAGAAAGTGACATGTAGTGTAACTTGCCACACCACTTGTTTTAAGTCACAAAATTCATTAAGTGAAAGACCATATTTTGGTCTTTCACTTGCCAATTTCGTTAGTTTCTCTTATCTTCATCTTCTTCATGTTCTTCATTCTTCTCTCCATCTACGACACTTGCTTCTCTACTCTGATAACTACTTCAAGCAACTGATAGTAGCTCACCTATTGTAGAGAGATTACTGTTAAATACTCTTTGATGTAATCGCTCAATCCATCCTTAAATTTTAAAAATTGGAAGGCCTCTGTTAGAATAGGCTCTTGAGCGTACCTGCTGAGCTAGCTGAACTCCATACTCAACCATAGATAGGTTTCTTCATCTCAAATTTAGGAACTGCTTCCAGTTAGCTTCTTTATAAGTTTCTATGACATCTTTTTGAACTCTTAAGTAAAGAAATCCTAAATCAGATGGTTAGGCAACTGAGGATGCAGTAGAACTAATTTCCACCAATCATAGGTTGCTCCTTATATGAGAAAGATAGCATAAGTAACCATTTCTTTACGTGAATAATTAATCTTATCTAGAACCCTCTGTGTCTACTCTAAACAGTATTTTGCTTTATCTATTTCATTTAGAGTCATGCCCATAAATTCTCCCACCCCATGCTTTCTTGAAACTTCTATGGGAGATTTAGGCGTGGTCATTCTATCCATCAATCTCAACATATCACAGGAGAGTTTTAGAAACATCTCTCTAGGTACTGACAGTATCGACATTTCATCCCTTGGAGGCTTAGGAGTACCTAAAACGAATTGATCTCTTCGTACCACATTATCAACCGACTCCTCCGTAGTTTCATGAGGTCTTTCCATCTTTACTATCTATAACAAAATGGGGACATTTCCATTAGGCCAACAAAAACACCAAACTATACTTCCTAAACCGAGCTTTGATGCCTCAAAATGTAACACCCCCTATATGGAACCTATAACCACCCACACACATGGAAATCAATTTTTTGTACATAAATTCATAGCATATATTTCTATTCAATTCTATACATATACACATTACAAAATTTCACATAACCTAACATTATCATTTAAGAGTAGTATTAAATCTTTACATTTACATGATATCCAAAAGAAAACATTACAATTTCCTTTATTACATATACAATTATCCTTAAAAAAATACACATTCCAAAGGCACTTTTTTCATAGCTATTGGCTTTGGTCCTTGTAGATGTTCCCTGTGCTTGTCTTCTAATACTTGGACCTACACGAATCAACACCTGTGCTAAGCTTGAGAGCTTAGTGAGGAAACACTTAGTTTGGATGACCACTCACAACAGTTATCTTCTAAGCACACACATTCATAAACATCACAACTGATATAAATAATGATGGCATACTTAATCAAAGTATGTAATACAAACATGCTTCAATATGTTATTCATATACTGTAAATTGACATTCATAAGCCAAATATTGATGTTCAATGCTCGTTGATACAAATTATCAATACAAATGCAAATGCTCGTCAATACCAATTATTTATGTTGTCATGATATATTTCTTATGTATAACCATTAGGCCATCATATTCCCGTAAGTGTGGATAATAGGAGTAGTAGATATCTGAATATATCACAACTGTGGATACCCGAAGGCATCAAATTGTGAAGACACTAGAGTCTCAAAATGAAGACAACATTGGTGTTAAACTGTAGTAGTTGCATTGTAACCCTATAGGCATGCCTATCTATCCACCACTAAGAAAATTGAGCAAGTGTTGTATCATTTCCTTTAACAATTTTCCCATTTCATAATTCATCATATGATATTCACTTGAATTTATAAAATCTGTATTGAAGTGCATACTATAAACATATAAGCAATAAATATTCGTACAAATCATTTATGTGCCTATAAATTGTCTTTTTTATGCATTATGCTCTCTGTTAAATTCCAATGTTTAATCACCCAATTCATATGTGGTAAGTCCTATTTCATTTATTTCTATGTGTTTGGAAAGTTCCATACACATTAAAAAAATTCAAACAAGATGCGATAAAAAGATCAAAAATGAAAACAAGGTCATGATCGTGACAAAAGACCCTTCTCTAGGGTCATGATTATGTCTAGAGTGTCATGGTCATGACATAAGAGTTTTCTACTATGTCACAATCATGAAACCCATGTCACGATCATGACAGAAGATCCAAATGTTGTGTCATGATCATGACACCCCTGTCATAATCGTGATGGACACTCACCATTCATACCTCCAATTGTTCCATAATATGCGTATAAAAAAAATTGAATCAGTTTTTAATTATTTTGTAAATTTGTTTCCCATTTCTCTAGTTTCCAAAGCACCAAAAATAAAACCATTTGGACTTTTAAATTATAAGATATAGACTAAACATCATAACCTGCTCCAAAATATGGGCAGCTTCAGGTCACCAATTTTGATCTCAATTTCCAATGTCATAAAGCTAGAATTAAGTTAAAGTCTCCACTAGAGATTTCTATTACTATGTTTTAGGTTTCATATGCAACTGAAATCATCTAATTTATACGTCTATGGGCTGAGTTATGACCTAAACAATGTGACTTGTTCAAACAAACTTACGACAGAGTTTCACTACACGATACTCTCTTATCATATTCAACCAATTCCATACAAAGCAACATCAAAATAACACTAACATACCATCCCAACAACCATTCATATCCAAAATGAATCATTGTATTCATTCAAATATGCACAAAAGGAGAAATTAAACTAATTGTAGTCCCAAACTTTAAAATTGGTCAAGTAGTTCTTATAATGTCTTTCCTTCCCTTCCTCTTTGTCTTTGCTCAACTTACTAGCTAGAACCACCACAAATAAACATCTTGATCCCAATTACAACCTTATAATTCTGATTCTTCATAGGAAAAGATAAATATGAAGAGAAAACCACTAACTTTTACTTTGATTTCCACCTAAGATTAGTTTGATTCCTTACATGCAAAATGAAGGGATGAAAAAGATGAAGTAGACAAAATGAGAGAGGAAAAATCTGGAATTCAAACTTTAAAATGTCGTCCCTCTCTCCTCTCCATGTGCCCATTTTATGCACTTTTAAGCCTCACATACATGCTTAATTCCAATTGGACACACGTGCTTTATTCTTGTTGGTCATACATGCTTTCATCCAATTAGTCAATGTATTGACTTTAGGAAAATTGCATATTAGTCCTTCTTATTCCCTTAACTCCCACATTGGCCTATAATGTCATTAATTAATTTTATTATCATCCATATTTCACATCTAAGTATGTATGTCTATGTTGAAATGAACATATTACCCATTTACCTATGTCTTTTACATTAAGTACCATTATGTCTCTTACTATGCTTAGATGCTCTTAATTTGTTATGTTCACTTCTTAATATTCCTTAGACATGCTATAATACTTTAAGGGTGTATGTTAGGGCCTTACAATTGAAATTGAATCAAAATTTCATCATTTTGTAAATGTGAACTTCTGTTTAAATTTAAATTTGGTACTTTTGTGTCAAAGCTTGTTTAAATGTGTTCTATTACCAATAACAACTTTTTTGTCTTGAAATCTACAACATACACAAAAATAAAGTAAAAATATGGAAGAAAGAACGCCATAAAAATTTGAAATCAAAATTGGAACTAAGCATAAAAAGTAGATGACCATCAACTCCTCATAAAACTCAACTCTAATAAATTTCCAAAAGGAAACATGCAATATAATACACTCATCTGAATAAGAGCAAACATATTAATGCCCAACAATAAAGAAGAAATGAAGAAAACTAAGAACATACCAAAGGATGAGGGAGATACATGGAGGATATAGAAAAAGTGACTATGGTAGAGGGTTGCGGATGAGGAGTAGTCAAACAAATGAGCAGAGGAGAACAACGTTGGCTAGTGAGGAAAAGTTGAGGGATTTAATTTCAATTAAGTTATAGTTACCACATGGGCTACCCTTGGTGTGAGGGCAGATAGTATCACCAAAGTACGTAGCATTGTATACACTAGTGAATCGAGAAAGGCTCTTCTCAATGTGGCTCTTAGGCTCATAGAATATTTCACCAATAAACCTTAACGAAGCTGCATCATGGGTTTCTAGCCTACATATCATGAAAATGGCTTACAAAATAGATCATCCATTAGAGATCAAATATAAGCAAAGATTGACTATAGTTCAGATTTCAGGTATGCTAGTTGAGATATAAGCCCTTTTTGTAGCACCCCACCCTCGCAGGACACGTGCCCGACATCCTGAGTGATGTCGTAAGTGAATCCCGTAAGGGCAACATGTTAGAACAGTCAAAACTCATTGAAACTTAGTACGCATTTTTTTTCACATTTATAATACTCATATGCGGAAATCAGTAATCAAATTGAACTCATACTTTTATTTAATAAAAGACGAAATCACAATTGTCATTACACTTTGATCCATCTGTTTTACAAAGCATTTCTAATTTTCACCAATGATTACATATAGAAATATTTTAATACTTGTTGTACAGAAATCACGGAATATACAAATTTACACAAAAAGAAGAAAATACAAATGCATATGCAAATTGATCCCGACCTCTACCTCTTACCCGAATGCAGTGGCTATACTCCCATTTGCCCAATGAGGTAACTCTTCTTAGCATAAAAATAGTACAAATTTTGGGTGAGTTTTGCAAACTCAGTGAGTGACCATCTTTGATGGCTCACCCAATCACATAATATATATTTCATTTCATTTATTTAATAATCATATTAAATCACATACACATGATCAATCGTCTCACATTTTACATTCAACACATTATAATCATTCATATCATGCATATGCAGTGCACATGAGACTCACTTTTCATTTGT
>JANVCQ010000003.1:29779148-29791845 GCA_025531925.1 Erythroxylum plowmanianum
TTTCTTCTTCTTTCTTCTTCCTTCCAAGTTTCCTACGATCTTCCTTCTTCTCTTCTCCTTTTCACATTTTTTCTTCTCTCTTTGGTTCTCATGACACTTCTCTCTTCTTCTCCCAATTCAAGACCATTTTTAATGGTCTTTTCCCAATTTTACCCTTCATTTACCTTGTCCTTCCCATTTTGCCCCCTTCTTTCATTTAATCCATCTACTAACTCCTTTAAGATAACTTAATTCTAACCTTCCCATATTAATTCTAACTTAATTCTAATCCTTCCATCTAATTCTAATCTCTATTCACGCCACTAAATTAATGACTAAACTCAAAAAATAATCAAATAATTAAATAATCAACCAAAACATAAATAAATAATTAAATAAACAAATCGATAATAATTGGAAAAATTTTGGGGTCCAACAAGATTACTCCCCTTTCCTTCAACCAATGACAGCTCAGGTCCCATGTGGTTGGTTTTACAATCTCCTTTTACTTCAAACGCTGAACTCATCTCATGTTGATTTATGGTGGCAACTGCTTGGGTCAAATCCTTCTGCATCCCTTCAATCAGACACTTTTGTTAAGGTAAAATAACTCCAACAATTTCCTCATTGGTGTCAGTCTCCATGACGCCGAAATCACCTGAAAATTTAACTGAAAACCGTTCCTAACAGGGATCATCACTGACAATAGAAGACGTTAAAATCACACGTGAGTTAGAAGAATCAACTGAATGCAATTCAGAATCAAAGGAATCCTCTTTAAATTCAAAATCGGAGTAAGTATCATCAACAGCAACATCAAACATATTAACTCCCAAAAGCGAATAATCCTCATTAGAATGTTTCATTACTTCATACATGTTAAAACTTACTTTTTGATCTCCTACCTCCATGGCGATGGTACCTTCTTTCATACTAATCATAGTACTAGTAGTCCTTAATAAGGGTCTACCAAGAATCAATGTAGTGTCCTGCACAACTTTAGAAGACATGTCAAGCACATAAAAGTCAGCTGGAAAGACCGATCCCTTAACCTAGACCAAAATGTCCTCTATAATGCCTACAAGATGCCTAAGAGACCTATCGGCCAATTGTAGAACTACAGATGTAGACTTGACACTTTTGACTCCCAATGATATGTAGACAGACTTAGGCATAACATTACTGGCTGCCCCTAGGTCTAACAAGGCACCTCCTATGGTAATTTTTCCTATAATGCACGGGATGGTGAAAGATTCAAGGTTTTAGCATTTTACTGGGATTTGGGGTTTGAACAATGTAGACATATTTGAGCTGACTTGCACTTTTTCATTTATTATGAACTTCCTTTTGTTGGTGAACAGGTTTTTAAGGTACTTAGCATATGCAGGGACCCTTTTCATAAGGTCAAGCAAAGGGATGTTAACTTATACTCTCTCAAACAAATCAATGATATCTTTCTCATGTTTAATATCAGTCATCCTTTCGCTAAGCAAATACAAATTAGGAAAAGGAAGTTCTTTAAGGTTTACCTCCTTATCATTGGCTTCATGGGCTCCTTGCTTGCTTGATTCCAGGTTAGTTTTAGAATTCACTTCCTTGCTCTTTAATAGTTTGGACTCCTTTTCAGTCAAAGTGCTCTCTCCTTGGAGCTTTCAAACTTCTTGACTCTTTCATTTGATGAAGGAAATTATGTATTCTCAATCTCCTCTTCATCTACTCCCTCATCTTGATTGCTAAACTTCACTTGTTTCCCATTTCAGAGGGTTATGGCACTCAAACTATTGGGGTTCATAACAGTATTGGAGGGGATAGTTCCACTGCTTCTCGCTTAGTTCTCACTCATATTGTTAGATAATTGAGTGACGTAGGAGTTGATATTCTTAGCCTTCATCTCCCATTGCTTGATTCTCTTTTCTAGAGCATTAAACCGAGCAGCATTTTTAGAAGAATCTTGTTGAATGAGAAAGGCTATTGCGTTGAACTGGTTGTTATTCGAAGTCCTCTCCTCCTTTATCAATGCCATCATGTTATGCAGAAGTTGGTTTGTGTCCTCCTTTGGTGGGATAGTTAGAGCCTGCTATTGGTTGTGGAACTAGTTTGTGGAAGAACCAGCTCCTTCACCTTATTGAAATCTATTTACTAGGATTTGCTTTCCATCCCTTATTATAGGTGTTGGAATAGGGATTCCATTTTTGAATGGGCTAACCCTGATACACAGCGGACACCTCTTCATAACAGCCTGGGCAGACACTAGAGATGTGTATTACTGACCCACAAGTATCACAACTGAGTGTAGTAAGATCCATACAAGGTGTTGGGCAATGCACACTCATGTTTTTCAACTCTGCGGTGATGAAGGACAACTACGAAGTCACTTTACTTTCTAAAGAGTAAACCTTAGATTCCAAACTTTCCATTCTTCTGGATTGGGTTGTTGAAACTCCCAACTCATGTACGCCTCTGGTATCTCTAATATTGTACTGTTGGTGACTTAAAATCATCTTCTTAATTAGATCCCATGCCTCTGAAGCTATGAGGTCAATCAAAGAACCTCTCGATGCCGCATCCAACATACCTTTATCTTGATTTTTCAATCCATCATAAAAATACTGCACTAACTACTCATCAGGTATTTGATGGTGGGGGCAACTGGACATCAAATCTTGGAAGCTGTTCCAATAGTCATAGAGGGACTCATCATAATCTTGACGTGCTGAATAGATCTTCTTCCTCATTGATGAAGTTCTAGAGGTCAAAAAATATTTCTCCAAGAATGCCTTTCGCAGATTGGCCTAACTATGGTAGGTATTCGCCACATGCCTTGGGAGACTCATATACCACTCCCTTGCTTTTCCCTCTAAGGATAGGTGAAAAACTTTCCATAGTACTTGATTAAGTGAAGCTCCAACCGGTTTCATACTCTGACAAATCATGGACAATGATTGCAAATGGATATAGGGATCTTCTCCTATCAAACCACGAAATTTAGGAAGAGAGTTAATAAGCAATCCTTTAACTTCAAAATTCACATCAAAATTAGGGCAAGCAATAGTAAATGGATCATAATTCACATCAAAGGTAGTCGCTTCCCTGATGATCCTCCTTCTTTGATTTCCATTATTCTCACCAACTCGCTCCTACTCTCCATTACCTCCATTATCACCATTCTTAGGTTGATTAGCATTAAGGTTAAGGTTTTCCAGAAAAGCTGGATTTTCAGCCATTATCATTCCTTCTAATGATTCACTCTCACTGCTTGGCTGACTAGACTCCTCTTCAACAACTACCTTGCTTCTCTCTTTTTCTCTCCTCTCCTTTCTAATTTTTCTCAAACGTCTCTCAATTTCAGGGTAGAAAGGTAGAAGTTTGGTTTTCTCAGACATGCAAGGGAACAATTCAAATGAAAATTAAAGGTAACAAAATTGACTCACTAGCACACAAAGTCAAATAAAAAGATGAGATGTGATGAATACAAGTGTGTGAAAGTGGGAGAAAGTATGTATAAAAGTATGTATGTATAGGTCAAAAGGCAATCAAAGGAATGTTCAAAACTATATAGTTGCAAAAATGCTAAGTATGAAAAGTGCAAAAAGTTCAGTATCCTTTTGTTTTGTATTTTCAAAATTTAGATGCTATGCAAAGAAAATGAAATCCTACCCTATTAACAAGTATGAAGCTATACTATCTAGAATGCAATCTAAATAAAAGGCTCCCAACCTCACTTAACAGCAAAATGACAAAAGCTAACCTAGAGAACCAATTTCTTAGTTCCCCAGTAACGGCGCCATTTTGATTCGGACCTTAGTTCGTACCCTTGGAGGTCAAATCAAAAAAATAATCCAAGGATTGCAATATAGGATGCAACCTTGGATTGTCTCACTTAATCGGAACCTAAAACAAATGGACCTAAGTTAACAAATGTGTCATAAAATGCAAGTTAATTTGTTAAAGAGGGGGTTTTGATCTTTGAAACTTTGACTGTACTAAATTGAATTATAAGAAAAATATGTAAAATATATTTTTAGATTTTTGGGAATAGAAAACAGAAAGATTAAGGTAAAAGATCAAATAGGGATAGTATCCTCTTGAAAATGAGTTTTGGCTATCATAGTTCGAAATTAATTTTTGATGGGAGTGGAAATCACTAAGTTTCAAATTGGTAAACCTTAAAGAACTCTTTAAGTCCAAGATCCTAATCAATGGGACTCCATTTCTTAAAACCTTGTTAAATGCTCTTAGTGTGTGTAGTGGATAATTCTATGCAAAAAGTCACTTTGGGATCTAGAATTAACTCAATATCAAGCAGAACTATACAAGATAAAAGAGAATCAACAAGATCACAAATAGACATATATGAGACTTCATATATTTAAGTTCAAAGTTCTACATCAACAAATCCAAACTACAAATTGAATATCCAACACTTGATTAAACTATAATCAAGAATGTTCAACTAAAAATTACAAATCCTAAACCTAGGAGTTCATAAATCATAGTTGAACATGGATTAAGAAACTCGCCTTTTAAGCCCATTTAACTCTAGCCATTGCTACTTCTTCAAGAGGAGAGAGATGCCTAGCCACGCATAGTTCCAAGAGACTTCACAACCGAGAAGCAACTGGAGACACCCATAGTAGAAGTTAACGGTGGAAAATGGAAGAAAATAGTAAGGATGTGAGGAGGAGGATGATGGAATGATAGCTGCTTGAAGAGGATGGAATACCAGTCTTCAGATGTCGGCTCTCTTTCTCCTTTTGTAAGTTAGCCCAAAATAGGTTTTTCTTAAAAATTGTGGGTTACACAGTTTGTTAAATTTTTCAAAAATGGTTCGGTTTTATGCCAATTCGAATGTGTCGCCGCGATGTGAGGATGAGTTCGCCGCTGCGAACTTTTCCCAAAAGATTTCCTCAATAGTTTGTTGATTTCGCCGTAGTGAAAGCATTATCTTCGCTATGGTGAACTTCTCCCAAAAGTTTCCTTCAAAGATCCTCTGATTTCACCGTTTCGAAACATCATCTTCACCACGGCAAACTTGCTAGTTGTCCTCGTTGACTTGTCCTCTTGGTCTTCACTCCTTGACTCTACTTCTTGAATCTCCTATAATGAAGAATAGTAGTTTACAGTATCAATTCTTCTAAAAATCAATTTAGTGCAATTACTAATTATTTGTGACAATTTTACCCTCAAAATACATTAATTCAAAACAAACCCTCATGAATTTAATTAAGCACAAAATCTGAAAATAAGAGCCAAGAAGTATAATAAAAACCATGAAATTGTCACTAATTGATATAGCAAACTTGGGTTCAATCACTTAGCTAAAAAGATTATCAAAGTAGAGGCCCAACACATCTTAAGTGTTGCTATTGTTCTTCAATCTTATAAACCAATTCTAAACATATAAAATGTCAAAGAGAATCAAACTCCAATCTAGATCAACTTGCATAATATTTCACTAGAATAGTGGTCAACTAAGGGATTAAGTTACCTAGCTAGCTACTTAAGGAATCCTATTTGTATGGTTAAAATAACAATAGCTAGAAAAAGACTAGGATATGCAAGAATTTGTATTAAAATGGATATAAAACATGATTTACTTAATATAATGCCAATACTAAGGTAAGGATTGGTGATGATGAATCACTTGTGAAAGACATTATTAGGGTCTCCTATCTATAAAGGCCTACAAATGCTTAACAAGGCATGATATTGAAACTAAATGGTAGGAAGTTTCTAAGAGATAAATTTTGCAAGTTAATGGGAGTGGAGAATATGAAATCTAAAGCATAAACAACTAAGGATATTCCCTTTAAACAACTTGACACTTATTATCCTATAATTGAGCCTTTATTGAACACTTCTACTAAGAGACCAGAAAGGGTGGAACTTGGAAGGGAAAATAGCCAGGTTATTCCACCTAATGAACCCTCCTCTCTTTGTCCTACAGATAAAACTTAATGGATCACTAATATTAGAAGGAATAATATCTCAAATGAGGTTAGGGATTACTCTTTTCTTATAGTCTCTATTCAAAATACCTTGATAAGAAACCATGAAGTAGCTTTACTAGTTATTAAGGATGGAGCTACGGTCACTTAGGTACCCTAGCTCTATAGAAGAGGATTCATCAGTTGAAACCTTATGTTCCAAAGTTATAGACTCTAGCTTAAAGGTTTCTAATCCAATGCCAAATTTAAGTTCTCAATAAACTTACACTTTCTCTTATGTCAAAGCATTCAATAAAGTCAATATAAGAAAATTTGGTAGGAAAATCACTCTATAGGCTTGAGTGGTCAACTTGTCTCTTAATGTCTGTTATATCTTGGACTGTGAGGGGAATCAATTGTCCTAAGGAGTAGTTTGCACTTAGAGACCAACTTCTTGAAATAAATCCAATTCTGATCGGTGTTTTGGAGATTAAAATCAAATTAGATAGGTTTAATAAACTGAATTTTCTAAGGAGACACTAGAAATTCATTTCCAATCCCCAATTCCATCTTAATAGGAGGATGTTTGCCTGAACCTTTCCACTGAACAACTTATGAATTTGAATGTCTATTTATCTCAAGAATGGATCTAGTTCTCTATCTCATTTATATATGGTTCCAACTTATCTTTCTAGAGGAACTCCTTACGGAACAAACTAAGAGATTTACACTAATCTATAATAGCCCTTTAGATGATTCCAGGGGACTTTAACTTATCTAAAATTGATTATAGTTTTTTCTTACATAACTAAAATGGAGATCTCAAGGATTGTGATAATGATATTAAAGTAACTTATTTGAAATTTGAAGCTAACTTTTATATATAGGGCAATAGCAATAAGGGAATCAAACTTTTATATATGGTTAATGAGGAATAACTACAAACTTTCCTTGAGAGTAAAGCCACATTTGGGAACCCAATGTTCTATTATCATAACCAAATAAATATTAACAATATGCTTTCTATACAATATAGGAAAGCCCCTTTCCATTTTAACAACTTTCTAGTATAAGTAGAGCAGTTTCAACCAGTCATTAGGAAAGGGTTATCTTATGGTTTTAATGACTAAAACTCTTATATTTATAGGAGGAAATTAGTAATGGTGAAAAAAGGACTAAAACTCCTTATTCATAATAGTTTCAGGGATATTCAAAAGAGCATTACTAATGCTAAACTTTATCTTACCCAAATCTAAGAGGAGTTTCCCTCTATCCCAGGTAATGCTACCCTATTAAGGACTAAAAATTAAGCTCTAAGTGATTTTAATAAAGCTACAGAGATATATAATTCCATCTTAAGGAAAAGATATATAATTTAGTGGCTCAAGGAAGGGGACAAAAATGTAAAATTCTTTCATTCATCTATTAATACAACGAAGAACCTCAATAGAATTTCATCCTTAACAAAGAAAGATGGAGGAACTACCCTTTTATAAGTTGAGATAAGTAATGAGGTCTATAATTTCTTTTACAATCTTTTGGGAACTTAAGTTGTTAGCTCATCCTTACCTTAATTATTTCAAGGCTTCATTTCTCACCAATTCCTTGTAGTAGAAGCTAATCATTTAAGTAAGCTTGCTACTAATAAGGGAGTGGAAAAGTTGCATTTGACTTGAGAGTTGGTAAGTCCCCTAGTCTTGATATGATTTTCTATCAAAATATCTTGTCCTCAAACAAAAAGATTGGTCATAGATGTTGTACTAGAGTTATTTAAAAAGAGGTAAATGCTCAAATAAAACAATAAAAACTTTATAACTCTTATTTCAAAGATCCCGAACCCTTATTCAATCACTGATCATAGACTTATTTCTTATTGTAACATATTATACAATATCATTGTAAATATACTTGCTTCAAGACCCAAAGTAATCATCGAAAATATTATAAATGATTTATAAAGAGCGTTTGTCTAAGGGAGGTTAATAGGGTACAATATCCTATTAGCCTAGAGATCTTTAGGAGTTGTAATAAGAACAATACTATAAATTGTGTTGTAAAATTAGACTTCCACAAAATGTTTGAGTCTATTATTTGGTGCTTTATTCTTCATATGCTTGAAGCTTTTGGTTTGTGTAAAATATTCATTGAATGGATCCATTAATGCATTAGTAATACTTCTTGTACTTTCCTAGTAAATGGATAACCAACTAAGCTCTTCATAGTTAAAAAAGGGCTGAGAAAAAGGACCTTTATGCCCTTACATGTTCATCCTCTGTATAGAGTCCATTCTACACTGATTGTGTTCAACATTAATACTAATCAAAGGTTTAAATACTATTCATCAAAGAGGGCCATATATCTCTATGTCCATAGGAACCAATAAGTAATACTAAAAAAAATCGACCAATCATGCCCAAGTACTTGTTAGTGGTGTTGGAGATTTTTAATGAGCCACACCTGAGTCAGCATAGTGAAAAAGTCATAAGAAATGATTTGTGGAGGGAATGTGTTTCACACTTGGCAGGTTTTGACGTAGTCTCACATTGCATGCAACAATGGAACATGCAAACGTTCCTCATCCTTAACCACAATAAGTGGCCCTATACGTGATAGTGTAGGCAATTGGCTTGGAGGATTCATCCAAAATCCCGACTAGTGCTCATCAGTGTCTACAGAACTCTGGGGAGTGTTTACCGGGCCCACGCTTGCGTGGAATTTGGGTTATCACCTAATTTAACTCAAAGTGGATTCTATAGCGGTGATTAATATCCTGTCTTCCTCGACTAACCGATCAATGGCTTTCAATCCCATATTCATGGGTATTAACGAACTGTTTACTCAGAACTAGACTGCTGTACATCGATATATTTATCAAGAGAGTAGCAAATGCACCAACTGGCTTGCTAACTATACAGGTTATTTTGATTTAGGAATCACTTATTATGATACTACACCCATTAGGTGCTACTTTATCCTTTTAGAGGATATGTCGGGGGTCTATTTCCCTAGACTAGTCGTGTAATCTGTTTCATCAACTTTCCTCTTATTAAAAAAAGGTTTAAATACTATAGTAGATGTATGAAATGAAGCTTTAATCTCTCCTTTACAGATGACTTCTTTCTTTTCTCTAAATTTAATGACAATTTTATAAGTTTATTAACTTCCTCTCTCAATACTTTCAAGGAACATTAAGTTCTTTTATTAAACAAAAATAAGAATAACTTAATCATCTTTGGAAGTAGCAAACATCTTTTAAATTGGTTATCAATCATTTCAGGGTTACAATGCAAATATCCTCCTTTAACTTACATGATTTTGCTATTTCCACCAAAATACTTCTATATAGGGACTACATTCCCTTGTTGGAAAGGATTTTAATTGATTTAGCAAAACACTCTTTTTGTTGGCATATTGATTCTTATAACCTAAATACTTAATTCTCTTCACATATACTAGTCTTATCACATTTTCTTCTCTAAAGGATTAAAGCTATTAAAATGATGATGAGGAGATTTTTTTGGTCAGAGGCATCAAGCAATCATACTATGGCTAAGGTAAAATGGGATGAGGTGTGTTTTCTTAAGAATGCAAATGGTTTGGGTGTTCTCTCCTTAAAACACACCAATATAGCTTAAATGGCTAAAAGAACTTAGAAAATCTTGACCACTTATGGAGCGTTATGGGTTAAATGAATACACACTTATTTTTTGAGAGGAAAGAGCTTCTGGTAAGTGAAAATTAAAGTTAGAACTTCCTAGTTCATGACTCAATTACTAAAGATCAGGGATCTTACTCAAATTAGTGTTAAATTAACATGGGAATGGGAAATTTGCTTTTTTATGATTTGATAACTGGATCAATCATGGTCCCTTATTTAGATCAATTCAATTCACCAATACCATGTTGAGTGAAAGTTAAGTTCCATTATTTACAACAATAGTTGGCAAAAGGAGTTTATGGACCACCTTGGGAAAATTTCTCCTAACCATGAGCCAAGCACTACCTAGGAGGAGTCCTAATATGGATGAGACATTCCTATAGGAGCTTCAACCTCAAATATTGCAAGGGTTTACTTAGGACTTAATTGCAAAAAACTATTTAGGCAGGAACCATATATGCAAAAAAGCCCTGCTCAAAGTCTTCACTTTCTTGTGCCTAATTAATAAGTAAAAACTTCCTATAATGGATAGACTTTGATTCCTAAATGCTCCTAACTTATGCAAGTTTTGCAATTACTCACTTGAATCCCTAAAATATTTATTTAACTACGAGTTCTCCTTCGTTATTTGGAAATCAATCCAAACTTTATGTTTACTGGATGTTTCCAATGCTAACTATGAGGTCTTTAGCACACTTCCCTTAACTATGAGCCAAGCACTAACTAGGAGGACTCCTATATATGGTTAGGAAATTCCTATAGGAGCTTCAACCTCAAACCTTGCAAGGACTTACTCAAGCATCAATTGTCAAAAACTCCTTAGGCAGGAACCATATATGAAAAAAAAGCCCTACCCAAAGTCTCAAATTTCTTAAGGTTAGTTAATAGCTAGAAACTTCCTATAATGGATAGAGTGTGATTCCTTAATACTCTTAACCTATGCAAGTTTTGTGACAACCCACCTGAATCCTTAGCATATTTATTCTTCAACTACGACTTCTCCTTCGTTATTTGGAAATCAATATAAGCTATTTGTTTACTAGGTGTTTCCAACGCTAACTACCAAGATGTCTTTGTTCCAAACCTTTAATAACCTAACACTCTTGAAGAATTCCAACACTTCACTGATCATTTAAGTTTTGAGAGAACCTTAGGCCTTTTGGATAATGAAAACATTGAACCCATCAAGTTTAAGAGCTTTATTACATTACTATGATAACTCTCTGATGGTCATGTGACGTAGCCCTTAAACTTATGATAAGATTTTGTTAACCTTATACATTTATTAGAACTTTATCATAAATTATAAGGTTAAATTTACTAGACCCATTAATAGTTTGGCATATTTTCAATATACCCCCAAAATTTTAAAAACTATTAATAACTCCCTATAGTTTTAGTTTTATAACACCATCCACCTGCCATCAACTTTCATTAAAAACTTTAACAATCAACTCCAAAGCGATGTTATTTTCTATATGTGGCACCACACAATGTCATTTTGAAGTTCATATTTAGGGTTTGTAGCAAAATTTGATGGCAGAGGACATGTGTTATAAAGCTAAAACTATACGGGGTTATTAATACTTTTTAAAAATTAGGGGGTATTTTGATAATATATCAAACCATAGGGAGTCCAACAAATATTATCATAAATTGTAAATTGTATTTTTAAAATAAATAAAACTGACTTAGTATTTTTATTTATGAGATTGAATCTCTAACAAGCAAAAAAAAATTCAGATGTGTACCTTTTACTATTTGTGAATCCTATTATATCTGAATTTAAATAGCATGTTAGCTCTTAATTATTAGAGTTTTTATATGTATTCATATGATCATTGATTCTTTACTAATATTTCATTAACTTTTTAATAATTTCTAATGCTTAAACCTTAATTTACTTTGGTATGTCCCTAATATCTGCAATATCATGTCTAGTGCAATCCTTCAAACAATAGTTGGAAAAAGAAGTTTATGGACCACTTTCGGAACATTTCCCTTAACTATGAGCCAAGCACTAACTAGGAGGACTCCTATATATGGTTGAGAAATTCCTATAAGAGCTTCAGCCTCAAATCTTGTCCAAAACTCCCTAGGCAGGAACCATTTATGAAAAAAAGCCCTGCCCAAAGTCTTAAATTTCTTGTGGCTAGTTAATAACTAGAAACTTCCTCTAATGGATAAAGTTTGATTCCTTAATACTCCTAACCTATGCAAGTTTTGTGACAACTCACTTGAATCCCTACCCTATTTATTCTTCAACTACGAGTTCTCCTTCGTTATTTGGAAGTCAATCCATGCTCTATGTTTACTGAGTGTTTCCAACGCAAACTATTAAGATGTCTTTGATAAACTTTAAAGATACAAATATTCTAGTCATTTTGGAAACAAAACCATTTACACATTAGCTAGAAGAAGTACAATGTATATGATTTGGAAAGAGAGGAACTTAAGAATATACAGAGGATCTGTAAAATCAAAGGACATATTCATAACAGAACTCATAGCCTGATAAGGGTGAAAATCACAATTAATAACCTAAGAAAAATTTGTAACCCCTCCAAAGCTATCTCTTAAAGTTGGGTTCTAGATACGCCTGTTTGTTGTACCTATTCTTTCGAGTATAATTTGACTATCAGACTTGCTAAACTACAGTTGGTAAGTAAGGCAACAACTCTTTCTTTAGAGCAGTAGCTTTACAACAATATAGTATGTGGCTTGGTCTTGATTCCCTTGTAGTTTACCTCTTTCATGATTTAATATACACTACAAGAAAAGGAGGGTTTTAGCGTCGTTTTTAAAGTAAACGTCGTGAATGGTCTGAGGCAGTGACGACGTCTGAAAAAACATCAATAAAAGATGGAAGATTCTGCGACGTTGTATTAAGACGTCGGGGATAAAGGAAGTGTTTCACGTTGTTTTGGTAGAAAGACGTCGGAAAACAGAATAAACGTCGTTTATGAGAAATAGATGTCGGGGAAGGCCAGGTCCACGTAATTAATTTCCCCTTCCCCACCTATTGAGACGATGTCGTCTCATCTCCAAATTTGCAAACGTTAGCCGCTACCTTCGTTCCCTCTCTCATCTTCGTAGTCTCCCGCCCTGCGTTTCTCCCCTTCCGTCTTCCTCA
>JANVCQ010000003.1:29794430-29804544 GCA_025531925.1 Erythroxylum plowmanianum
TTCTGTCCAAACTTAATGGTAAAAGAGAGCCCCTTTTAAACCCATTAAATATCCACAAAGGGTAAACTGTTATCTTTCATTCTTCTTTACTTCTCTACTTTAAATCAATTAAGAATAAAAAAAATAGAGAAAGCTGCACTAGAATGTGATCTTTTATTGTTGCCAAGAACCACTCATGTTTAGTTGTTAACAGATTCCTTGATTTAGTTGTCATCTCCATCATTAGGAGGCGTTGAGCAAAACTGTCAAAATCGTGAAATGAAAAATATCGAAAATATCAAAAGGTTATATTAGAAAAACATCATCAACAAAGATTCCAAAAAGTTAGTCCCGAAGATGCAACTAAACATCAGCTTGAGCGATCCAAAAGAATGCCCAAGATGCAAAAGATTATTCCTCAAAGTCAACTTTCTGAAGAAGTCAGGTTAATATCAAATGAGAAATCTATATAATTTAGTCACAATAAACCTTAGATTAATATGATGTTTAGATATATACAATCCTTGCCAAAAAAAAATGAAGAGAAGATATTAAAAAAGGTTGTTAAAAGGTCAAAACAGAAAAAACCGTTATACAACTTTAGACACAACTTCATCACCACCATTTCCACTCCTTTCTCAAGCTGAATGGTAGTCTTTAAGCAGGGTTGCAAAATTATTTGCAGTTTTCTCGGGTTAAGGATCATTAGTCACAATTTTAGGAATACCTAAATAAGATAATGAGTGGATTAATAAGTTTGCATGCTACTCTTCATCAAAATTTCATAGGCCTGAAATTATTGAAGGTAAGATTCATATTTATAAATCTCAAAGATTTGTTTATGATAAAAAGCACGACAAACATTCAACTTGAAGCCTTTCCTCGTGAAATAAGCTTCTTAGTTGTAGAAGATCTTGTCCAAACACTCTATCTCCTCCTCAGGACCTTAATATAAACATAAAAACCATTAAATGCCTTTTGCTAAGATTTCATAAAATCAGATTGTTGCCCATCGCTATCCTTCTCTATCATATCCTTTTGAATTGTGTCCAATTAATAATTTAAATGCTAATTCTCTCGTCTGCAGGTTCTTTGCAAACTGCCAAGGAACATGCCTCTTAGTCAGACCTGAACCATAAAGTAAGCTGGAAGCGACATATATGTAACATACCTGTACTATATAATGCTCTATGGTACAACAAATCATATCTCACTCCCCATCGTTGGGACGCTTTTCATATTTAGGAAGCAAGTTATCCCTCAAGATCTAAGGTCCCATATTGTTGGCTTTGAAGATAAAAGTCTCCAACTCTAACAGACTAGCTAGTAGTGATAATAAATATCATCTACCAACAAAACTTGGATCACATTGAGAAGTCATAGGAACAGAGAATGCAAGCGCTCTTACATCGGGCTATCTTGTAAATGTTGGAGACTTCAACATGCCTGTAATTTTCTTCTGCCTCCCAACACCCTTGGATGTTTTGGACGTGCCTTGATTGCCCTGCAGTATGTAGCACTTCCACATTTTTTTTTTTTAATAGAATCACCACGAATTGCCTTTGGTAATCTTCTTGGCCCTCTAGGCTATTCGATTCATGTCTATATCTACAAGCAAATAATAACTTGTAAAACTTAAAATTTTAACAAGTCTGCGATGTTTATAAGGTTAGCATAACTTATTACCCTATTTATTCGAAATTATCTTTCAACAATGACAATTCAGTGATGTCACCCGAGAGACAGACTTGTCATGCTCAAGTAAAGGTTTGAGCTCGAATAGACGGTGGGATACTATTCTTGTCTCTCTTGTTTAACTTAATACATTTTTCTTTTTAAGTAAGCCTAAAATCTGATTCATTATCATATTCTATAGAAAGGAACATAAATTTCATCATGCAATTGTGGATTCTCGTCAAGGTTTTCTTACCTTAGTCCCCATACTAGGTTTGGGGTTCAAATATACTACCTAAAGAACCTCTAAGCAAGCCTAAATTGATGCATAAACCTGAACAACTTAACGCATAAGTCATTAAGTGACAACCTCATGCCACATCTAAGACTATCATAATAAGTATTTACCTCATCAAATTTGCAAAAACAAATTCTCACTTGGAGCTAGGTTTTCTTTATCCTTACAAGCACAAGAGTGTTGAACTCTAGTCTCATTTTATTTAGGGAAACCTTTTATTCAAACTCATGCTTTTTAGTCTCAAAATCTTTCATAACATTAGAAATAGAATCAAGGTCAGATGGCGATTCTCTGTTAGTACCAAGCTCACCATTGCCCATAACTATTATTTTATGAATAATTGAATCAAACTTAGATCTAGGCTCACTCCCAGACTAACACTATAAACCCCTCACCCGACGAGCCATTATATGAAGACATTTAAAAGAATAAAAGAAGCAAAAGCCTTACCAGGAGATGATGAAAGCGAAAGCCTCACTCGACTAAACGATAGTTGATCAATTAAGTTCACTTGAATTCCCATATCTATAGTAAAGCAAAGAAAGAAATGAATGTCCAAATGCGAGACACGAGTTTATTTATAATGGATGTAGAATCTCATCGGGATGTTTCCTCAGCAATGTAGGATAAAATTACCACAAAACTAGAACCTTAGAAAAGCTCCAAGTCCTTTTTGCCTCGTTATAGACCTTAAAATATCCAGTTAGCTTGTCATGCATAACAAATGCAAGAAGACCTGGAGCTAAAACATCCCCAAGGCTGGGTGGGTGTGCGACAAAATTGTTATGATAACATTGTGGAAAGTAAGATCAAGACTCCTTGCAATTCAACAAAATCCTCTGAACTTCAAGTCTCCTCCAAACTCAAGCCTGAAGATGACTTCAATTTACTCTTCCAGCAGCAACTGAACTAAGTTGTTTTGCTTCAAAAGGGAAATACTATGCAGAAGAACATCATTTTGCACCCTATAGACTGAATGTACTCTCTATAAATGTCACTCTATAATAACAAATGTATGTATCTCTCAAGTGTTTGTAAGGATTCGAAAATCAGTGTTTGTAAGATCTTGATGTATAGAAACTATGAGGTTTTCAGAAATGGAAATTTTGCACTTTCAAATTTGCTTCTTTCCACTCTTAGAAATTTTTCCAACATAACTCTCTACACACACATTCATAACAATTCAAAATCAATAGTAAAATGTAAAGAAAATTTTATACGAAGCAGATGAAGAGAAGAAGATGGATTTTTTCATAAAACTGCAACTGTTACATTACTGCTGAAAATGTTCTTGAGCTTTTCAAGTTAGCTCTCACACTTTTCTTGCTTGCTTATATCAATGGTTCAAAATGAAAGATGAAAAACAACTAAAGAGCAAGATTGTGACAAGTATCTTGCTCTCATTGGTTCAACAAGGACAAAAGCATTACTGTTGGTTGATACATTAACAAAAACTGAAAATGAGATCTTCTAATAATTTAAAATTGCAAAAAGTAAAAAGACAAAAGATGCTTGAAAACTATGGAAACAAAAACTGATGCTCGACTTCACTAGTTTGATTTTCTTCAATGCCAATTGTTACTTTGACTTTGAATTCCTCTACTCCATTGACTTGCAAGATTTCTCTTCAATTACTTAAGGATTTGCTTCAAAAAAATTCTTCAGAAATTGATGAACTCTGCTTCAAGTTTTTCTTCAGCTGATGTAATTTTAGCTCTTCACTTACTGCACATCTACTGATTCTTCATTCTTCAATTTTCCATTACATGTAACTTCATTTTTCTCACTTATCTTGCATTTATCTTCATTCCTACACTGATTTTCAACCATTTGGATTCTGTTTTTTGGATCCAAGAATTTTTCAATTGCTTCCAAAATCATCATCTCTAGCTTCCTCTTAAACACTGAAAACTTATTCTTCATTTTGCTTCTCTTCTTCACTCTCACTGACCTTGCAAATTCCTCCACAAACTTCAGCACAGTAGGCTGCATGAAATAACACAAATCAACGAACATATCTTTGGCAAATGTAAGACAGTTGTTTAGAAAAGTTTACACTCGTAAATGCATTCAGAAAATAAACCTATACACGATAACGTAACATGTTAGCATGGAAATGAAAGTCCAATTTAAATTCTCCCTTATTGCAGAAAGGACTTCATATGGCAATAGAACTTTCAAATATAACCCTAATACAATGGTTGAAGTTAGAGAAAAAGTCCAACCTAAGAACATATATGTAATCAAGATTAAAAGGCAAAGATAATTTAACCTCAGCACATAAACAAAAAGTTAGTACGAAATAAAAAGTTTCACCCCTAAGTAGACTTGCGATCAAAGCTAAAGGCAAATGATAAATATGAAACATGCTTAGCTAACTCCTAAAGATATAAATCTACTCAGCTAAGAGATCATGAAGACATGTGTATAATGTTACATATTTATAAGTTACTATAAAAGTGATAAATATTCTCAAGAATAAGATCACTTATATCTTTTCGCTTATCATATTAACATATTACTTTTTCTCTCTAACTTACACTGAATTAATTCATTATGAATATCAAATTCCCAAAAATATTCCAATACTTTAGTGAGAAGAATGCATATCCACGAGTCCAAAATCTAGGCCTAAAAAATTAAAACATCTAGAAAATCATACATATCAATGAATATGATACATTATATATATGACCTTCAAATTGCTATTTATGTAATTAAAATATTAAGCTATGATAAGATCATGGTTTAACTAAAATTTTAAAATAGTGTAAATTATATTGGATTGACACTAATTGCCTGTTTGGTTCAGCTTCTAGAGAGTGAATAAACATTTTTTTTCATAGCAAAAATTGTTTTTAAGAAAACTGAGCATTTGACTAAAAAATCTAAAAGTATTTTTTCATAAAAATAGTTTTTCTGAAAGCTAAAATACAACTTTTTGAGAAGCTCAAATTTGAAGCTTTTCAAAAAAGCACTTTCTCAGGTAGATTTTTCAGATCAATTAATGAGTCTATTTTTTAATCTATTTATCTTTATGTTTTACACATAATTCCCACAATATCCATAAACACATCTTCACGTTTATTTTGAGATTTAGATAATATTATTTGACTTTTTTATATGTTTTAATATTTATTTTTGATATTAGTTTTATTTATATTATAATCCATATAAAAGATTTGGTTAGATATATTATTATTTATGTTTTATATTATTTAAAATTTATAATAATTAATATATTGTAATTTGCATATTATTTAATATATTTTAAATAATTTTTATATGTATAAATAATTTTTATTATAAAATAAAATATAGTTAAAATTAAAAGTGTTTTTTATTTTTATGTTACCAAACAGTCTATTATATAAAACTCTTTTGTAAATGACAGTCAAACAATCAACTGACTTTTTAAAAAAGTTCTTTTTAAAAAAGCTATACTGACAAAAGCTTTACTAATATAAGCTCATCCAAACGGGCACTAAATGAAGTCCAGTTCAACCTAAGTCATTTGGCCTAAACCCGAATTAGATCAAACCAAGCTATGTCTAAAAGATCTAAGTTCTTTGCCCATCTGTCTTTATCTCGTAGCAAAAAATATTAAATATTTGCAAATATTACAACTTATGTTTTTTCTTAACCCAAATAATGTTAAAAGAAAGAAAATTTGATCATCTTAACTCCGCCGCAAATTTCTGTATTATTTCATTGTCAAACTTTCATATTCTAAGAATTGAGCGTTTGTCTAGCCGTCTTAAGTTTTGAAGCTCACAACTAACATCTTATTTCCCTTTTCTCCCCCTTCATCTGTTTTCCACTGATTATTAATATCCAATTTTCTTGTTTGTCATTCATCTTAATTGCTCCAAAAACCAATTGCCATCCATAAATTTTCCTCTCTTCTTACTCTACTTCGTAAAGATCCGAGCAATGATATTTTTTCTATAACATTGATATAGTTCAAGAAATCCACTCCATTGCAAACACAAAGTGTTAAATTGCCCAATTTTCATTCACTAGCCACAATCTTGCCATGCACCGCCATTTGCCATTTCTTGAACTTAGGTATCTTTTATTGGCTTTGATTTTGTGTTTCCAGTTAATTTGTGTATGTTCTAGGCTTTTGTTAAGATTATAATCAAGTTTTAGTTTCAAATTTTTAAGATTTGGGTCGAGCTGGATTGTAAAATTTGAATTTGAGTTCATTTTGAAATTTAGAAATTTTTTTATAATTTTCAAACTAAACTCTTCTTAAACTTTGATTAATCTAAACTTGTTAGATAGGATGGGAGAAAGCTGAACTAAGCTAAGCCAAACCAAACAAAGATTTTAGTTTAGCCTAAAAATACCATACAAGTGAAGTGATCAGTCTCTATTGTTGTCCTCTTTAATACTTTTCCTATATTATTATATACTCATTTGTTTCTGTCAAAACTTAATGGTGAAGATAGCCCCTATTAAACCCATTAATTAAATACCCGCAAATTGTAAACTCCAGCTTTGATTCGTCTTCAACTTCCATATCACACCAATTATATGCACGCACTTACGTCATTCCCACCCCTGAACCGTAGACAACTGCAAAAGCAACAACAGCAACTCCTGCACAGTAGCTTGACGAGCAAAATGCTAGCATTAATTTCATCTAAAGACAAAAGGAACCATCTTAGAAAGCTTTTTTCTTTTACCCATGGGTTTTGACAAAAGATAAATAAACAATGGTAAGAAATAGATATACACAGCTGTGTTGGTTTTGGATTTTGTAAGTATAAATTGCGTGCATTGAATAATTTGTGACATGAGATAATTGTATTAGCTCTTACAATAATTCTTTCATTAGTAGTAACAGTTACCAAAAGACTTGGAGAATCGAAAATACTGGGATTTTTCGATTTAGCCACAGGCGTTGAACATAACCTTCTGATTCTAAAAAACCGTATTGAGCTACATGAAATTTTAGTCTGCATAAACCCACTTGCTTTACCAAGTTTAAAAAGATTCCATGAAGTGGTAGACAATTTTAGAAAGTCAACATCTTCGCCTTGAACAAGTAGTGGGCAAATTAGTTGGAAGAAAGTTTAAAGGAAAGGAAGAACACAACAAATGCATTTCATATGATTGTTTAATGTGTGCGTTAACGGTTTGCACTAGGCTTGATATTAAGAAAATACCGAAGTAATCTAAGATTTAAGCATTAGAAATGATTAAAACGTTAATAAAATATCAAAAAGAACCAATGATCATATGAATACATATAACAATTAAGAGCTATTTGAATTCAAATATAATAATGGGATACAAAGATAGTAAAAACCACACATCTAAATATATTTCTTTGCTTGTTAGAGATTCATTCTCGTGAAAAAAAAAAACTACTAAGTCGATTATATTTTTTCATTTACTTTACAAATACAATTTATAGTCTAAGGTAATATTTATTAGATTCCCTAAAATTTGACATATAATTATCACTTTAAAAAAATAGTAATAACACCCTATAATTTAATTTTTGTAATATATATCCCTTGTCATCAACTTTTGTTACAATCCCTAAATAAGAGATTGGACTGTTTCCCTAGCTAAAATCAAGGGACATAGTAAAACAATCAAGTTCTTTAATTTATTATCCTCTTTTTCACTTTTTCACTTTTGTTGTGCTTAAACTTTGTTCTACAAATCACAATCCTTTATTTTTTAAGTTTAAGGTTTCAAAATTTAAATAACCTCCTTTCCTCTCCCTTCAATCTATAAATCAACCTATAATTAAGTAGCCACAATGTCATCTTTGTTCCTTAAACGATTACACACGTAGAACTTCCCACCTATGTTTTGTGATGTCCAAACAGTAACAGAATAGTTTATTCTCCTTACCTATATATATAACGAATCCAAATTTTGGAATATTTTTAAAGATGATTGAAGACGAAGATGTTGACATTGTAAAATTTAAATGCTCTACCACTTCATCAAATCTTTCTAAACTTGGTAAAAGCGAATGGGTTTATGCTCATGACTAAAACTTCATGCAGATCATGGCGGCTTTTTAGAAATAGAAGATTGTGCTCAACGCCTGCTGGTGATTAAGATGGCAGCTAAATCAAAAAATCCCACAATGTCAACAGCATGGACTATATAAGTATTGGGTAAACGTGACTGGTTCTTGGCAATAATAAAAGGTCACATTCTACTCCAGTTTCGTCTATTTTTCACCTCTTTTATGCTTCTAAATTGATTTAACAATGTGTTTTAAGGTTCAGAAGTACTCCAAAGAAGAGTGGCAGAATGAATTGGATCATAGGCAAGTCTCTTGGAGATAGTGTTGTATTGACATATTTGACATGTTAAATTGAACGAGTACTATGATTCAGCTCTAGCTTTGAAGCAAAATGTTGAAGTTCCTTCTTGTATACTAATGTTAGAAGTTCCAATTGTCATTCTTTAACTTTAATTATTATCGTATTACTGTAATTTCAATCATAATTGTTATGACAAATTATTGCAATAGCTTTCTCCTTGTCTATTGTCATAATAACCTACAATCACAACACATTTCGTAATGGGTAATTTAATATTTTGATGAGTGGTATAAGTTTTATAAGAAAAGACTAGTTGTAAATATATTAAACCTGCTTAAGGATAAAGAAAAGTTAACAAATTAATATAAATTCCTTCAAATTATCATATATAAAGAAAATTTCAAATAAAGAATAAATAACAAAGCGAGACTATTCTCAAAATTATGGAGAAATTCGGATTGCTATTACTAAATTTGGCTGTCACAATATTTCTTTACATGACTCTTGCCTTGCATTTCCTTTAGGTTTAAGAATTTAATTTAATAAATTAAACACTAAAGTTACAAGTTTAGGGCTTATTTGGTTCCACTTTTATTTTTTGATTGTAATTTTTAGGTTTTTGTTTTCTATTTTTGTTTTATATTTTTAATTTAAAAGCAAATATATGTTTGGTTGATATTTATAATAAAAAAATTGAAAAAAACTTATTTGATTAAGATTTTTAATAAAAAAACTAAAAACAAAAACATGTTTAATTTTATCATCTTGTTTTTTATTTTTAAATTATCCTATTAGATGTTAATATTAAATTTTAATTTAATTATTTTAATATATCAACTTTTATTCTTAAATTAATTAACTCTTATGATTAGATTTTGTAAACTATAAAAATTACATTATATCATTCTAATTAATAAGATATCCATTATACTATAATGCTTTAAGAAATAATTAGTAATATCATTTACAAAAAGAAACATAAATCAATTAGAACTAATATAATAATTCCACATTTGTTTAGTAATTTTATCCACTTCTGAGACATACTTCGAATTTGTGCTAGAGTGATATTACACTCAGCTTGAAAACTTATATCTTCATTTATGCTTTTCTTAATTTGCACTTCATTTTCAACATAACTATCAAATAATTCATCACTTTGTCTATACATTCTAATATAATTGTGTATATAACCACAAACAATAACCATGTACTTTTGTTTCTTCATATCATAACTCGACATAGATGAAAGTATGTAGAATATTGCTTTTGGAATGTCAAAACATCTTTCAATAACATTTCTTAATGAAGAATGCTTGTAGTTAAATAATTCATGTGGACCTTCAGGTCTTTCGCTTCTTTTATAATCTCATAAATGATATCTCGCACCTCAATATAGTAAAAGAAAATCCAAGCATATTAGTGTAGGCTACATAGAACTTACCTAACATATAAAGGACATAATATTAACAAAAAAATATTAAAATTAATCATAATTACTATATCTACTTAAAATAATGTATTGCCTTTTAGAGGCATAGGAAATTGGTTCGTTAGATTAACTACTATTTCTAAAGGAACTCAAGTGCAACTTCTTCCCATCTAACCATTTCATATGTGAAACGTGTATCAAATAAGCAACAACACATAATATTTTAGGTTGGATTAGTTCTTTTACCATTATATGATATTTTCCTGTACATTGGAACAGGGGCATCAATATGTATACTGTAGCGCCCCCTCGCCGTAGGGTACATATCGGGGCGCCCGAGGGTTGCTCCGACACATATCCCACGATAAAGGTGCACTACCAGAAAATTTCGCTAATAATCCACATGGCATCGCAATAATTTAAACCACAATA
>JANVCQ010000003.1:29804644-29826358 GCA_025531925.1 Erythroxylum plowmanianum
GCCAGTGACATGCTCAATCAGTGAATGCAATGAAACCTATCAATCCGTCCCAATTTACCAAAATACCCTTGCTAACAATAACGAGATGCTACATATACCATCTATTACTCTTATACAATCATATAAAATAAAACTACACTATTAGAATAATTATTAATCATAATGATATAATGAAATAGTAATTAAATATATAAATGTAGTTGAAAATTTGGAAAGAATTTGGATTATGTTGAATGTCACAGGTGTATTAGTAAAGGATAGTGGAGTAATGGCTCTTCTTGTAAGATAATTAACTTTATATAAAACTTTGCAAAAATACTTTGAAATTGTCTAAGTCGATTGTTAAAAGTGTTTTACATTAACTCTAGTTGTCACACTATATCTTATAATCATCAAGAAAATTAATACTTATTCCTTTATATTCAAATGACTTGTTAGCTTTAAGCTTCCTAAACTCTTTAACTCATTGCATAAGCTCAAGAAGATTACCCTGCTCATTCTTAATTTCTCATAAATCTTTCTAGGATTTCCATTCAAAAGTTATAATATCTAGTCATGACCTAATAGAGCAGAAGTTCTGCATGGTTACTTGTGTAAATGAAAATATTCATTCTTTTCCATAGTTAGAGAAATAATAAATACCATTATCAGTTCATCATCCTGATTTGAAATCTAATTAGGAAGTCATATATCTACAATACCATTATTAAATAATTAATAAAAACATTCAGTCAAAAGGTTCGTATCAAATATTCATATGAAACATACACCTAAAATGTTTAAACATACACCTAAAATGGTTCTTAACAGCTTCCTTGCATCTATCATCTTCATAAAAATCTCTCCGTAAATTGGAGAATCATATAAATCCTTTATGGATTTTTCATATTGCACACCCTCAATTCCCAATTCATCTAAGGAATTCAAATATTCCATTATTATAGTACTCTCTTGATTTACTGATAAAGCTCCAAATCTATTCTCTGCAAAGGATGATGTTTGAGCCAATTTTTTTCTCAAGTAAATCATTCTTTCTTTTCAGTTATCCACCAATTATATTCAAGACCTCTTCTAAAATGTTGGAGTGCATCTTCTTCGCTTTTTTTTTCTTAGGAGTTTCTTTTTATTAAAAGGATAACTTACAACTTGATCTCTTTCTTCATTAAATGAGCAATCTTTATCAACATCAATTCTATATTCCTTTTTAACAATATTCAATGGAGATGAATATGCATGTAAACTAGTTGCAATAAGATCTCTAAAAATTTGACATAAGTCTGAAAATTGCTTGCATCCGTTTTTCTTAAATTAGTGAATCATTTTATGCACCTATAATGGTGAAAAGGATATATAAGAAAAAAATTATTCTATTGAGTCTGGTTCATAGTGATCATTTATCAAAGAATGACTCTGGTTATCAAATGATTGAAGAGCCGGGAGCAATTTACTTACGATACTTAGTTGACATTCATAAAAGATATCTAATGAATTATGAGTTCAATACACCCTGTTTAGCAGAAAGACGGATATTATTAGCCCTTATAAAAGAAAAGGAAAAATGATTCTTGAGAACCCCTTCCACGCTCATATCACGTCGAGGTACTGCAAAAGGAAAAACTGCAAAATCCGATCCAATTTATCGTAATCGATTAGTTAACATGTTGGTTAACCCTATTCTGAAACATGGAAAAAATCATTGGCTTATCCAATTATCGATAATATGATATATTAATAATTAAACAAAGATATATTTACCTTAAAAATATTTTTCCAACATTCATCTGTGGCATTAATGAAAGAATTATTGTAAGAGCTAATAAAATTGTCTCATGTGACAAATTACTCGATATATAATATTTGTAATTGTGTATTTGTCAATTTTTCTACGTTTCCCAAAATCCAAAGCCAACACAATTGTGTATTTATTTTCCTAACCACTGTAACTTATCTATTATCAAAAATCAATTATAAAACAACAAAACTTTCCAAGATGACTTTTTATAAATGAAATTTCACCAGTTTGCTCTTTGAGATACTGTGTTGGAGTTGTCGTTGCCGTTGTTGTTGCCTATAGTTCATGATTGGTGTTACACCATTAAGTCCTAATTGCGAAATAATGTGAGCATTGGTAAACTTTGACCAATGTTTGAAACTCATAATGATAGAACAAGATAAAGACTTGTAAGTAAGCAAGCAAAATGGTCATTGTCAATGAGTTGCATGTATTGGTGCACATTGGCAAAATATGGACGATTCAGATATGAGACCAAAAGATAGCTTGAGATAAACCTCAGGTTAAAGGTTAGCTAGATCATATACATGAGGGAGACATGTGTACTCAAATAGAAGGATTATGACTAATGGACTTGAAATGGGTAAGCATTGATCCAGACCAGTGAGCTATGAAAATCTTTGGGCTTGGATGACTCATCATCAATGAATAAAGATCTTGGGAAGATCTTGGATGATGTAGTGGATAAGATCACAATAGATATACATCAACTTTAAAAGATAAAAACCATGTGGGAGGATCATCTGAAGATAGTAGAGTTCTTCATGAATATGGATGTATCATTCCTAGTTAAACGTAATATCTTATCTCGATAGTTGTGATGTAGCTAAATCCTATTATATAGAGTTTTATTTGGATGAGAGTGTCATCCAATTGATTAGTGTAATGTAATTTGATAAAGACGGAGGTTATCTAATTATTTCAATTCAATTAGGATTCTGAACTGTAAAGTTAGAGGTGCCTATAAATAGGTTATTTGAGTCTTATTCCTAGAGAGGAGAGATAGAGGAGAACGGATCACATTGAGAGAGAGCATTCCTTTATGTACTTTTTGAGAAGTAATAAAGGTCGGTTTCTATCGTAACTCTTGTGTGTTTATTATTGCCTATGATTATTCAATCCTTTTGTAGTATTCTTAACCATATATGAGAGTTAAACACTTTAAGGCTCGTGAGACATTTAAAAACAAGGTTTTGCTGGTCAACAATCATGTGGAAAGCCTGAATCTTGATTAAATGAACTTAAGTGAGATTGTCGTGCAAATTAAGAAGTGGACGCGACTTTAATATAAGTTTGGTGTCTAGGAAAACCTTTGTAATAACAGGCATTAGAGTCAAAATATCAATATGGCCTGAGGTAGCAATTTGGCAGAGCATGTTAACATAGTAGAGGCACTCATAGGGCCAATTCCTCAAAGAGAGGAAGAGGTCACTTCTTACTCATCTCTATTCTAGATTTTAGAGGAACAGATCCAATAGTTACAATATCAAATAGCAGACTTGATGAAAGCAAAAGAAGATTCTAGATTGGAGATCACAATTCTAATGTGTGTCATTGTAACACAGGATGTTGGAAATACCGAAAGTATTTTGGTGAAAGTGCGAGAGCTCTAAGTTCTTAATGGAAAAGAGAGTGCCAAAGAGTTCAAATTTTTTTGTGGGATATAGAGCAATATTTTAAAGTGGAAAAGTTGTCCAATTCAAAGAATATGTCAATCACGACTATGTATATGATGGAGGATACAAAGCTGTAGCAGAGAACGAGAACCTCCAATGACATCAATATGGGCAAACCTCTCATTGGCACTTGGGGAAAAATAAAGAATGAGCTAACAGACCAGTTCCTCCCTAACAACACTTCATGACTTACAAGGGAAGTTTTAAAGAGGTTAAAGCAAGATGACTCAGTGTGAGAGTATGTGAGAAAATTCACATATTTGATGTTGGACGTACAGACATGTATGAAGAAGACAAATTTTTCAATTTCATAAGCGATTTGTAAGGATGGCCACAAATAGAGCTTTAGAGGTAGAATGGGAATGAACTCTCAAGGGCGATAGTGGCAGCAGATGTCTTGGTGGATCTCCAAATGCCACCACCAATTCGAACTAGCAGTAAGGGTAATAAGAATGGTGGGACAAGGTATGGCTAGGAGAAGGTATATGAATCTTCTCAATACAACTCCAAGAAATAAACAAAATAAGATATTGCTTATTTCATTTGTGAAGGACCTCATTTTGTTAATGAATGCCTAAAACGAAAGGTGGGCAAGGAGTAACTGAATTACATGGTTGTGAAGGATCAAAGAGAAAGAAAGGATGGCTTGACGAAAGAAGTCTACCTTAATAATTATGCTTTGTTAAGCACAATGAGCCTTGTGAAGAAGCATTCGAACAAAAACAAGGACAAACCCAACAAATAAGGAAAATGGTATATTAAAGATGTGTCATTGACTAAGGAGTCTTCGAGGGAACCATAATTAGAGGAGTGACCTTGGATTATTTCGACAAGGGCGTTGAGTTCCTCTTGTGAGGGTACTTTATTAGACCCTTAAATCCTAATTGCAGAATTATGCAAGCATTAATATGCCTTGACTAATGTTTAACACTCAGGACTACAGAACAAAACAAAGACTTGTGACTAGGTAAGAAAAATAGGCATTGTCAATGAGTTGACATGCATTAACGCATACTGACAGAAATCTTAGACGAGATATAAGATTCGAATGTGAGACTAAAAGATAGTTTGAGAGGGACGTTGGGTTGAAGGTTAGCTAGATCATATGCATGAAGGAGACATGTGAGAGCTCTAAGGACTTAATGTGTGCTAAAATAGACAAACTATGACTAATGAACTTAACATAGGTAAGTATTGGACCAAACCAGTGGGCTATGAAAGGCTTCAAGCTTGGATGACTCATTATCAATGGATAGAGATCAAGGAGAAATCTTGGATGATGTGGCAGATAAGGTGACAGTAAATATACATCAACCCTAAAAGATAAAGACAATGTGGGAGGATCATCTAAGGATAATAGAGTTCTTCGTAGATACAGATGTATCATTCCTAGTTAAATGCAATATCTTATCTTGTTAGTTGTGATGTAGCTAAATCTTATTAGATAGAGTTTTATTTAGATGAGAGTGTCATCTAATTAGATAGTGTGATCTAATTTAATAAGAATATAGGTTATCTAGTTAGTTCAATTCAAATAGGATTCTGAATTGTAAAGTCAGAGATGCCTAAAAATAGCTTATTTGAGCCTTGCTTCAAGGAGGAGAGATAGAGGCGAAGGGAATATATTTTGAGAGAGTCTTCCTTTGTATACTTTTAGGAAAGTAATAAAAGTTGGTTTTTAACATAGCTCTTATGTGTTTATTATTGGCTATGATTATTTAATACTTTTGCAGTATTCTTACTCGAGTGTGAGAGTTTACGAGGGTTATAAAGCATTTAAAAATAAGATTTTGTTAGTTAACTATCACGTAAGAAGGCTAAATTTGCTTAAACAAACCTAAGTGAGATTGTTGTACAAAGGAGTAGATGCAACTTTGGTATAAATTTGGTGTCTAAGAAAACCTTTGTAACAGTTGGGATGATATGCATGCATGTATGTAATTGGTATGAATGTGGAGAAAGTAGAGAAGTTAAAGAAGAATGAAAGATAAAGTTTACATTTTATGGCTATTTAATGGGTCTAATAAGGGCACTCTTTACCATTAATTTTGGCAAAAACAAAATTGTGCATAATGATAAAGGAAAAACAATAAAGATGGATTATAATATGGAATTCAAATGGACAATAGCAGGGACTTTAATTACCAACAAAAATAGCAGGGACTTCCATTAAAAATAATTTTTTTTAAACTATAAGCCATGATTAATTATACAATTTTAGGGATGACAATTTGGTTGGGTTTAGCTTAGTTTAACCTAGCCTAACTTGACGTCAACAAAATTTGGATTGATCTAATTTTGAACCAAATTTAAATTAAAAATAAAAATATATTTAAACCAATTTCAAATTCAAACTCATATTCATGACTCTTAATTTTAAATTTTAATTACGATCTTAACTAAAAACCCAAAACATGTGCAAATAAGAAACACAAATCAAAACCAAAAAAGATACCTTATTAGAGAATGAGTAAAAAGAGAATTGAAAACTAAGATTTTGATGATAATCAAGCAATGAAGAAAATTTATAAGGGGTAATTGGATTTTTGAGAAATTAAGATGAATAAGAAATAAGAAAATTTAGAAACCAAAATCAATGGAAATTAGATAAATGGGGGAGAAGGAAGGGGGAAAAAAAGATACTAATTGTGAGCTCTAAAACTCAAAGAAGGCTGGACAAACACTTGGGCTTACTCATTTCTTAAAATATGAAAAGCTTGGTAATGAAATAGTAAAGAAATTTTAGAAGACATGTAAGAAATTTAAACTTTTTGGGTTTGATTTTATTAGACCCAACTCCCAATCAGACTTAAGTCTAAATCAAAAGTTCATGTTTAGTTCTAGTTAAGATAAAAAAATTTAGACTAAACTCATTTTGGCCCATTGCCATTTCTATATAATTTATATATTAGAAAATTAGGGTTAGATTCAATCATGAATATAGAATAAGAAAGACAATTTTTATTTGAATTTTCAAAAGACAAGATCAATTTAAATTCTATAACATGATTAATGCATAACATAATAAAATATAAACATAAATTGTAATTTATTGGGTAATTTAATTTTTCTTTACATTTTCCCTCTAATCATTTTTAAAACTAGGTCATTGTAACTACCGTAGTGCAAACATATGTCAAACGTCTAACAATATCTATACAAATTGGTTAAGAAAATTCCACAAGTGGTGTTAATAGGGTTAAGCAAAAGTCCTAACTCTTCTAAAATCTACACCTATTTATAATAGGTTTAGATCCTTTAATAATTTAACTTTTCGTAGGCCAACAATTTATCCAGATATGTCGAACTATTGGAAGCAAATGGAAAAGGAACCTGAGTAGGATCAAAGGAACTAGCGAATTGATCACCAAATAGATAGAATAACTTTTGTTAAATTTTAATTGAAATTATAATTAATTTAATTAAATACCAAATAAGATCTAATAACTAATATTGATCCTTATTTATTAAATATTTCATATTTAATTATAAAGTTTCTTAACTTTATAGTCAACTCTAAATTGATTAGATAATATCTTTTTATCAAACATTTTATATACCTGACTCATTAAATTCCAAAATATATTGACAATGGAAATAAATTATAACCGTAACTTATATTTAGAATTACACAAATTAAATTAAACTTCTTTAATTTATCTTTAGTTTTCTAATTAAATAATTTATATCCATAAATCAAGATTAGTATCTAGTAATATGTAATAATCACTCAAATATTAAGAATGTCAAAGTAATTTTAACTAATCTTCCTATACATAAATTTTTTCATATGATTCAAACTTTTTATCATATAATACTTTAATTAGACACAGAACATGGAAATTATATTAATTATCTACCATTAGTAATTGATATATTAATGATATTTAAAAAATATTTTCAAGTGTCATCTACCTTAGCCAAGGATTTTTTTTAATTAGTACTAATCAAAAGCAATAGACCGTTCTCTCTAATCACTTTAGGGTAATGTATCTTAAATTGATTACTCGACTACTTACATACAGTTCATAATATGTCTATCGCCTACTGATTAAGTTACTATTAACAATGATATATTATAAGAATATCAAAATATAAAAATCCTTGTATGCGATACTTTGGATATCTCAAATCAAATGATTGTTTATATAATCATTATAGTGAGAATTTAATAGACATATATGTAATGTTCCAAATAAAATTCTCATGTAGAGTTAATTTAGTGAAATTATTTATCAACAGACACTCAAATATTTCTCAAAGAAACAATCAAATAAGTTAGAAAAAGGTTAGAGAACCTCTCTCTATAATTTGCATGATGTGCATGTTAATTTGTAGAGTATTTCTTGTTAGAAGTAACTACAGTCCTTTATATTATTTTATTATATGAATAGAAAAATAAAAAATGAACTTTTTTGTATCTCATTTGTTCATCTTGTAATTGATTTGTATTAAATACTTGTTAAGAATGTAATGTGTTTGAAAGCAAATGAAAATATTAGTTAATGATAAAAAAGTAAGATAAATTAAGTTTTAGCGGAATTAATATTAACTATCGCATGACGATTTCGACAAATTTATTCAATTTCACTACACCTAAAAAAGTCCCAATTATATTAATTTATATTAGAAAATATGTAATTTAAGAATATTATGTATGTTAGAATAAGTTTTGATTTACACTTTACTATGTAAAAGTCTGATATGAAACAATCGTGCTCAAAGTCAAAATATTTTCTTAGAGATATTCATGAATCAAAAGCGAGATTAATTTAATTAAAATTATGAATTCATATATTAATATGATCAACATCAGGATGTTAGTGTACAAAATAATTCTTCGATCAATCCGTATAAAAGTTGTATATATCTTCCGAAAATCTACAATTTTGGTCTAAAAGTTGTATGTCTTTTGCGTCTGAATGATAGTGAACAAATATTTAGTTAACTCTTAATTAATCACAAGTTTAGAAATTATATTCTATCATCAAAGATATTGATCAACTCTAAATTAACTTAATTGGTTTTAAATTTTCTGTCTCCTTCCTAAAACGTCTAACAATAAAACATCCACATCTCCAGCCTTGTTTCCTGAGAGTTCATGTTAAGATCAATAGCCACCTAAGTAACAGATTGCCTTCTATGGCCTGAATCTAACTTTTCATTCAATAATTTGCAAAAGCTTTCGTGGTTTTGATAAAGCAAACACAGCTCGATCGTGAAAAAAAAAAGCCTTAATCTGTTAGTTCACTTGGTCTCTTCATGTCAGCAAATGCACACTTATGCTTGCATTCATTTTGTTAGTGTATATATAAAACTAATTAAGTTGACCTCACACAACAGCTTAAGCTATTGTGGTGAAACGGTCATTTTAATATGATATCAGAGTCTCTATGACCAAATGGTTATGAGTTCGAATCCTACCACCCACCTATTCTAATTAAATTCAGCACAAGGTAGAGTATGCCTGTGCAAGTTTCAAGCCTGAAGGGCTTTCACTTGAAGGAGTGTGTTAGTGTATATATAAAACCAATTAAGTTTACCTCACACAACAGCTTAAGCTATTGTGGTGAAACGGTCATTTAATACATTTGAGTGTCAGATTTTGTTACTTTTACGAGTTTTCTCATTTCTGATTTTTCTGTCAGCTTCCTGTTACACGAACCTCAACCGAAAAGGCAGTCTCTCTAACCCGGAAAAATGACATTGCCAAACAAGAAAAAGAAAAAACAAAGCAAGCTTCACCATGCAAACCTAAACCAAAGTGCAACATGTCTCAGGTGGATGAAGAGCGGGGAAGCAACTCCTCGAAATGAATATGCAACTGCTGGGACATCAGACGCCAGGCGTCGTGAGTTTGACGCCTCATCATACCTGCAACATGCTGAAGCTCTGATACAGTTGCTTGAGTTAATCGCTAGACTGAAGAATCAGTTCCACGTTTACCGGTACTCTGAAGTTATGCAACGGTAGTATTGACCAAAAACTTGAGGAACATTTCTTTTACCTGCTGAACGAGTATAGAAGCCAGGGAAAAAATAGAAGTTAACTATCTATATTTAGTTAGCTTTTGCAGCAGTCAGCAGAATATTAAGAGAGCATGCATTTATCATATCAAGCAACTTGGAGGACACCAACCAACTTTGACTTATGATTGCACTGTAGCGAAAAAAGAAAGAATTTCTTAAAGCCGGTAAAAGGTCAAAAGGAAGGAACGATCCTTAATTTGGACATGTTGGCCTGGAGAAAGTACAAAACTTTATCAGGTGAGGAGAATCTTCGCAAGTCGTCTTGGCATATGGCTTGATCACGCAAAGCTCTTGCAGGCCTTGATGAATAAATTATGACACAAGAATACAAAGACAATTTACAATCATAAACTATGTTGTTTGAGTGGAGGTCAACTCAAATCAAACATTTGTATTATATATACATGAGAAGATAGGTAAGGTGTTAGAATGGAGAACAGGTCTCTCCCTGCACTAGTAAAATGGTACATTCCATGGTTTAACGCAAATGGGAAAGGCAAGCAGGTGGATGATAAACTTCTTATTGGGCAAGGAGAACAAACACAAGAAGAAAAATGTCCCATTTTGTGAGGACATTGTGTTGACACAAGGTGCAAGTGCACCATCAACTCCTAAGAGAAGATGGAGCTTTGGAAAATCTTCTTCCAAAGGCAAAGAAAAAGCTCGTTCCAGTTCCTTTGACGCTTTCACCATCTCCACAGTTCAACCATCATCACGGTTACCTGAAAATCGGCTAAGTAACTCCGGGACAGTATCATCGTCAAACAGAGTTCTTAAAAGATCAAGCCGTATAATAACCACTATAAGCAAAGCAGTTGAAGAAGCTGCTGCCACCAGGATCCAGGCCGTTTACCGTTCTCATTTGGTAATTTCACAAATTTAATTCAGAAATAGAAGGAATTCACAGAATGACTTTAGGAAGGAATATGATATACTCAAGAACTGTATGTGTTTTTTGCAGGCAATAAAAGCGTTAAATGCTTTAAAGGCACTAGTCAAGTTACAAGCCCTGGTGAGGGGTTATCTTGTGAGGAAACAAGCAGCTGCTACTATGCGGGGAATGCATGCACTAATGGCAATTCAAGTTAAAGCTCGGTGCCAGAGAGTTCAAATGGCTGAGAAATCAAAACTTGTTATAAGAAAAAACCACACCAAACATCCCGAGGACAATGGTTTGACAGGATTGCAAAGAGTAAGTTTCCAATTTCTTCCACCACTTGAACCTCAAACAGCCAAACGGCCTCAAGGATGCTGGCAGATTCGTTACTTCATTGACTCATTAAGAAATCTTAAATTTTATGTATACAGGAGTCCTCTGGATTGAACCTTTACGATACCAGTAGACATTTGACCAATGGCTATATGAACCATTCACAAATTGCAAGAATACAGAGGAATAGTTATTCCGGGGAACTATCAATCTCGAAGAGAAAACATCAATATAAAGAGTTATATTTCTCCTCGGAACAGAATAGTTCAGGAAGAGCCTCTTTCAGCTATCAAAAAGAAGCCTACGCGCCCCTTGTCCCTCGTCAGCATCCCTTTGCGCCAAACTACATGTCCAACACTGAATCTTCAAGGGCAAAAGTCCGATCAACCAGTGAACCGAAACAAAGACCAAACTCAACCAAACCAAAAGGCAAGCAATCAGCAGCAGTGGATGGAATGAAAGTGCAACAAGATTCTCATACACAATGCTACTCATGCTCACACTCACCAAATATTGCTCGTGATGACCAGGAGCCATGGTTCATCAAACTCTATACATCAACTAGGCTAAGGGGTGGTGAGCATGACACCATGATGGAAACTAGTAGCAGCCATTCAAACAACGGCAAATTGCATGATACCTATGAGGTAGGCAGAAACTCTCCAACTTAAAAGAAGATACTTTCCATAAAAAGATGTTTCTCAAGTTCTTTTTACTCTTCTGTTGCAGCCTCATCTAAGCTTGTACTAAACATCTTCCCAAGAGTTTGATGCTGCCCAATGATTGTTGGATGTATAACTGGCATACAAGTCGATTGCTGAGATCCTAACAAGGACAAATGTAATAGCTCTTCCACTACAATCACTTTGTCTTCATAATTTCTACCGTCTGCTAAGGTGTAGGTAATTGCCGAACAACCATAATGAATTCATTCCTACTGAAGCACTGCTCACTTAGGTAGAAGCATGGTGGTTACAATTGACTCGAGTTTCCTCTTCAGGGGCGAAAGAGAAAAATAAACCCAAATAAGTGAATATAATAAGAGAGATATTACTTAGATTAGTCAAAATTGAATGCTCTGCTAACTCTATAATAACAACTATCATGGTCATCTACATTGAAAAAGGTATAAATGAAAAAGAAAAGTTGCACAGTTTTTTCCTAGTGCATTGCTTGAATGCAGGATATTGGCTATCAATGCAGTAACTTAGCCATGTCCTAAATCCAATCTGGCCAGCGACAGCACTTTGAATTCATGAATTAAGCTTTCAGCTACACTTTCAATACTCTAACAGTCATTTAAACATGGGGAGACAGATATTGTGGATGGGCTCCTCTACTCACTGAATCTGCAGGATTCCCGTCAAACAAGTTTGAGATCATGTCTGATAGCTTCTCAAGCCGATTATCACATCCCATCTAGCAAAGCTTCTAACCTGACATAACATAAGGATTAATTAACCACAGACGCATGGCAGAATTAAATGTGATCATTACATGCTTGTATGGCTCCCTTTGGTGGGCATGTCACGATTACAGGTCATAAGTTGCTTTTTAAGTTTTGGGTTATTTGGGTAAATACACATATTTATCATAAACAAGTTGGAATTCATAAGATGATGCAGAAATGAAATGATTTTTTAGCAAACTGGAAATAAATGACAAAACCAGGTTTTATACGTTAGGATATTCAGCTCTATGAGAAAGGGAAACTTTCAAGTACAGAGAAAAATGCCAAACCTGTTAGCTCCATAAATCACTAGGCACAGCAAAACCAGAAACTCTCTACAAATTACTTGCTCACTGATTCAAAGACTTGTGAAATGCAACCTGAAAATTCACAAGCTGTTTAATGACATGCATATATATCTTACTGTTTATGACAGTTTCCTACCGATAGTTATATAAAAGTATGAATCAAGGAATGATAAGGTTTCCTACCAATAGTTACAATGTATGGATCATGGTTATTGACTTTTGGGACAGTCAACTTTCTTAGATGTAACTAAATCCACTAGATACAGAAGGCTTTTCAGGTTGGATTAGTCAGCTTGACTATCTTTTACATTCGTTTGGATAAAAACTTCAGGCAAGTAGTAACCGTAAAACCTGAGTTCTACAATATTATATTGTGCCATAAATACATACAGGTACACAAACACTCACTTTTATGCGAGAGAGATGACTGTTCAATTTTATAGCATACCACACCCATACTATCACATGACACATTTGGTCCGGCATTTTCTTAAGAAAGGATTCGCTAAATATTCTAGTATAGCAAGTTCTTGACTACCAAGCTAGCCACTGTGATTGGAATCTTTAACTCCTAAAACTATAGATGTGGTCAGAGTAATTGAACCATGTTGACTCTTTTATGAATATAAGAATGTTTGATAGGAGACCTACCGACGTTGATGTTTTCAACAGCTCTCTTACAGCCATTGTTGCATAGCAAGAAGCTGGAAGTGTAAAGTTTAACTTGAGAGCCAACTGAGATTCTGGTGATTTGATTTGTGCAAGCTCTACTTGTCTCACATTCTCAACCTTGCTATCATCCAATGACAGTTCTAAATTATCTTCAGGAATAATTAGTTGCTCACTGCAATAATATGGAGATTTGGCCTCATATTCCTCATTTTGTCCTTGTTTGATCACAGTCATCGATTTATCTTTGACAATTTTATCCAGATCTGTCTCTGTTAATGGTTCATTAGTCACAGTATACCTAATCAACTCCCTGAAATAAGAGCAAACACAAATAGCCATTTTATCCTTTTTTTAAAAATCTAAATCTGCTCCAAATAAGTACGATGCAAAAGATGATACAACACACCACTCAAAGTCCATTGGCTTCTGAAAAACACGCCTATAACTTCCAGTCATACTCGTGATAGAAAATTCCCTACCAAGAGAAACCAACAAGAAATTCTTATTAGAAAAAGCCAAAATAATTGCGTCCAAATTGTGCATGTGTGTGTATGAGAAAGATAGAGAGAGAGTATTACTTGACACCATGTATATGTTCAGTCAACTTGATACCATCCTGATCAAAACAAAGAATCAATGGAAAGTACAACACAAAATCCCCATCGTGATTTCATTGTAATTAAGAAAGAAGAAGAAATATCTAATTGATTATAATAATATTATGAAAATAACATCTATGATAAAGATCTCATCCATCCCAATTAAGGATCTTATCCAGGAACTTATCCCAATCAACACAAGCTCCATGATGACACACTCTTGCTCGTTACACATCCTTACTTGCTTACATCTAAAAAGGATAAGGGGGAAAACTGGAACTCATATTTAAAAATGTTACAATGCTGCTAAGATATACCTTCTTTGCCAAATCATGATAGACATTGGCAATGTCATTTGCTGGATAAATAACCCTGAATCTGTAAGAAGAAAAATGAAAAGTTATCAAACGAGAAACTAAATTACTATAAACAATCTAAGAACTTACCCAGGCATAGGAAGGATGACATCATCAATAGAGTAATTCCCATGAGCAACATCTTCAGTTGTTACAGTCTGCCAGATGATTGCAAGCCCCCATAAATTTCCCAATCAGTAAATATGCTCCTAATGCAAATGAATAGAAATGCACTATACCTACTAAGCATGTTAGATACAAAGACCTGACCTTAACATGAAAACTTTTTCTTTCTGGAAAATCTACCCCTGAGGTTTCGTCGATGTGATTACAATCAAATGTGTCATCAGAACCATCATTATCACAATCAACATTGATGCTTGTCACTTTTTTGGTATCATCTACTTCATCATATACCAAGTCCCCTGGCACAACTTGCTCAGCTCCTGTACATGATTGAAGAATAAAACAAACAACTGATCAGTTCAAATAAGCCCAAAACCATGGTCATCCATGACCATTACAGCTTGTGGACCACATGCTCAATTTAAATTTAATATACAAAAAAAAACAAAATATTAAAAATTACATATGTCACAACAGCATACCATAATTTTTCACCCTCGTACTGGCAGCATGATTCCACAAATAGCTTTGGTAACTGTGCACATACCTAAAGAAGAATAACATGTGATGACCTTGTAGACATTGAAATTCAGAACCATATATTTACAACAAGATTTCCTGAAGCATTTTAAATCATCACAAATGACATGCATTTATAATTATGGTCATAAGTTACAAGATCTTACTGCACTAATCCTCAGGCACATGAATAAACACCAATAAGGTATTTCCACCCTAACACATTTTAACAATTGGTGTGCTTCTATTGTACATCCAAGTATGATTGTGTTTTCAATCATAGATTGAATATAATTCTTGTTGGTCTTACAACCAATAATGCAAGGCATGTAAAGGTGCATTCATTTACAACGACATTAATGTGTGCAAATCAGTACTTTAAACTAGGTAAATTTCTTCTGCTCATAAAGAAATAGTCGGTCAAAAAAAAAATTTATTAACCATGAAATGAAAGATCTCCACAACTCACTTGGAAAGCAGGTCATTTCAAAGTGAACTCTAAAGGGTTACATCTTGACATTGTCAATTAACCACTTACATCATTCTCAAAGTCCTCGGTATAGCTTTCAGAGCTTGCAAGTAATTACCAGGACATTTCTTCAAACATTGAAGCTGTAACATGTTAAGAACAGGAAGCAGAGAAAGAATGGCTAATTATGAAGTTTAAGAAATTATGCAAGTTCTAAATAAAATAAACAAACTATGCATCTCTATTGATCAGAAAGGACAGCTAATAATTTAACGAGCAGTAATATGAAGAAAATTTTATTAAAAAAAAGCAAGTTCGAGACCAAGAAATTTTCATGTGAAACACTACCATAATTATTATTAACAGAAATAGAATAAGAAATTTTGCAGAGTGGAAAACAACTTACTATGGCCCTCTCAGCAACCAGATGTCGAGGTAGTTGCTTTAAGGTCCCTTCAAAATCATTACTTTCTTTGTAATATTCGCGGGCTTTCCTCACTACATCTCTTTGTATCTGAAGATTTAATTTAAGAAACAATGATACTGAAGTGTTACATCAATAACTCTAAAGTTAAATGCATGCAGCAAATTTGCAAGGAATTATACAAAATAGCTGTCAAAGAAAGCAGAAACACACGATAATCAAAGGATATCCCCTTCTCTTGGATCAAGGATCAAGCTCACAGCAGTTTTCCACTCTCCTCGTAGTAATGCAGCTCCAATAAGATGAGTTGGCACGGAACCGCTTCCAAAACGCTGATAAGAATAGCAACTCATGAGGTGCACAATAAAAATGATCCGGAAACAAAGTGTTCCAATGAGATATTAAGTCTTGGAGTATAGTAATTTAGGAGAAGTCAGGAGTCATTTATACACAGCTTAGCAGAAATTTCTCACACGTCAATTGCATGATCATGGTTCATTCAGGACCCAGAAATAAAGTTTCAAAAGAAAAGAAAGTATGAATAATGTGACTCAGGGAAGAAGCCAATAGATTTAGGACTTAGAAGAATTGACTGAAATAGAGCAACAATCTAGATAGGGTTAAGTTCAAATACCATTGGTTGCTTTCTTAAACATAAAGATTGCAGCCAAAACAAATTACACCTTAACCTAACCCTTAGTCTCAATAATCCTAGGATATCCAAGCCAGCGAATCTTATTCAAGTCAACCAACTTTACGAATAGGGCTAACCAAAACTTTTTTTTTTTTTTGAAAAGTAGTGATAACTAAAACTTACCAACTAATAAGTACATAATTGGAAAAAATAAGACACTGAAGTAGGTTAAAACAAGAGAAATATGGAAGTGACACACACATGCATGCACGCACATAGAGAGAGAGAGAGAGAGAGAGAGAGAGGGGAGTGATCAAGTACTTGTAAACCAAAGTAGTTAATGAAACCATTCCTCCCCAAGGATTCTGCAGATGCTTTGACAATGTCTTCAGAATCTGCAACAACTCCTCTAAGGAAATGTGCAAAAGCTAAGAGTCAACAAAATAAGATCGCAAATGAGTACAGCCATAAAAGCTCACTCTATGCATCATAAGGTATGGAAGTTTAGTATATGAATAAATTTTACCGCAGTGTAACCGAAAATCTATTTCCCAGAAGCTGTCCAAGAAGAAGTTCATCATTGACATAGCTGAATAAACAAGCAATTATTACTGCATTGCATAAAAGAATTGCCATGGAAAGCAACAAACTCAAAATGCCCATACCAGAAGTCACCCACTTTGATACCAATCAAACGATCATTAAGAGCAGCCAATCTGCTTGCATGCTGCTTGAAAACAGTGACCTGGATCCAAACAGGTACTCATATGCATAAATAAAATTTTATTCGTAGATCATAATTAAGCCAGATGATAAATTTACAGTAAATGAATTTGATTCCCATCTAGAAGGACAACAAGGCAAAATATCCAACAGGACAAGACAGTCCAAGTTGGTGCAAATGTATTATGTCAATCAACTGCCATGGATTATTGGCAGCTAAGTGACAGTAAAAGGATTACCCTTTGAGTTGAGATAGAGCGCTTGTCCTTTGTACCAGCAAACCCAAATGATCTTGGCTGTCAAACAGGAAAATGAACATAAAGGAAATAAACATTACAAGAGTATGGAAAAGAAGTTTTGTAAACACCACAACCATAAACAATCCAAACATAAGTGAAAGGAGTTGACTCGAATTGACTCTAGGAAATAGAATCACAGGCATAGACAGATCAACGAGGTGAAAGTACTCACATCTATCCACTTAGAACTACAAACTAGATTCAAAGAATCAGGCAGATAACAAGCAAACTAAAACAAAAAATCCCAAACAAAGAGAATGAGATACCTGAACGCCAAGCATCTTCCCTATCAATCCTAAAGCCTCCTGTGTATCCTTATTCTCTTTGTAAAGATGAAACCTAAGAAGTTCCGTAGACAATGCCTTCAAAACATTCACTACCAAAAGATCTTAACAATAACGAATTGGATATAGTACAAGTTGTAGAGAATTGCATGAAAAATTGAAGTCCATGAGTGCAAACACACACAGCTGCAGACACATATTCACAGTATTTTGGAACTAATATTGTTTATATCAGGATGATACAATTTCATGACTGCTATTTAAACACAGATATGAAATAACAGAAAGCAATCAGAATAATTTGGTTAGTGTATGTGCCGACTGCATATATCTGAAGGGAAGAAGAGCACAATAAGAAATCTGATGAACAAAACATCTTTGGCGACAGTCTCCCCAAAAGCAGATTAAGATTCATGTGATCACATAAATTTTTCAAGATGATGAGTCCAGAGGGATGGTGAACTCTGTTTGAGTGCTAATTCATTACATCATTTTCCTATTTTACAACCATCTCCTTTGTTATCAATTGAGCTACTCCTTAATAACCGCCAGGCGTTCTCCAATCACACAAAAGAACAGCCGAATGAAAGGGGGTCAATGGAATGCTTGACTTTCGTAATTCCAAATGGCTGAACCCATTGAGAAAGCTTTTGCAGGCTCACTGAAGAAATAACAGGTCATTTATTGTTAAATTTAAACGGTAAGCCCCCTCATTTGTTTAATACCTTAGAAACTTGCCAAGGTGGTCTGGCCAATTATTTGAGCCTCTGCTATCAAAAGGCCTATCACCTCTGCCTTTACGCTTCCTGGACTTTCTCCCATTGTTGCTCTGTGCTCCAGAGTTTAATCTAACACGAACGCACTTCAATGCAACATCTGGCCCCTCAACAGTATCAGTGACAAGGAATTTGAAATTCTCCTTGAAGAAATTGTGCACTGCCTGAAAAATTAAATTAATTAGCAGCTATGGATAGGTCAAACTTAAATCAGAGGATTAAGTGTAAGCTAAATACAGAACCAATCCCTGTCATTGAAATCTACCCTTTGACACCTCAAATTAAATGGTTACAGTTCTATTAAGTTTCATAGCTTATTCTTGTGACAAAGTCTTTACTTCTCATTAGGAGCCTGCCATCCCCCTAGTACAGTCGAACCTCCAGACCAATATTTAATCCATTTTCACACTTATGGGACACAACTGAGATGCAAATCGAACCAACAAATAAATATTCTAAATGAAAAAACTAACCTTTCGATGAGATTTATCAGAATCTGGGGATAGAACAATAGGTGAATAACTATCTTCACTTCCAGAGGTAGCTTGAATGATAAAAGCTCCCAAACGCTCAGCATCAGAGTCTCCCACAAGTGATCTAAACGATTCAATTTCAGCTTCATAACTTTTCTTCATTGGATCACACACCTTTGTCTCACCCTCATCCACAGCCTTTGTATGAAAAGGGAGAAATAAAAATATACATACCAAAGTCACCAATCACCATCAATAACCTTGTATCATAAAGGAAATTCCAATTCCATAAGAGAAAGTATCCTCCACAAAACCCCCTAGCGCAATTACCATAAAAACTCACTTTAACTCAATGACCCACCTGGGGAGGAGCATCCATACACGTTAAGTGGACAACATTTCCATCAGTATCAACTTCGTTCACAATAAAATCAGCATATCTACAAGAAAACCAGAAAAAAGAACAATAAAGTTTCTTATTTTAACCAAAAGATAGCAAACTTTAATTTACGAAGCTTCTTGCTTGTTCACAGGCCTTTGTTTGAGTATTCCACGAAATCCGGGGGTTTGAGAGATGAAGCAGAAAATACCAACGTCGCATTCTTCTATTGATTTAGCAGTTGCCATTGTTAGGGTTTTAGAGTAAGCAGCAATGGTTAAGTTAAAGCTGCAGGTCAGGTAGGGTTTTAGAACTAAGGAGGGCAGTGACAAATGCCTCCACATTGCAGAGTTCTTCACTGCCCCGGCTAAACGCTGCGTTTTAGCCATTCAAAATTAAAATTAAAACGCAATAAAAATTTATTTTAAAAAAACTCAAAATCCGAAGAGGGCCTCTCGCAGTAAGACTCACGATGGGTCCCAGTACGTTGTGATCATCGTTGGCGATCTCATCAACCGACGAATCTGATTGATCTGACGTTTTATGTGGACCCCACAACAGAACAGCAACAATCTTATCCAGGGACACTGGATCACAACTGAAACAAAGACAAAAACAAGAACAGCACTTCCTGGTCAGGTAACTCTGTTCCCTGTTTCAGTGAGCAGGTCAAAAGAACCGGCCACCCAGAGTCGGAGGAGAGAGACAAAGGAATAAAGCTCGAGTCTTTGGAACCTGCAGTGACTCCAGATATTGTCGGAGAGAGGGAAGAGAATATGGTGACAAAAACAGAGGCGACCCAATTGGACAGATTGGAGAGTCAGGTGGAGCATGGAGGAGGAGGTGTGTGGGAGTATCTCTGCTTGGTTAGGAAGCTTAAGGTCAGGCGTTCTGACAAGGTCCTGAAGCATGGACTTTCCATCTTGAATGACCCCAAGAAGCGATCTAGTCTCGGCCCTGATGGTGCGTTCTTATTTTAGGATCTTTCATTGATCTATTCATCTGGGTATTTGTTATTTACTGGGAATTACGGTTGTTTGAACGTGGCTCAGTTTCTGATTTGGTTTTTGGGTTGGTTCGTTGGTTCTGAAAATTGGAGCTTGAATTGAATTGGTTCTACATCATCTAGTTTATGATCTTTAAGTTTGTTATGTTTATTGATGCTTCTAGTTATGTTTGCATGTTAAATTAGATGCGGAGGATTGACAAACTTCCCTTGTTTTTCTTTTTGTTGCCCACTCCTCCCTTTTTTCTCATTGGTTTTTGTGTGCTTTTCGTACTATAAGCTTAATCTAAAAAATAAAATCGTTCAATTGTGCGTGTTGGTTTCGGGTATGGGTTTGTGATTGGCTTTGTTTGTAGATGATGACTTTGTCCCAGTTTTACTTGGATGCAATACGGAATGTTGAAGGTGCTGATACCTATGTCATATTGTTTAAATAAGTGTCTTTCAATAGGACTCCATAGAAGCATTAACTTGTAAACTTAGTGAGCCTGGGCAGCACAATTCCAATTAACTAGATGTGTGCATGAACTTTTGAAGGCGCTATAGGTTCTTTTCGTTGTGTAACTATTGACGTAAAATTCATGACACCATTTGCAAGCTGCCAATGGTGCTGTATGTTCTTCTACTTCTGAAACTATTGACATGAAATTTGAGGCACTATTTAAACCCGCCAATATTGGTAGATATTGGCGGGCTCTCTTCTTTGTTAACCTTCGATAACATATAGGAGAATACTTGATTGTGCTTATGGAAATTGTAATCAGTTGTCTATTTATTTGAACTATATACTTGATGGACATACCATTTGCTAGACAGTAAGTTCAAGAGTCCATGTTATTTATTCTATGGTTGCATTGCATTTGTGAGAAATTGAAAATCAAGTTAACCAGTGGCTTTAAGTGGTCCTGCATTGAAGAAACTTGCTTATACTTTGCCTGATAGGTTGGGTTGGATGGTTCCTACCTAGTTTGTTTGGAGTTACAGAAAGTTAAAAAATGAATAAATAGAGGTATAAAGAGTTTCAGATGGCTAACAGTGGTAGTACTACTTTGTTGGATTTTTGAAGAAAAAGAGAAAGAAAGATAATAGAAGCCAAACTTTTTCTGATTTTTCCTTTGAACTCAAAATAATGACAGCCTTAAATAAACATAGAAATAAACTAACCTTCCTAAATGCTAGCAACTAGGAGTACAACATGGGAATCAAGAAAAGGCCCACTACCCCACAAACTTTACAACTAACTGAGTAGATAAACATGGCCACTTAATCAATAAAAATAATAATTTTGAATTAATATTCAACATTCCCCCTTGATTCAAAATTATAGATAATTTGAAGCACTTCTCTTCAATGGACGATGCACTTCTCACCAATCTGCAACTGTTGATGCACTTCTCATCAAACTTCAACTATTGATGCACTTCTCACCAATCTTGCAAATAATAGTATTGGAGCACCTCTCTCCAATTTTAAAATAAAGTTTCTTCTTCTTCTTGAGCAAAATTTGATT
>JANVCQ010000003.1:29836965-29847437 GCA_025531925.1 Erythroxylum plowmanianum
AAGAATTATGGAAATTCCCATGTCCAATAAAAATGCCAAAAATAAAGATAGGATATATTTAGCATAAATCCTAACAAGTTGGTTTATTGACACCCTCTTCCAACAACTTCTTAACTCTAACTAAACTTGCATAAGATTCATTGAACGATTTCCCAGTTGTAGTATAGAATAGTGAATTAGATAAACCACGCATATCATGCGTTTCACCTAAGGAACAAACAGTATAAAACAATCACCTTAATTTCTTGATAATCCTTTAAAATGTTAGATCCTAAAACTTAAAGAGCTAAACCAAATAGTATAAGGAATCATAATTCAAACACATGCATACCCGATTGAATGACTGCATCGTCGTCACAACGAGCATGCATAGTTTTCACAATCGGCAACTGTTTCAAAACTACCAATTTGCTTAATCTTGTACGAACCATCAGGATATCCCCAATGCCTCGATTTTCATCTACGTTCTCTTCAAGATTCGAGCAAGCTTTACACCCCACATAATAAGAAAATCACACCTTCATCAAATAACTTCTTAACAAAAAATGAGATACAGATAATAAAGAAAAATAGCTAATTCAAATGATAATAAAAAAACTTTAAAGAAGAAGATCGAACATTGAAGGCAAGTGGCGATTAAACTTTGAGCAGATTTGATGTTCAGCAGGAGAATTCTGTCAGATACCTCCTATTGGAGTTCATTTTCACCATCGGAAACTATCTGTCATATAGACATTTTGAGATGAATTTGTGTTAACGATTTTATTCTAAAAAGACAATAGAAATAAAAGCAAGTCATAGATATAATTAATATAAAAGAAGAGTATACAATTAAATAAGGAAACAAAAATAAGAAGTGTACAATTAAATAAGGAAACAAAAAATTATATACAGTTATATGCAATTAACAAAATTATTCACAAAAGAAGCAAAGTCAAAACTTAATTTTTTAGCTAGCCAAAAATCCCCAACACAAGCACATTTTGAGTTTACCACTCAGTCTTAAAGATTAATAAAATCCAGAGCACATGCCACAAATTAATAAGTGATATGACATCTTTAAGAATACAAGACTTCTTATTTGAATGTTCTTTTCACACCTGACACACTTCTAAGATTATTAATGGATATTAATAAGTTAGTATAATTGGTTGAAGTTGAGTTTATGGCATAACTCACATTACAAAAGAAAGTTTCTATTACACGCATAATCAGTACTTTTAAACATTCTCTATTCTAAACATAAGTCACAACCTACATAAATACATTACCAAATTATACAACATAGACCATATACCTTTTTAAGTCTTCTATCATAAAATCTAATACAAAAATGCTTATCAATCAAGGTAAAATTCACTACTTATCTTGGTGGTTGTGATCAATCCACACATTAATTTTGAATATGAGTATAAATATAATGCATTATTTCTGACCAGAAGCATATGCAAAAAAGAACATCTTAAACTTGAACCTATAACAAACGATAAAAACATTGGAAATAAGAAGAAACAATGAGGAAATGACTGTGGAGATCTAGGATAATCATTCATGCACACAGATTATCTCATTTTCTGACAAATTTTCAACATCAAATTGCCTTGATCCCTATATCACCATCATTACACACTTTTGTTTTCATTTATTTAATTTGAAAAGTTTGTTCCAACAATTTCGCAATGTTAATTTTGTCTATTAATTGAGACAACTTGATGAAATTAAATGAAAAATAGGCAGACATGTAGAGACAACAAAGGTTTACACTCACCTATATGGCGTCCAACACACTATGTATAGATATTGTGGAAATGAATTCCCTGAAAAACCAAACCCCTTGTGTGGAGATGAAGAGAAAGATGCACATAAGTGGCGAAAACGAAGACGAAGATGCACACTAGAGACGAAGACGGACATCAAAGACGAAGATCATGCTAGGAACTTCGACAATGGAATTGCTAAAAACTTAATCGCAGCTAGGAAGAGGAAGACAGGAGGAAAATGACAATTTCTTCCTATCTTTGGCTAATTAAGCTTTTAATTTTATAAAACAACGTGATTTTGGCTTTATCTTTGATGATGAATACAAAAACCATCGCAAAATGGTCCAACTTAATCGATAGTTTTTAAAAACCTTTGGCAAAATAGGAAATACTTATGCGACTATAATATTAATTACAATTATTATCTATACATTCAAATATCATTATATTAATTACCATATATAATTAGAAACTAATTATAATAAAATTAAACAATAATTTCAATATAGTTAAAAATAACCTCTTTACTAGTTAGGAGTAAGGGTATATACTACTAGACTCTCTCAGACATCACACCTCAACAGGGTTTATACTGAGTATTGTTATTATAATAATTACAATATAGTAAAACATAGAATATTAAATATTAATATCAAATCCATAACAATCAACTTTATTATTATTCACAATGATTGTAAGTCTAAAAATAAATTTAATTAATAACAATGTCATTTCAATAATTTATAAAACTATAAACTTAAAACTAATTAATATTACAAAGATTTATCCTTCTTATTTTTCTATTTTAAAATATATGATTAAACAACTTTATGTGATGTCACAAAACTCTATATTATATATATATATACACCGTCGCCAAAGTCTAAGGGTTTAGTGTATATATATATATATATGGTGATGATTCTAATAAATCGTCACTCAACCCTTAGACTTTGGCGACGGTTTAGGAAAGCCATTGTCAAATGGCTAGCCTTTTGCTACGCTTATGGTATACCGTCGCAAAGTGGTTAGCCTTTTGTGACGATTTATTTTGCGACGTTTTTTTCTAAATTGTCGCAATTGGAAAACCATTGACAACAAATTATGTAATCGTCACAAAATGTTGATGTAAATTGTCTCCACGTACGCATTTCTTTGACGACACTTTTTATAAATCATTGCTAATTCTCAACCTTTTGGTGGCGTGTCTTTAAATTTGTTGCCAATGGTTGACCTTCGGTGATGTTTTCATGGAATCGTCGCTAAACGTTGGTCATAGTTGTTTAGAATTTAACCCAAACACGTCATTTGTTCCAAAAAAACGACGTCATTTTCCTGTTATTTTTAACCCAATTATGAAGTTATCTTCATCTTTGTCAGTCTTTGTCGTTTTTCCCTCTTGTTTTTGTGTTCCAAAAGCCTCGCACGAATTTTCACTTCAACTTTGATTGGAAGGGCATTTAATGTTTTCAAATCAATTCTTAACTTACGTCCAAACTCTCTTTGTCTCCATTCCTCAATGCCACCACAGATATGGTTTAGGTAATTAATCCCTGCAATTTTAGTAACCATATTTACCATTGAATGTATCCATTGATAGTGTTTAGGCGGTTAGTCCCTGCAACTTTACTATCCATGTTTTTTATTTACGTGGAAGGTGCTTTTATGTCTTAAGAAAATAAGTGTCAACCATATCAGAGATGATTTTTTAATACCTAAAACTAATAATTAAAAAAATCAACTGGTTTAGCCACAAATTTTTTTGTTTTAGTTCGATTTATTTTAATAGTTCTTATTGTTAAAAAATGATCAATTTATTAATTAATTAGTCGATTTTTGTATATTAATAAATTTTTATAAATTAAAATTAATTAATTAATTTTTATTTAACAATCTCATTTTTATTAAACTTCAAATTCTTTAAATAATATCTTTCAATTATATTTTAAATTCTTTAATTTTATTCAATCTTATACGATTTGCGAAGATGTGACATTTAACTAACATTAAAAGAATCAACAAATTCTTGTTGACACCGATGATTTCTTAACAGAGTACATAGCATACATACTCACAAAAGCATATCAGACCACCTTAGCGTTTTGGCAGTGAGGTAATTAAAGGAGTAGAACTTAGTGTGGAGCCAGTTTTAGTTTGAGAAATAATTAATCACCTTGCAAAGGACAAGGTGACTGGCAGTTTGTTTCTATTGGAATAAGTGGCGGAGAGATCAATGGGGCGTGAGTCAAACCGATGACTTCCTTTGACAACGCTTTCAGTCTCTTCCCCGATAACTAAGTTTGGCGGATTTAGCATCCCATACTTTTGTGGAGGAAATAACAAAGAACATGAATTGCAATTGACTTTAGGAGTAACGCCAACAACCATCTGCTTGACCTCTACGAGTTCTTTCTCCACTGCATCATCTTCCACATTCTGCTTTTATTCTGATGAAAATGTTCATGGTGATTACTCGGAGGATATTGGTACGAAGTTGGAGACGCCTGCTGATGAGCCGAAGGTAGAGGGAGAAGTTTTTATCTATTTTTGTTTTCACAATTGGATTGAAATGCAGGAATAGTTTAGCACATATTTGTGAGCTTAAGATTTATATTTAACGATTTTGATGATAATTATATAATATTTTAAATTTTAAATTGAATTTATTTTCTTGTATAGATAGCTGTAGTTTTTAAGGATACAAAATCATAAAAAAATTACTTTTTTTTTTCTTGCAGGAACCTTTAAAGTAAACTTTCCTTATTAACATCCAGAGGATCTTACATTTTCGAACAATTAGCTCCGAAAATTTTTGTTCCAGCAGAGATGATATTGAAAATCCAAAGTCAACTTGGAATTAAGATGAAGCAACAACAATTTGAAGAAATTGAGTATTTAAAGAAGAGCAACAACACTTGTGAAGTAGCGAACATGCACACACTTTCAAAACATTTGAGCAACATATATATTCTTGAGAGTCATATCATTCTTATTGTGCCTTAAAAAGTAAAATCACTCTATCAATAAATAAATTGTTATTTGAGAACTTTTGATTTTACATTTTATTTTTTATGAGTTTTTAGAAGCTTGTTATACACTTTGAGTGTGGAAGGTTGAAGAACCTTGAAAATACGTACTTGTGAGCATAGAGATACTCGTCAAATTTAATACTCAGATTCTTATTGTGAAATACTCAGGTTAGATATTTGGAAACTAGACGTAGGCTTGGTTATTAGTCGTATAAATCTACTTTATCATTCTTTCTCTCTTCTTAACTTTTAACTTTTCACATGTAATATTGTGTTTTCAAGAGGCTCTTTTAGTTTTCAATAGCTTCTTCTGTTTCTATAAACCAAGAGGTTTTTTTCGCTTTAAGCGTCAACAAGCTCCTATCAATTAACAACCTTATTTTTATTTGAGCTCTAACAAGCTCCTATCGATTGACAGGCCCCTTTCTTTTTGAGCACGAATAGGATCCTTTCGATTAATAGACTTTTTTTGTATTTTAAATAACTAACATAATCCTTTCTTTCTAAACGTTAATAGGTTCTTTTCGAAGTTTAACAGAACCTTTCCATTTATCAACCCATTTTATTTAAGAAGGATTTTAAAGATTAAAAGTTTTGCTTTATAATTTGGTATTAGAGCTTGGTTTCACATTTATTGTGTTTTATAGCACCTAATAGATCATAGAAAACAACTTAAGAAGCCTTAAATGACAATCCGTCTCAAAACCTCCTTACTTCAATGGAAACAACTACTCCTATTAGAAAAAGAAAATGACCATCTATCTTCAATCAGTAGATATCGAAATATGGCAAGCTATCAAAGTTAGAGCTACACCTCCTGCTACTGAAAACTTAAAAGTGTGGAATGATGCCGATAGAAGAAATGCACACTTGAATGCCAAAGTAAGATATCATCTAATTTGTGCACTATCTCTAAAAGAGTACGAAAAGATATCGTATTTTTCTACAGCAAAATAAATGTGGGACAAGCTTTAAGTTACTTTTGAAGGAACGAATGAGGTAAAAAAATATAGAATAGGTCTTTTAGTGCATTAATATGAGACTATTTGCGTGAAATAGGGAGAAACAATAAACGAATTCTTCAATCGTTTTAACAATGTCATCACTGCCTTGAAAAACTTGAGCAAGATATATCCAAATGATGAGCTGATACCAAAAATTCGAAGAACATTACCAAAAGAATGGAGACCTAAAGTTACAGGTCTAGAAACAACAAAAGATCTCAATACAATCTCATTTAACTAGTTAAAAGGAAACTTAATGATTCATTAGGCTGAGCTTAGGCGAGATGAAGTATCTTCATACAGATGAGGAATGGCACTAAAAGCAGTTGACAAATCAAATCCTTCAAATGATGATGAAAGTGAAAGTGAGTTACAAATAGGTGAAGATGACGAATTCAACTTCCTGGTTAGAAAATATGTCCGCTTCTACAAAAAGAACTCATGAAGAAAAGAGAAGGAAACAAGAAAACTAGAAAAAATAGCTTTCTATCAAAAGGCGGCAGCGGTAATAACAATACACAAAATAATCAAATCATATGTTATCACTATAAGAAGCCTGGACATACAAGACCAAATGTCCTCTTCTTTAAAAGGACAAGACAGAAAACAGAAAACCCAGAAAGCATGTTATGACTACAGCTTGGTCAGATGAGGATTTTGATAACTTTGAAGAATAAGAGCCTGAGGAAGTCAGCAACATGTCCTTTATGGCTGAATCAGGAGATGATGAGGTATGTTATTCTGACTCTAATATTGAAATCAATGAATTGAGAGATGCATATCATGACTTATATGATTAGTACAAAAAAATTAACAATGCAATATTTCAAAAAGGTTGAGAAGTCAAAAAATAATGATGAATCTTTAACGAATAAAATAAAATTATTAGAATCAGAAAACAAAGATTTGTTGTCTAAAATTACTTCTCTTGAAAATGACAATAAACAAATAGTTTCTGAAAAAGAATGCTTGGAACAAAAAATAATTCAATTAGAAACCTCATCAGTGAAAATGACTCTGCTAAGATAAAACAATTAGAAGAGAAAGTTACCACTTTAAAACTTGAAAAAGAAAATTGTGCTAAGAAAATTGTTTCTATTGAAAAAGATCTTGATATTTTTGTTAACAGAAGAAACAATCTTGATGCATCATTTAGGAGTGGTAAATATGTTTTTGATAAGGTCAGAATAGGATATAATGAAAATAACAATATCAAGCCATACAAAAACTTCTTTGTTAAATCCAGCAGTAGCTATAGCTAAAACAGTAGGAACCTTGTAAGTGGCAAAAAATCATAACAACTATCATTCATTTGTTTTGTGCGATTATTGTGATAGACATGGTCATATTAATCACTCTTGTTACTTTTATAAAATAAGAAAATCATCCCAAATGTACGTTTGGAGACTAAAAGGTCAAATTATTAACATGAAAGGACCCAAAAAGATTCGGGTACCCAAAATGAGATAATACACTCTACATATATGCTTCAAAACAGAGACAAAGAAAAATCAATGGATGTTTAAGACACATGATATGTAAAGTATCGCATTTTAACTATATTAAAAGGAAAGAGAGAGGTAATGTTTTCTTTGTCAATAAAAACAAGGCAAAGGTCACCAGGATTGGTAAAATCGTTGATTTTAACTCTTCTTCTATTGATAATTTTCTTTTTGCTGATAGATTGAAACATAACTTGCTTAGCTTAAGTTATTTATGTAATAAAGGTTATAGAGTTACTTTCTATGCATCACATTGTGAACTAATTGACAATCTTAATAATAATATTGTATTCATTGGTCCTAGAAATCAGAACATATAATGTGCCCAATTGGAAGATATATATCCTCAAAGTGACAAGTGTTTTGAATAGAAAATGATTCACTTATCTGGCACAGAAGATTTGGACATGCTGGAATAAGCATTTTATAAAAAATGTCCAAAAATGAGTTAGTAAGAGCACTGCCAAATTTGAAATTTGAGAGCAATCAAGTCTGTGAAGCTTGTTTAAAAGGGAAAAAAATCAAAAGCAGCTTCCCTCATAAAAATATTGTGACTACTAACCAGTCACTTGAACTCCTGCACATGGATTTATTTGGTCCTACTAGGACTAAAAGTTTTGGTGGCAAACATTACGGTTTTGTTATAGTAGATCATTTTTTCATATTTACATGTGTTTATTTTCTATCAAATAATGATGATATTTTTGAAGTCTTTGAGAAGTTTTGCAAGAAAGTTCAGATTGAAAAAGGATACTGCATTAAAGCTATTCAAAACGATCATGGAGGATAATTTGATAACAGAAATTTTGAAGAATTTTGCAACAAAAATGGTATGCCTAAGGACTCCTCAGCAAAATGGAATTGTTGAAAGAAAAAACATGACTCTCGTAGATATGACCAGAAAAATGCTATGCGAAAGTGGACTACCTCATGGTTACTAGGTAAAAGTAGTGTCAATCGCTTGTTATATACTCAACAGATGTCTCATAAGACCTATTCTGAAAAAGACCTTCTGTGAGTTGTGGAAAGGAATAAAACCAAATGTTGCTTACTTTCGAGCATTTGGCTGCAAGTGTTTCATTTAAACAATGGAAAAGACAACTTTGGAAAGTTCAATGTGAGATCAGACAAAGCTATTTTTTTAGGCTACAGTATCATTAGTAAAGGATTCAGAGTATATAATAAAAGAACAAATAAGATAGAAGAATCGATATATGTGGCATTTATGAAGAGCATCCATTGGCACCTAAAAATACTTTGAAGAATCAAACTACACCTAAGATACCTTCAAAATTACAAAATCAAAAAGGCCCTTCTGAAACTAGAACAAAGCAGGCTCCATCATCTCAGTAGGAGCCTATACAACGAAAAACACTGGCAGAATGGAGAGGTCCTCTAAAAGTCTAAGAACAAGGTCATCATTCAAGAACAACTTTATTGCTCTCATCTCACAAATAAAACCAAAGATCGTTGAAGAGGCTTTTACTAACGAAAATTGGGTTTAAACCATGAAAGAAAAACTAAATCAAGTTGACAAAAACAAAGTCTAGAATCTAGTACCTTGTCCTCGAAACAAGTCAATCAATAGGACCTGATGGGTATTTCGAAACCAAATTGACAAAAATAGTAAGGTGGTATGAAATAAAGCTAGACTTGTAGCTCAAGGTTACAATTAATAGGAAGGTATTGATTTTGATGAAACTTATGAACCTATTGCTAGATTGGAATCGATTAGAATTTTACTTGTCTTTGCATGCTATAGAAACTTCAAATTGTTCCAAATGGATGTTAAAAGTGCATTCTTAAATGGTTACATTAAACGAAGAAGTATTTGTTAATCAATGCCCAGGTTTTGCAGATGAAAACCATCCGGATTATATGATGAAGTTAACCAAAGCTCTGTATAATTTAAAGCAGGCTACTCGACTATGGTATAAGAGGTTAAGTAACTTTCTGCTTAAGAACAACTTCAAACGAGGAAAGGTCAATAAAACCTTACTTATTAAGCAAAAGGAGAATGATTTACTCATAGTGCAAATATACGTTGATGACATAATATTTGGTGCTACTAATCCATCCTTCTGCAAAGAATTCTCAGCATTAATGCAGGGGGAGTTTGAAATGAGCATAATAGGAGAATTATCATTCTTTCTCGGATTACAAATTAGAAAAAAGAAAAGTGAATCTTCATTAGCCAAGACAAATACATAAAGGAACTCATCAAGAAATATCATTTTGAGAATATCAAACCGATGGGTACTCCCATGTATACTAGAACTAAACTTGATAAAGATGAAGAAGGCAAATCTACGAATGAGATAAAGTATAGAGGAATGATTAGATTACTACTATATCTTACAAGTTTAAAACCAAACATTATGTTTAATGTTTGTTTTTGCATTAGCTTTCAATCAAATCAAAAGAAACCCACCTTCAAGCAGTCAAAAGAATCTTTCGATATCTCCACGAAACTATGGATTATGGACTATAATATCCAAAAACTAATTCATTTGACATAGTGCGCTATTGTGATGCAGATTATCTAGGTGATAAAGTCAATTGAAAAGGCATAAGTGGTCACTGTCAATTTATTAAAGCATGTCTAATATCTTGGTCACTCAAGATGTAAATTATATAGCGCTTTTGACGATTGAAGCAGAATATATAGCAGCTGCTAGTTATTATCCTCATATCTTATGGATGAAGCATCAATTATAGGATTTTTCTCTAAACTTTTCTCATATTCCTATATTATGTGATAATACTAGTGCTATAAATCTTTCTAAAAATCATGTGCATCATTTTAGGACTAAGCATATAGAAATCAAACATCATTTTCTTAGAGATCATGTTTTAGAAAGAACCATTGATCTGTTGCATGTTAATAATGAGAATCAAGTAGCTGACATTTTTACCAAACCACTTTTTGAAGATAGATTTTGCATGTTAAGAAACGAGCTTGGCATGTGCAAACTCCCTGATATTATTTTTGCATGAATATTCTCTGCTCTTTGTCTTTGCATTTTATTTAGTAGGCTCCTTCTATTCTATTTCCTTAAAAAATCTCTCTTAGTTTAGTAGGCTCCTTAGAGTTTAGAAGTGTTGGACCCCGAAATTTTCTTGGAAAAGAGAAATTATTAAATGAATGACATAGGTGATTTTGAGTATGTATGTGTT
>JANVCQ010000003.1:29847537-29861717 GCA_025531925.1 Erythroxylum plowmanianum
ATTCGTTGCTTCCACATTTTGTTATTGATTCGCCTTCGGATTCAATTTATCCAATTTGAATTCGCTTTGTTTCCTTCATTTTCTAGTTGGGATCCGGTTTTCGGATCGGGTCCCAACAGACAGCCTTCAAAAAGATTCTTGCAGCGAGCTTTCCATATCAATAAAAGAGAAGAATAGTAGTTTTTTTAATGGAATTGAATATAATGAGGAAAGAAGGTTAAGGAATGTTTTCCAGTTCGTGAAACATATGTTAAATTTGGTGATGGAGTTATTACTTATCCTATCAATAAATAATAAAATGCATTTACCCCATTTATCAGTGTAAACCATAACAGTCGATTTATTTTGTTTGATTGTGAACTATTGAGAAGTGAGACCATTACAAGGGCTTTTGGTTGTTTTATATATGGTTAAGTTATTTGAACGGAAAGACACTTAGCTCTATAATTAAGGATGAGTACAAAATTATAAATAACGCCATTAAACTATTAGGCATAGACTTTGTTTATGGAATATATTTAAATTACTTGAGTAATTGGTGCCAATAATAGTTATAAAATGTTTAAAGATACTTTTATAGATGTTGTGTATAATACAAAGAACAATAAAGAATTTGAGAGAAAATGCGATGACATGATTGTACAGTTTCACTTGGGAGATAATTCAAGTCTTTTCTTAATAGTCATATGAGGTATGATCCATCATAAGTGAGGAGTAATTTAGATAAAAATGTCTAAAATATAAAAAAGTGAAGGGCTAGCATATTGACATAATTTATTAAGAAATATAAGTGAGAAATTTGGAAAGTGATTAAGCAAGAAATGGAGTTTAATTACTATACTATAAGGGATAGTTTATCATTAATGATATAATTGATATTGAGAAGGAATTTTAGAAGGCATATATTTATTTTCTATTTTGTATTATAAAAGAAGAGGAGATGGGTAATGGATCTAATGTAATTTTTATGATTTTTTTAAAAGTTGGTGAAAGGATAAGGTATAGTCATTCACTTTTGAAGCCGGAGGTTCATGCTTAGTCTCAAAAGATCGTTCAGCACAATAGAGCTAAGGACACCGTAGGAAGCTTCTTTGGAAGGCTTAATGCTTTCCGAAGCACAGAACCCTTCTTTGACATTTGGGAAGATGATGATATCATTATTAGAGGGATGCATAAATTGGAATCAACTTTTTATAATGCCTTTGATTATCTTGGTGATAGTGCAACAAATTTTAAATACACATACAATTTTTAAAAGAAACTAATAAAAATTTGATACTGGGAATGAAAATGAATCTAGTGATGTTAATGGTCGTTAAGGATCTACCGAATTCATTTGAAAAGATGTTAAGTTGAAGTACCTAATTATCTTTAAACTATATGGTAAGGAGAAAACAAAAAGGTTGAAATCTTGAAAGAAGGAGGTATGAAAGAAGAAACGTAAATAAGAAATTAATTGTTGAAGAATTTGTAATTATATTAATAATTTGACTAACTAAATGAATTTTTTTCATGATATTATTAAATTATTGATGATATATATAATTAGCTTTTTGTTAGTTAGGTACTATATTAGTTAAGGAGCAAAATTTGGAAACTTATTTCAATGCCAAAGAAGAGAGGTTGAAAATATGAGCTGCCATTTCATTTCATTTAATCAGTTGGAAAATTATGTTGTATCATTTCGTAATGTATATATTTGAGCTGACTTTTTAAACTACCATTTGTTTCCAAATTATGAAAATGTTATAGGCTCAACTTCAACCATTTTTACTAACTTGTCGATATCTATGAATAATCCTAGAAGTGACTAATAAATCTATTCAAATGGTTGTATTTTATGTATCATTCATTATTTATCATAAGGAGTCATAATATTGTATTAAAAGAGTTATAGTACTTTTTAACTAACCATCATATTGTTTTATAAATCCATAGTTAATAGAAAATTTATTATAGAATCTTAGAGAATGCAATACTTTTTGCATGTTCATTTAGATAAATAAAGAAATATTGGATATCTTACATCATTAATGAATGTTTTTTGATTTAGATAATATAAATGAAGAAATTCAATGACATATAATAAAACAATTTTCAATTTGCAAAATAGATTAATTAACTTTTAATTTCTTTAATGAATTTATTAGCTAAATAAAGGTTAAGTCAATGTGAAATTGTTATAATAATGTATGGGCCTTGTTTATAATGTACATAATGTCACTATAATGAACAAGTGAAAGGTGGAAAGGGCAGAACAAAGAACATCCAAATATAGTTGATAATAGCTTTGGTTATGATGAAAACCAAGTTTTTGATTACGAATGTATGCCCTCCAAAACTCTTATAAATGTTACTTTATTTTTGTGTCTCTCCACTATGTACAATATGCAACACCTAATCGTGATTTTTCCCAGACATATTGCATTAAGAAACTCATAATGTCACTACAATGAGTGAGAGAAAGGCAAAAAGGGCATGATAGAGAACATCCAAACATAGGCAATAAGAGCTTTGGTTATAATTAAAACTAAGATTATGATTATGAATATATATACCCACCAAAGTTCTCATTGTTAACTCAAGGTTTATATTTAGCGATCTTTTAAAAAAGGAAATGAAATCATAGGAAAATTACTTCCTTTCGTACAGGGACCTTCTTAGTAAACTTTCCTTATTAACATTCGAGAGGATCTTACCTTTTTGAACAATTAGCCCCATAAATTTTTCTTCTAGTAGAGATGATTTGAAAATCCAAAATCAACTCAGAATTGAGATGAAGCAACGGATAGTTGAAGAAATTGACTATGATTTGAAAATCCAAAATCAACTCAGAATTGAGATGAAGCAATGGCTAGTTGAAGAAATTGACTATTTAAAGAAGAGCAACAATACTTGTGAAGTAAAAAATATACACAGACTCTCGAAACATTTGAGCAACATCTATATTCTTAAGAGTCATATCATTCTTATTGTGCCTTAGAAAGTAAAATCACTCTATCAAGAGAGAAATTATTACTTGAGAACTCATTTTTATTTTACATTTTATTTTTCTGTGAGCTTTTAGAATCTAGTTATACACTTTGAGTATGGAAGGTTGGAGAACTTTTAAAAATATATACTTGTGAGCTTGGAGAGGCTCATCAAATTTAATACTTTGTTTCTTGTAGTGAAATACTCAAGTTGGATACTTCGGAACTAGATGTAGGCTTGGTTGTTAGCCGAACTAGTATAAACATACTGTGTCATTCTTTCTCTCTTCCTAACTTTTAAATTTCTTTATTATAAGTTTGTGTTTTGAAGAGACTATTTCAGTTTTTCAATAGGCTCCTTCTGTTTCTATAAAGTAAGAGGTTCTTTTCCCTTTAAGTGTCAACAGGCTCCTACCAATTAATAGGCTTATTTTTATTTGAGCTATAGCAAGCTCCTATCAATTGACAAGCTTCTTTCTTTTTGAGCGCGAATAGAATCCTTTCAATTAATAGAATTCTTTCATTTTTTAAATGACTAACAAGATCTTTTCTTTTTAAACATTAATAGGTTACTTTCGAAGTTTAATATGACCTTTCTATTTATTAATCCATTTTGTTTAAGAAGGATTTTAAAGATTTAAAATACCTAGAAAACTTTTTTTACCACAATTTACCCCCTTTTTTGTGTGTTTGCTTTATCATTTGGTATCAGGGAGAGGTTTCACATTTATTGTGTTTTACAACATATGATAGATTATGGTAAACAATTTAAGAAGCCTTGAAGGACAATCCGCCTGAATGTCTCTTTACTTTAATGGAAACAACTTCTCCTATTGGAAAGAGAGAATGACCATCTATCTTTAATTAGTGGATGTCAAAATTTGGCAAGCTATCAAAGCTAGAGCTACACCTACTACTGTTGATAGCGTAGACATGTTCACTTATGCCGATAGAAGAAATGCATAGCTGAATGTCAAGGTAAGACATCACCTGATTTGTGCACTATCTCCAAAAGAGTATAAAAAGATATCCTACTATTCTATAGTAAAAAAATTGTGGGACAAGCTTCAAGTTACTTTTGAAGGAACGAATGAGGTAAAGAAATATAGAATAAGTCTTTTAATGCATCAATACTAGACTATTTGCATGAAACAAGGAGAAAAATAGACAAATTCTTCAAACATTTCAACAATATCATCACTGTCTTGAAAAACTTAGGCAAGATATATCTAAATAACAAGCTGGTAATACAAATTCTAAGATCATTACCAAAGGAATGGAGACCTAAAGTGAAACTTAATGATTGGTTAAGAGGAAACTTAATGATTCATGAAGTCGAGCTAAGGCGAGATGAAGGATCCTCATACATAAGAGGAATGGCACTAAAAGTAGTTGACAGATCAAATCTATCAAATGATGATGAAAGTGATATTAAGTTGCAAATAGATGGAGATGACGAATTCAAGTTCATGGTTAGAAACCGGTTCGATAAAAAAAAGCTCATGAATAAAAAAGAAGGAAACAAGAAAATTGGAAACAACAGGTTCTTATCAAAAGGCAGTAGTGGTAATAGCAATACACAAAATAATCAAATTATATGCTATCACTATAAGAAGCCTAGACACACAAAACTAGAATGTCTTTCTTTTCAAAAGAATGAGACAAAAAATATAAAACCCAAAAAACATGCTATGACTATAGCTTGGTCAGATGAGGATTTTGATAACTTTGAAGAAGAAGAGCTTAAGAAAGTCAGCAACGTTTGCTTTATGGATGAATTGGGAGATAACAAGGTTTATTATTTTGACTTTGATATTGAAATTGATGAATTGAGAGATGCATATCATGACTTATATGATCAGTACAAAAAATTAATAGTGTAGTTTTTCAAAAAGGTTGAGAAGTCAAAAAATAATGATGAATCTTTAAAGAATAAGATTAAGTTATTATAATCAAAAAACAAAGATTTGTTGTCTAAAGTCACTTCTCTTGAAAATGAATAAACAATTCTGAAAAAGAATGCTTGGAACAAAAAATAATTCAATTAAAAAACTCATTACTTGAAAATGGCTTTGCTAAGATAAAACAATTAGAAGAGAAAGTTACCGCTGTAAAACTCGAAAAAGAAAAATGTGCTAAAAAAATTGATTCTTTTGAAAATGATAGCTAATTTTGTTAATGGAAGAAACAATCTTAACGCATTAATTGGGAGTGGTAAATGTGTTTTTGATAAGGCTAGAATAGGATGTAATGAAACTATCAATATACAGGCCATACAAAAAATTCTTTATTAAATCTAGCAGTAGCTATAGCCAAAGCAGTAAGAACTTGGCAAGTGGAAAAAATCATAACAACTATTATTCATCTGTTTTATGCGCTTACTATGGTAGACATGGTCATATTAGTCATTCTTGTTACTTTCAAAAAATGAAAAAACCATCTCAAATGTATGTTCAGAGATCGACAGGTCAAACTACTAAAGAGAAATGACCCAAAAAGATTTGGGTATCTAAAATAAGATAATACACTTTGCAGATATGCTTCAACACAGAGACAAAGGAGAATCAATGGATAGTTGATAGCAGTTTTTCGAGACATATGATAGGGAAAATATTACATTTCAACTGTATTGAAAGGAAAGATAGAGGTAATGTTGTCTTTTCCAATAAAAACAAGGCAAAGGTCACCAGAACTGGTAAATTGATGATTCTATCTCTGCTTCTATTTATAATGTTCTTTTTGTTATAGATTGAAACATAACTTGCTTAGTGTAAGTCAATTATATCATAAAGGTTACAGGGTTACTTTCTATGCATCACATTGTGAAATAATTGACAATCTTAATAATAATATTGTATTTGTTGGTCCTAGAAACCATAACATATACTATGCTCAATTGCAAGATATATCTTCTTAAAGTGACAAGTGTTTTGGCTCAACAGAAAATGATTCAATTGTCTAGCATAGAAGATTTGGACACGCTTGCATAAGCATTTTATCAAAATTGTCCAAAAATGAGTTAGTAAAAGGACTGCTAAATTCAAAATTTGGGAGAATAACGTTTGTAAAGCTTGTTTGAAAGGAAAACAAATCAAAAGCAACTTCCCTCCTAAAAATATTGTGACTACTAACTAGCCACTTGAACTTGTGCATATGAATTTATTTGGTCCTACTAGGATTCAAAGTTTTGGTGGCAAATATTAAAGTTTTGTTATAGTAGATGATTTTTCCAAATTTATTTGGGTTTATTTTCTATCAAGTAAAGATGATACTTTTAAAGTCTTTGAGAAGTTTTGCAGGAAAGTTCAAACTGAAAAAGGGTACTACATTACATCAATTCGAAGCGATCATGGAGAAGAATTTGATAACATAAAAATTGAAGACTTCTATAATAAAAAAGGTATAACTCACAACTTCTCACATCCAAGGACTCTTCAACAAAATGGAGTTATTGAGAGAAAGAACAAGACTCTCATAGATAGAAGAACCAATATGTATGGTATTTGATGAAACACTACCTTCGACAATAGTAACTAAATCAGATGATGAAGAGCATCCATTGGTACTTAAAAATACATCGGAGAATCAAACTACATCTATAATACCTTCAAAATTACAAAATCAAAAAAACCCCTTTGAAGTTAGAAGAGAGCAGGCTCCTTCATCAACAGGAGCCTATGCAACGAAAAACACCGATATTATATTGGTACACATCAATATAATATGGGAGATCTCTCTAAAAGTCTAAGAAAAAGATCATTGTTCAAGAAGAACTTTGTTGCTTTCATCTTATAAATAGATCCAAAGATCGTTAAAAAGTCCCTTACTAACAAAAAGTAGGTTTGAGCCATGAAAGATGAACTGAATCAATTTGAGAAAAACAAAGTTTGGAATCAAATACCTCATCCTCAAAATAAGTCAGTCATTGGGACTTGGTGGGTATTTTGAAACAAACTTGACAAAAATGGGAAGGTGGTAAGAAACAAAGCTAAACTTGTAGCTCAAGGTTATAATTAACAGGAAGGTATTGATTTTGATGAAACTTATGCACCTGCTACTAGATTAGAATCGATTAGAACTTTACTTGCCTTTGCATGCTATAAAAACTTCAAGTTGTTCCAAATGGATGTTAAAAGTGCATTCTTAAATGACTACATTAACGAAGAAGTATCTATTAAGCAACCCCTAAGTTTTGAAGATGAAAACCATCTGGATTACGAGATGAAGTTAACCAAAGCTCTATATGGTTTAAAGTAGGCACCTTGAGCATGGTATGAGAGGTTAAGTAATTTTCTTCTTAAGAATAACTTTGAAAGAGAAAAGGTCAATAAAACCTTATTTATTAAGAGAAAGGAGAATGATATACTCATAATCCAAATATATGTTGATGACATAATATTTAGTGCTACTAACCATCCTTTTGTGAAGAATTCTTAACATTAATACATGGGGAGTTTGAAATGAGCATGATGGGAGAATTATCATTCTTTTTTGGTTACAAATCAAACAAACAAAAAAAGGAATCTTCCTTAACCAAGACAAATACACAAAGGAACTCATAAAAAAAATATTATTTTGAGAATGCCAAACAAATATGTACTCCCATGTACACTAGAACTAAACTTGATAAAGACGAAGAAGGCAAAGCTATAAATGAGACAAAGTATAGAGGAATGATTGGATCACTTCTTATAAGCTTAAGACCAGACATTATACTTAGTGTGTGTCTTTACGCACACTCCAATCAAATCCAAAAGAAATCCACCTTCAAGCAGTCAAAATAATCTTTCGATATCTCAAGAAACTATGGATTTTGGACTATGGTATCCAAAAATTGATTCATTTGACATAGTGGGCTATTGTGATGTAGATTATTCACGTGATAAAGTCGATCAAAAAAAGTACAAGTGGTCACTATCAATTTCTTGGAGGATGTCTAGTATCTTGGTCCTGTAAGAAGCAAAATTGCAAAGCACTTTCGATAACTAAAGTGGAACATATAGCAATTTCCAGCTGTTATGCTCAAGTCTTATGGATGAAGCATCAACTATAGGATTTTTCTCAAAAATTTTCTCATATTCCTATATTATGTGATAATACTAGTGTTATAAATCTTTTTAAAAATCCTATGTATCATTCTAGGACTAAACATATAGAAATAAAACATCATTTTCTTATAGATCATATTTTAGAAGGAACCACCGATCTTTTTCATATTAATACTGAGAATCAAGTAGCTGACATTTTCACCAAGCCACTCTCTGAATATAAATTTTACATGTTAAGATAGGATCTTAGTATGTGCAAACTCTCTGATATTGTTTATGCATGAATATCCTCTACTACTTGTCTTTGCATTTTGTTTAACAGGCTCCTTCTCTTTTGATTCCTTAAAAACTCTCTCTTTGTTTAGTAGGCTCCTTACATATTAGAAGACTTCTCTCGAGTTGACATTCTAAGTGACATGTGTCCTAAAGCTAGGGAGTCATTCATAACGTCATTTCAACCTCTTCAAAAATGCACACATAGTTTGATAGCTCTACTTATGCATTTGTTAGAAGATATGCAACCATTTACGATTCCTCTTATGGCCTGTATGTCTAATGATCCTCTAACAAGATCAACACTTAGGAATCATTTAGTATACCCTAAACAAACTTCTCTCTTCTTCTCATCTTTTTTATGCTCATCTGCGTCGCTTATTCTCTCTATACCCTAACTCTTTACATTCTTATTATCTCTTGTATTCTCTCTCAAACTTCACCAAGCTCACCTACAATGACAAGAAAATCAAAAGGACAAAAGAAAACCCCTACTACTTCTATTAAAGTTGATAAAGCTCATATTATTGAACCTTCCTCCTCTAAATCTCAAGAGAAGAAATTGCCTATAGTGCACTGGATTACAAATGAAAATGATTCAGATGAAGAATCTATTCAGTTGAGTAGATGATTATGGATTAGAGGAAATCTTGCAAAACAATTGGCGAAAAGTTTTGAACAAAAAGAAACCACAGTTGTTGAAAAGAAAGAGGGAGAAGAAGCCAGAAAAAGAAAAGGGGAAGAGATAAAGAAAGGAAAAGCATCTGTAACTAAAGATATTATTAAAGACCCTATTGACAAAAAAGAGTCACCTCAAGAAAAGATATTTACCAAAGAAAAAAAGGCAAAGAAAATAAAGATAGATGCACACAAGTAAGGAAAGACATCAATACCACAAAAAATGTTTAAATAAGTGGAATCTAAAGTCCATTATAAAACACAGTACAAGAAAAGAAAGGTGGTTATTGGGCAGATCTTGCCTTATATGATGTTTGATGACATAGGTACACCCATCTGTCATTACCTTGTTGCCATTGGTTGAGAAAATTTTCTGAAATTAGATGAGACAGTATATGATGAACTCGTTAGGATATTCTAAACACATATGAAAAGGAAGAAATTAATGAAAAGCTAGCCATTGCCTTATGGGTGCATGAATGTGAAAATTTAATTTTTGAAAAATTCTTAGGAGATATACTAAAAGCAGCTCCTATAGGGAGAACTAATTTTCCCTGTCATAAATGGGATGTTGATGATCTGGAGTTAGTAAAAGTGGTCAAATCCATTTACCTTCATAATGAGAACATCCAACATAGGATACCCTGGAGTAGGCAATTAGGCTTAATACCACGATGCCTTGCATCGCTTTTAACTACTTTAATTTTTCCCAGGAATATCTCAATTGAAAGATGCAGCATGTTGGACGCTTATGTGGTGTATAATTTGCTAAAAGGGAACATAATGAATCTTTCAGCTATGATCTTGAGGTTCATAGCAAATAAGGGGAATCATAAGAATACCATCGGTTGCTTGCCTTATGGGATGTTGTTCACCGAGATTTTCAATCCTTATGGAGTTCCTTTTGCAAACTAAATTAGTATGCACCAGTTAAGTTTCACCCTTCCATTCCATATCACCTTGGATACAAATTGCAAAACAATATTTGGGTAGAAAAAAGATCTAAAAGAGTGGCAAAAACTTAGATCCTACTATAGACTAACAAACTCCTGTTCCTCCTCAGGATGAAAATAATGTAAAACTCCATCAACAACTATAGAACATTCCAGCCAATCAAGGACAGATGCGAGAATAAATAAATAGCATATAAAATTAGCTTTTTGATATGCAGATTTTGTTGAGGCAAATATTTGAATCCCTTCATTAACTCTGTTGCTATTTTTCTCTATTTGGCTTATTCGAACTTATGATAGTTCCTTTCTTCCTATACTCTATTATGTTTTATAATGACAAAGGGGGAGAGTTTATGTTGATTTTTTTTTTGCATATTTCTACATATATGATGATATATTTCTTAATGCATATTTTTCAATGCTGCCTCGATTATATATGTGATTGATTCTACTACTGAACTTGTGAAAATCTGTGATATATAAATGATAAGTTCCTTTCTTAAGAGATAGGCTCCTTCTAATTATGTCTGAACATATAAAAGTCAAAGGTACCTTTTGAAATCATCTATTATCTGTTTGATTTTTGAAAAATATATCTATTATTGCTAGCCATCATCAAAAAGTGGGAGACTATTAGCTCAAGATTTAGCCTCTATTTGGTTGGGCTTATACTAGTAGAGCTTTTTTCAGTATAACTTTTTCTGTAGATCTTTTATTAGAAGAACTTTTCTAAGAAGTCAGTTAACTGTTTGGATATCATTTAAAAAAGAGTTTTTTTTAAAGAGCTTCATATAGTAGACTGTTTGACAACATAAAAAAAGCACTTTTAATTTTAACTATATTTTATTTTGTAATAAAATTTATTTATGCATATATATTCTTTAAAGTCTATTAAACAATATGCAAAGCATAATATATTAATTATTATATAATTTTAAACCATATGAAATATAAATGAAAATATATCTAATCAAATCTTTTATATAGATTATAAGTAAACTAATATCAAAAATAAATATTAAAATATATAAAAAATCCAAATAATATTATATAAATCCCAAAATAAATATTCAAGTTGAGTAAATAGTTAAATACATAATAAACGGGAAGATGAGTTTGTGGGTATTGTGGAGATTATGTATAAAACATAAGGGCAAAAGGGACCAAAAAAAGGCTTATTAATTGATATGAAAAATCTACCCAAAAAAGTCATTTGAGAGGCTTTTTTGAGAAGCTCCAAATTTGAACTTCTTAAAATGTTGTATTTTGGCTGCTAAAAAAGCCATATCTATTAAAGAAGTTCTTTTTTTTTATTTTACAGCCAAATACTCTTTTTCTTAAAAAAAGGCTTTTGTGGTGGAGAAAAGTGCTTACTGGCCTCCTAAAAGCCTATCCAAACAGGCACTTATATTTAACGATTTTGATGATAACTTTATAATATTGCAAAATTTAAATTGGATTTATTTTCTTGTATAGATAACGATATTTTTTAAAAGGAAACAAAATCATAAAAATTACTTTCTTTCTTGTAGGAACTTTCTTAGTAAACTTTCCTTATTAACATCTATGATGATCTTACCTTTTCGAACAATTAGCCTCAGAAATTTTTGTTCTAGCAGAGATGATATTGAAAATCTAAAATCAACTCAAAATTAAGATGAAGCAATGACTAATTGAAGAATTTGACTATTTAAAGAAGAGCAACAACACTTGTGAAGTAACGAACATATACAAACTCTCGAAACATTTGAGCAGCATCTATATTCTTGAGAGTCATATCATTCTTATTGTGCCTAAAAAGTGAAATCACTCTATTAAAAGGGAAAGTGTTATTCGAGAACTAATTTTTAATTTTTAATTTTATTTTTCTATGAGATTTTAGAAACTTATTATACACTTCGAGTGTGTGAGTTTGGAGAACCTTGAAAAACATGAACTTATGAGCTTGGAGAGGCTTGTGAAATTTAATACTCAATTTCTTATAGTGAAGTACTCAAGTTGGATACTTAGGAACTAGATGTAGGCTTGGTTGTTAGTACCCGTATAAACCTACTGTGAAATTCTTTCTCTCTTCCGAACTTTAAATTTCTGTGTTATAAGTTTGTGTTTTCAAGAGACTCTTTCAGTTTTTCAATAGGCCCCTTCTATTTCTATAAAGCAAGAGGTTCTTTTTGCTTTAAGCATTGATAGGCTCCTATTAATTAATAGGCTTATTTATATTTGAGCTTTAGCAGGCTCCTATCGATTGACAGGCTTCTTTCTTTTTGAGCACAAAGAGGATCCATTCAATTAATAGAATTCTTTCATTTTTTAAATAACTAATAGGATCCTTTCTTTTTAAATGTTAACAGGTTCCTTTAGAAGTTTAATAGGACCTTTCCATTTATCAACCCATTTTGTTTAAGAAGGATTTTAAAGGTTTAAAATACCTAAGAAAATTTTTTACACACAATTCACCTCCTTTTGTGTGTTTTTGCTTTATCATTTGGTATCAGAGAAAGGTTTCAGATTTATTGTGTTTTACAACATGTGATAGATCATGGCTAACAACTCGTTTTATGAACTCTTCTTATAGATTTTATCCAAACTAGGAAGATCTTGCAATTTTCTGTTTAATAGATCAAACTTAACCCTCGTTATCCATGTTAAGAGTTAAACAAATGTCTCATCTCCTAAATCTCAATGTATGAATCAAATATTAAATCTTCCAATTTCACTCTTTTAATTCAATCAATATAAAAACATCTCAAGAAAGCACAACTTCATTAAATTAAAGAGTTATAACATCCTTTGTTAATCGTACCTAAATTTATATCCTAATTTAGTTTATAATCTAACAAAGAATTACAAATAGAAATAATAAAGAAAATAAGATAAATAAATCATAATTGTTGAATTTTGAATCTTAAAATAATTATGATAGAAATCTTTTTCTGTCTTCAAATAATGAAAAAGTCTTTATCAAAACTGATGTAGAATAACTTCAGAAATGATGTTTTGATGTTTTTTGGCCAAAGAACCCCTTTCTTTTCTACCTTCTTTTTCTTTAAGTCTAAAATCCTACCTTTTTAATGAGTTACACGAACCCAACTTAAGTCCATATTGCTAGTCATATTTCACTTGAAGGCTCTAAAAAATTGTAATGCTGATAAGGACCTATATGGGTCTATATAGGGTAGGTATTCTTCATCTGAGGATAATATGGGGTGTGTAAGGATATGAAGGAGAAAAAGAAGGGATCAGATTTGAACACTGCCCTCATGTAGGTGTTGTGTTAATGGGTCCTTCTCATATTATTTCAAAATTGCTCTAACTTAGTCTAATTCTTCTTTAAATTCACTCATTTGCCATGTATAGGCAGAAATAAGACCTACCATGATAATTCTTCTCATATTAAGTATCAAATCCTTCAAAATTATTCAAAATAAAAGAAATACAAAAATAATAACAACAATATCCAGTAGAAGTTCCACTGAGATGTGGGGTCTAGGAAGGTCCAAAAGTATGCAGACTTATCCTTAACTGGTAGAGAGATTCAAAATATAAGCAATGCATCCTAAAAATAGTGCTAAAAGTAATATAACATACATCAAACTCCCCCACACTTAAGTAATTTCTTATCCTTATATAAATTCAATTTCAAATAAAAAAATCCAGAAATCAAACATACAATAGAACATTTTCTGTTACTTATTCAATTACAAAGGTCATCAAATTGATGTGCAACTAACTGTTTGCATCAATTCACAAGTTAATTTAATTAACTTCATAATTCTTCAAATTTCAACCAAAATCTCAAAATTCAATTCCATGCATAAAATAAACATACATAAGATAAAATGCTTTTAACTTTGAAACATCATTCACACCCTTTTACTAATAATATAAATTTAAGCAAAACTAGAGCATTAGAAGTTTATTTGAAAAGTCACTATCCTTTTTATGCAATAGTAAATACCTTATCATAAATACTCATAATTACTCAACTAGGTCACTATCTCAAATGGCTACTAGCACCACTTTTGAACTTTGATCCTTTTATTAATACAAAATCATATCATTTTTTTGTATGAACTAATAAAAATGCCTAGAAGAAGTTACATATACACCTTATACAAGGAATATGTAATGATCATCAAGTATCCATTCTCCAAATTCATAAAGTAAATTAAGTTCACTTTTTCAATAGAATGCTTTTAAAGAAAACTAGATTTCCAAAATTTACTTCATATTGAGAAAGTCATAAAAAAAAGGGA
>JANVCQ010000003.1:29861817-29872010 GCA_025531925.1 Erythroxylum plowmanianum
ATTGAGAATAAAGTTCCAAGTGGGAAAGTGTTTTTGCTTGTATAAGCGTGTATTAAGGAATAAATGAAAAAAAAATTATACTGGATTTTTCGGATAGGCTTAGTCTAAGGATTTTCAACGCGACTGTTTTCTATGTTCGCTTGTTTGCAATTCGTTTTTGTTTCCGTTTGCCTTTCATTGTTTCCGCGCGCGTTTGCTACCTCCGCTTTTGATTGCATCCGTTCTGTCGCTGTCGTTCTTTGTGCTTTTGTTTTTTGTTTCCGGAAGTTTCCATTCGTTTTTGTTTTTGTTTTCGTTTTTCCGGTTGGGATCCGGTTTCGAGATTGGGTTCCAACAAGAAGGCACCTCCTAGTTTGGAAGCCTCCTTTTTGATCAATAAGTTTCTTCTATGTTAAAAGGCTCCTATTCTTTTTAGAAGGATTCTCTCGAGTTGACATTCTAAATGACACGCATCCTAAAAATAGGGAGTCATTCATGGCATTGTGTCAGTCTTTTCAAAAATGTGCGCACAGTATGACAACTTTACGTACGCTTTTTTCAGAAGATATGCAACTAATTATGCTTCCTTTTCTTGCGTATATGTCTACTCATCCTCTCACAAGATCAACGCTCAGGAATCAATTAGTATACCCTAAGAAAACTTCTCTCGTCTTCTCATCTCTGTCATTCTCATTTGTGCCACTTATTCTCTCTGCACCCTAACTCTTTACATTCTTATTGCCTATTATTTTCTCTCTCCACCTACAATGGCAAGAACAAAATCAAAAGGACAAAAGAAAACCCTAACTTCTTCTGTTAACCATGATGAAGCTCATATTACTGAACCTTTCTCTTCTAAACCTCAAGATAAGAAAGTTCCTAAAGTGCACTGAATTATAAATAAAAATGATTCAGACAAAGAATCTACTTGGTTAATTAGATGACCATGGACTAGAGAAAGTCTTGCAAAACAAGCCTAAAAAAGTTATAAACAAAAAGAAACCACGGATGCCGAAAAGAAAGAACAAGAAGAATCTAGAAAAAGAAAAAAAGAAAAAAGAAAGGCAAAACGTCTGTAACTAAAGATACTATTAAGGACCCTATTGATAGAAAAGAGTTGTCTCAAGAAGAGATATTTTTCAAAGAAAAAAGGGCAAAGAAAATAAAGATAGTTGCACACAAGTAAGGAAAGACATCACTACTATAAAAAAAAGTTTGAATCAATGGAAGTTGTTAGGTGGATCTTGCCTCTTATGATGTTTGATGACATAGGTATACCCATCCTTCCTTACTTTGTTGCCATTGGTTGCAAAATTTTTTTTCTTCTGAAATTAGATGAGATAGTATGTGATAAGCTAATCAGGATATTCTACACATACATAAAAAAAGAAGAAATTAATGGAAAGCTAGCCATTGTCTCATGGGTATATGAATGTTAAATTTTAATTTATGAGGAAATCTTAGGAGATATACTGTAAGTAACTCCTATAGGGAAAACTAATTTTTCCTATCATAAGTGGGATGTTGATGATCTAGAGTTAGTCAAAGTTGTCAAATCCATCAACATTCATGCTGAGAATACCCAAGACAGGAGACCCTGAAGGAGGTAATTAGACCTAATACCACGATGCGTTACATCGCTTTCAGCTACTTCAATTTTTCCGAGAGTAGCTCAGTTGAAAAGTGCAGCTTGTTCGACACTCATGTGGTGTATAATTTACTAAAAGGGTACATAATGAATCTTTCAACTATGATCTTGAGGTTCATGGTAGATAAGGGAATCATAAGAATACCATCGATTGCTTACCTTATGGGATGTTGCACTGAGATTTTCAACCATTATAGAGTTTCTTTTGCAAATCTGAATTGATATGCACTGTGTTGGGCCCCGTTTTTGAAGCTCAACAATCCATCCGGAGTCATAAAGTGTGTGCGGGTTTCCTTGAAGGGTTATTTCAATGAACCCACATTAACCGACATCACACAGGGGTGGCATGCCCATATCAGCCAAACACCAACATCTGAATTTGACTTCTTCAAGAAAATTGTAGCTCTATGTCTCTAGTTTACTTTGAAATAAGAACCACCTCATTCGGAGCTTTATAACTCAAGATATGCCTAAGAACTCAAAGTATGTTCATAACTCGATTATGCTCTTCCAATCGATCCCTCATTTTATTTCCATCAATCTTTTTCAATTCAATGCCAAAAGCTACCAATTTTTGTGGAGAGGTAGAAAAATTCAATAGAAGTCTATTGCTTTAAGAATCACCTCATTCGGAGGTCGGATGACGAAGTTATGACTAAAAGAATCCAATGTGTTTATGTCCTTAACCATTTTGTATCTCTCTTGACGCAATTGCCATAACATTTTCTACAGATGTCGGATTGAGTTCGTTCTTTGACCAGAAGACTTCTAGATCTACAACTTTAAAGAAGACCACAAAGCGAGATTTTGCCTCTAAAAGGATCAAAAATAGGACAGAAGATGATGATACAAACAAAGACAGTCAAACTAAGATGGTCAAACTAAGATGAAGTAAAACTAAGACGGTCAAATTAAGACGAAACAAAAGTCAAACTAAGACGAAGTAAAACTAAGATGAAGCAAAACTAAGATGGCCAAACTAAGACGAAGCAAATATCAAACTAAGATGAAGCAAAACTAAGACGAAGCAAAACTAAGATGGTCAAACTAAGATGAAACAAAAGTCAAACTAACATCAATCTCCATAGCCGTCACCTACACACATCCTATGTAACATCACAACTTGTAATACTCATATCTCTTAAGTTCGATATCCAAAATTTACAAACTTTATATCGTTGGAAAGCTGGAAAGATCATCTACCACTTCCAAGAAGATTATTTTTACCAGATCTACCTAAATCGTTCTAGATTTTCCCCCGAAGTCAATAAACAATTCTATCCCTATGGAAAACTTGAAATATGAAATGTACACTACAAGATAATAAGTACATCCACAACAGAACTTTGTTCAATTATCAATTCATTTCCAAATCAAAATGAAATTCATACAAAGTTTCCATACATAGCTTTAATTACATATTGACATTACATCAAAATCTTAACACAAGTTACAAAAGTATATTGGATGCTCAATGTTCAATATGCTTATAAAGCTATTCAAAAGTCTAGCCACTAACTTAGTACAAAAGCTAACTATCTTGGAATTTATCCAATAGCCTTGCAAGGATTACTGGTCTTCTCGATCTGTACTTGAGGAGTGGGAAAAATATTGGGTTGAGCTACACAGCTTAGTGGCTAAGATATTTATAGCTATTGGTAACAAGCCACACAATCAACATATATGTGAATATTCATATATGTAACTATGTCGTTTCTTCATCTAGCAATACAAGTTCAACATTCACAATTTCAATTCATAACTCATACCTCAAAACATAATCAAAGTATAGCACACATATTTCATTATAGCTCAATATATCAAAATGCAAATGCACAAACAATTGGCTCAACGGTTCTGTGGAACAAAACAGAGAAACCGAGGTTTACTCCGTAAATGAAATGAGTCTACTTTTTAGATTTCGTGGGCCACAAGCGGGTAGTAAGGAGAAGGCTTTATGTTGTTGTGCACGTGACTACGAAACGGTTCCTCTCTTGCCCAAACACAATCAAATTCCATGCTTAATTCAACCATTCACAATCTCATATTCTCATGCTTTTTCTTTATACAAAATGCCATGACTCAATGCAATGGCATAACATGATCATACACACAATGCAATTGTTTTATCACAATGTCATACATCATAATGCAATTTCAACATCACAACATTTCAAGCAAGTCATTTTAACATACCATACACACACAAGGCATTTTGCCCATTACATAATATCTATAAATAAATTACCCACATTAAAACTCTTGAAAATCCAAATTCAATTGAGCCCTTCCTCTTGCTCTTGGGTAGGTTGTTCTTGATTTTCTCACACAACCAAAATTTTCATTCACTTCCAATATAAATGGAAATCCCCCATTTTCCATAATCACAACAAATCCCTAAAATTTCAAAACTACCACAATTAAAATTAACATAAATCAAGCTCAAACCTAACCTACCTATAGTCCATCTAAGTTAGAAAACCCAAAACCTAGCTTAAATTATTCCAATCCAACACCCATTCTCTACACAACCACTTTCTCTTTCTAACTCTTTCTCTAACAGAGCAAGAAGAAGAAGTTAAACTTATCTTGCCAAGATGTTTTTTTTTTCTTCTTTTTCTTCTTCTTCTTTTTCTCTCCCACGTTTTCCTCTCTTCCTCTCTATCTCACGAATTCTCTCCTCTCTTCTTCTAATTCAAGCCTTTTTATTAGTCTTTCTTCTAAAATTGCCCCTCACTTACTTGCCCTTTCCAATTTTGCCCCTCCTTTGTCTTTTATGGCTCTACTCCTTTAATTCACTTAACACAAGCCTACTAATTTCTAACACTTCATTCCAATTTCAAATTTCTAGTCCTTCCCTCAATTTTCTAATTAATGACCCAATTCTAAAAATAAATAATTAGACAAACAAACAAAACAAAATAAATAACTAGACAATTAATAAGAATTTAGAAGAAAATCATGATCCAACACACCAGCTAAGTTTCACTTTTCCATTCCCTATCAATTTGGATACAACTTGTAAAATAATGTATGGGTAGACAGAAGATCTGAAAGAGTAGCAGAAAACTTAGATCCTGCTCCAAATCAACAAACTCCTATTCCTTCTCAGGATGAAAATGGTGCAAAACTCCATCAACAACTGCAAAACATTTAAACCAATAAAGATATAAGATGTGCTACAATAAGAGAAATGTGATAGTTGGATGCATATTGTCTCCTCATCTATTCAATGATATAGGTATTCCTATCACTCCCTATTTTCTTGCTGTTGGTTAGGAGAATTTCTTAAGCTTGGACGAAACTGTGTGTGATGAACTAGTACAATGTTTTTATACACATATGAGAAAGGAAAAAATTGATGGGAAGCTGGCAGTCATCTCTTAGGTATACGAATGTAAGATTCTGGTTATAGAGAAAATTTTAAGAAACATTTTGAGTATAATTCCTGAAGGTAAGATAGACCTTCCTTGTCATAAGTGGGACATTGTTGGCATTGATCTGGGAGAAGTAGTGAACTTCATTTGTATGAATACTGAAAATTCCCATGAAAGGAGATCCTGATTCAAATACTTGGACCTTCTGCTAAGATGCCTTGCATCCATTTCGACTACTTTCATTTTTCCAAGGAGTAGTTTAGTAGAGAAGTGTAGTCTCCTAGACACATATGTGCTTTACAGTTTGTTAAAGGTGTAGGATCTTCTCGTAATGATCCTAAAGTTCATGGTAGATAAGGGAAGTCGCAAGAACACAACTGGTGGTCTATCTTATGGAATGTTGTTAACTAAGATTTTTGCATATTTTGGAGTATCGTTTGATAACCTAAATTGGTATGAACCAGCAAAGTTTCATTATTCTATTCCTTACCAATTTGGTTACAAGATGAAGGACAATGTGTGGGTAGAAAAGAAGTCAGAAAAAGCTATAGGTATCTTGAGTCCAACCTCACAAAAGTCAGGTTCTGTTCCACTCCAAAGCACGAATGACCTAATCTTGTAACAGGGGCATTCACTCTAATTAGGATCAAATGAATGAACAAATTGACAACCTCTAAAACCAATTCTTGGATTTGCAAATTCTCCTTAGGAAAATTCTTCACTGACTATGCCAATTGATTTTTTTTCTTTTTCATCATATTTCATTCTATGTTATTTCACTTCCTCCCTATACTCTTTTATTATTTTTGATAATGACAAAGGGTGAGAGTTTATGTCAATTTTTTAAACATATTTCTGCATATATGATGATATATTTCTCAATGCTATCTCGATTATATATGTGATTGATTCTGCTATTAAACTTGTGAAAATCTATGATATATAAACGATAGGTTCCTTTTTAAGAGACAAACTCCTTTTAATTATGTCTAAACATATAAAAGTCATAGATATCTTTCAAAATCTTCTATTATCTCTTTGAATTTTGAAAAATATATCTATTATTACTTGTCATCATCAAAAAGGGGGAGATTGTTAACTCAAGGTTTATATTTAACGATTTTGATGATAACTATATAATATTTCAAAATTCAAATTGGATTTATTTTCTTGTATAGATAACGGTATTTTTAAGGAAATGAAATCATTGAAAAATTACTTCCTTTCTTGTAGGAACCTTTTTAGTAAACTTTCCTTATTAACATCCATAAGATCTTACCTTTTTTAACAATTAGCTCAAGAAATTTTTGTTCCAACATAGATGATATTGAAAATCCAAAGTCAACTCAGAATTAAGATGAAGCAACTGCTAGTTAAAGAAATTGACTATTTAAATAAGAGCAACAACTTGTGAAGCAACGGGCATACACAGACTTTCGAAACATTTGAGCAACATCTATATTCTTGAGAGTCATATCATTCTTATTATGCTTTAGAAAGTGAAATCATTCTATGGATACTTGTAGACTGGACGTAGGCTTGGTTGTTAGTCGAACCATTATAAATCTACTGTGTCATTCTTTCTTTCTTCCTAACTTTTAAATTTCCACGTTATAAGTTTGTGTTTTTAAGAGGCTCTTTTTAGTTTTTCAATATGTTTCTTCTATTTCTATAAAGCAAGAGGTTCTTTTGGATTTAAGCGTCAATAGGCTCCTATCAATTAACATGCTTACTTCTATTTGAGCTCTAGTAGGCTCATATCGATTGACAGACTTCTTTCTTTTTTAGCGCGAATAGGATCCTTTCTATTAATAGACTTTTTTTGTATTTTAAATAAATAACATGATCCTTTCTTTTTAAACGATAACAGGTTCTTTTCAAAGTTTAATAGGAACTTTCCATTTACCAACCCATTTTGTTTAAGAAGGATTTTAAAGATTTAAAATACCATGTAATTTTTTTATACACAGCACAATTCACCCCCATCTTGCATGTGTTTTTTATCAATATTGTTAGTTGAATGTGTGTTTTCGTTGGTAAACCTGACCTCTTTTCAATTGGTTTACATGGTGACCATTTATTTTCATTGACCTGTTGATATATATTAGTATTACTTGATATAAATTCAACCCATCTACTAAGAAAATTGGTTTTTTGTTAATATTTAAATTTAGTTTTAAATACAAAGAGTGCAAGTTGGATGCAATTTTGTATTGTAGAGATGCAAGTGCTTTTCAAAGAAAGTTAGTGAGATTCAAGAGCTTGGAATGTTAAGTTTCTATTTGAAATATGTAACTATAAAAAAATCTACTCTTTCGGGGTGGATAATGATCAGGAACATTAATTCAAACCAAGTTTGGTGACATCTTGGGTCTGTCTACCTGTTCTTATTACTCTATACGTACCTATCCATCCATCCAATATAAATGGGACTCATAGAAATTGGATGGATGGATGCTCATATAATAGGGCAGGCACAGAGTAACGTTAACAATTGATCTAAACCCGTCTGAGCAAGCATCATTTTGGTTTTGCCTCTTATTTAAGATTAAATCAATATTGTGTCATTTAGGCTCTTCACCCAGATTAAAGTTTAGTTAATTTAACTTGTTGACCAAATTTATTGTTTTTAATTGAGACTTATTTTTTAATTCCCACAAATTGGGTCGATCAAATTTACTTTTTTTAATTGAAATTCATTTTTAGACCCAAAATAAGATGTACACAATAAATTAATAGGGAATTCTTTTCCTTGAGGATGAGAACTAGCTTTAATTTTAGTTTTAGCATCTATTGGAGTTTCTTTACATACATTACCTTATAGTTCTTTTTCCTCTCCATTGTCAAATTTTGTTCAATTTTGTTGCACATCACTCTTTTCTGTCCATAACTAAATACTTTCTTAATAAAAAAAATCTTAACCAATGACAATTTTCTAGGTGATAAGATTGTACAATTTATATGCTTTATGTACTGGTTACTAGTATTAAGAAAAATACATTTTTTCATCTTTTCCATCTAACATGCTCCTCTTTGATTAAATTTGTGAGCATATGTAATACCCAAAAAAAAATCACAAAGTGATCAACAACTAGTTTCGGGCCAGTTCAAGTTTCTTACAGACGTCATGTTTTGAATAGAGTATAGAGCTCTTATTCGAACGATGAGTGTCCCAAATAATTGCTTTTGGCTAAAAACTTTCATGAATGTCACTCCTTGTCAAGAAGTTCCACACTATTTAAAATTGTGTGATTTTTTTTCTCCCTCACACCATTTGGCTAAGGTGTGTATGCTATTGTCAACTTTTAAATTTCATATCCTTCACCAAAATTTTAAATACTTATGTATTGTATTATGCTCCACAATTTGTACGAAGAACCTTTATAAAACATCGTATTTCTTTCTCAATCAATGCCTTATATTTCTTAAAAATAACTAACACCTTTGATTTCTACTTACAAGAAGTTGATCCATATTTTGTGACTGAAATCATCAATGAAGCTAATGAAATATTGGTTACCTTCATTAGATTGTAGGTTTATAGAACTATGTAAGTCAAAATAAACTAATTTGAGGACACTTTCTAGCCTCTAAAATTTTCCTTTTGGAAAGCTATCGCGATGTTGTTTGCTAATTTTTGTGAATTTCTAAAGAAGCAACAAACTATGCAAGCCCCTTGTGTAATAAATTAGGTATTTTGCATAAAGTCCCTAGTATAGAGCACTTTAAGGCGCTTATTCCTTTAAATTTCAAGGTTGACATAATTATATTTGAGGGGAAGTGACTTTGGAAACTTATAGAGGATTTGTAACAGTTATGGATAATGGGCTCAACTATAAAGCTTATATTGAGATAGAAGACAGACCTATATGTAAAAGCCATAACTCTAAAAGGGCTACTAATAAAAGGAATTTACAATTGTTCAAGGCTATTGGGCAAGAAGTTTTCTAGTGGAAGTTTGGTATGCTAACAAGTTTCGTAAGACTTCCTTTATCCTTTAGACGGTTATCAATCAAAGCTTGTTGACTATGAATAAATTCAAAGGCATCCAAACCAACATGATATATAACTACGTCAAATTACTTGAAAGTATCAATCATCTACATCACACATTCTACTTCTCTTTACCTCTCCAAAGCCAATTGTCAATTCAAGAAGAATTTACCTCTATTAATTTTGATGACAATCAAATAATAATAATCTTAGAAATGTATGAACTGTTTTAATAAGTTTGTTAAGTGTACAGAAAAATGTAAGTAACACTTAGTCAAACCCAGAAGATGCGTGGTCAACAACAAACGATATATCAAGAACAAACGATATATCTACAACAGACAATGTATCAACAACAGACAACACGCGCAACACCAGATGAAGCGCAATACCAGACAAAGCTTGATAACAGACGAAGCGTGATTACAGAAGAATTATTATACCAGACGATACAAGGGTCAACTAATAATAGTTTCTAGAAGATTCAAGAAGTAGTTTCTCAAGAAGACAGTTGAAGACTTAGGCTATAAATACTAGTTCTAGTCATAAACGAAATAACATTTTAACAAGAGAGAAAATTTGATTGTACAATACTTAGAGAAATTCTGTATTCAAAGTGTGAAAGAAGAGAGTGAATACATCTGTAATATGAAGCTAAAAATATCTTTCCTTGAGAGAGAAAGAAAGGCTAGAGCCTGGAGAGGCTAAGAAAGTAGATAAATAATACTTTGTGAGAGAGATCTGAAGAGGCTCTGCAAGTGTAGAAAAATTACTTGTAAAGTTGAAGAGCATAGTGAAATCTCAGACAAACTCTGAGGACTGGACGTAGCCCAAGGTTTAGGGTGAACCAGTATAAAATCGCAGTGTCTATTCTCTAACCCTTATCTTTTAATTATCTTGTTGTTAGAAGAGTAGATAATATTACTTGTGATTGCATTAATTATCAACTTTAGTATAGTGTTTTTGTGATCATCTGAATCTTGTAAAGCAATCCAAAAAATTCCAAAAGATTAATATTTTTGAAAAGTTTACACAATTCAATCCCCCTTCTTGTGTATTTTACATACTATACGTGATTTCTATATTAACAAGTGATTTACTTCAATTATTATCAAAGCGAGGTTTCCAAGAAACACTGTTACAAAGTGAGGACAAAGATCTATGGCTGAATCACATGTTTTTATAGCTAAAGGTGC
>JANVCQ010000003.1:29872110-29887373 GCA_025531925.1 Erythroxylum plowmanianum
GTCGATAATGTGCAGTACAGACTTAACCCATCTCACTTTACCAAAATAACCTTCCCATCAGTGACGGGATGTTACAATTACTATATACAAGAAGATCAAATTCCAATCTTTTACGGGAACACAAGTGCTATCAATCTATCAAAGAATCCAAAACAATACTAGATGACAAATTATATTGAAGTTAGACATAATTTTATACGAGACTATGTACAGAGAGGAATCATCAGTCTAAAATTCATTGAGACAAATCAACAATAGGCAGATATCTTTACTAAACCTTTGTGTGAAGATAGATTCAAGGAAATCAGATGGAACTTGAATATGGAAATACTAAATAACCATTCGTCTGACACATCATGACCTAGACAATTCGTACAAGAAGAAGATAAAAAGTCGTAAGTTTTCAAGTAAATACTAACGGTAAGTTATGAACGGTAACTTTTCAAGAGTATGTATAAGAAGGGAATTTTCTCAGGATTCTAAAATACTTTATACTCTAGAATTTTCTTGAAAAACTTGCTCTCAACTAAGACGATTCATTACTCTGTTCTAAGCTTCAAGTTCTTTTCGTTTCATATTCTTACTTTTAGATATTAACATCGCTACGTTAAGCGAAATACATTTGTGTGTTTAGTTTTTATCTATTACAGATTAAAAATGGAGCAATCTCTTATCTATAGAAGACACGTTGATTTCATCTGTTTGAAGGAAAATAAGATAGACATTGAACCAAAAATCGAAGCAGTTGGCTAGAAAATTTTCTTCAAGGTTCGTGAAAAAGTCTATTTGAATGAGATATATGAGTTCTGGAAGAATGCAAAGGTGGTGGACGACACCTTAGTATCAATGGTAGATAAATTGTCGGTTATCGTCACACGAGATACTATTAAGAGGGTTATTGGGTGTCCTAGTATTGGAGCAAAGCTATTTAATAATATAAAATGGATTACTCAAAGTTGTGTAGATAAAGTGCACATCAATCTACAACTATATGGAAGTAGTGATCTAGGAGTTAAGAAGGCTTCAACCCTTGTTTCGAAGGCTAAGGTTCTACATTCACTGGTTCTTCACTGTGTTCTACCAAGAATAGGCTCGAAGGATGTTGTGACAATGAACGATGAACATTGTTTGTTTCACCTACTCAATCACCACCCATTAATCTTCCGTACTTGATTTTGAAGTACATGATGAAGTCAAATGGAGATTCTAGCTCTTTACCTTATGGTATGCTGTTGACAAGGATTTTCAGAGAATATGGAATCTTACTTGACAGAGGTAATAGGGCAAAGATAGATGTGAAGAGTATTATTAATGCCACTACTATTCACAAAATGGGAATAAAGTTTAAAGATCAAGCGGATACAGGTTCTACACCAAAAGCAAGGTCTGAGGGGGAGCTTATAGTAAGACGAAGTAGGAGTTAACATGTTATATCTAAAAGAAAAACAAAACCTCGATAGACAGGAAGAACATCCGCAGAAGAAAAGACTGAGAAATCGTCTGATGTACCAATAAAAGCTAAGACGATTCTATAGAAAGAGGAAAATTGGGTTCAACAATCATCACAACAAGTGTCATTGAAGAGAAAGGCTGAAATACTTCAATTAGAAAAATCCAAACAGTCAAGAAGGTCACCAAGATTATTGACCTTATGAAAATAAGAACATAAGAAGCAGAAAGCTCTGATTTTTAGTGAAAATTCTGAAAAGCAAAAGAAAAGACAGCAGCCTACTAGATTAAATGTCTCTATTTTGCAAAGTCAATTAGCAAAATCATCTGGAGAGACAGAGATAAAAAGAAAGTTAGTATTTGAGAGGAAGAAACCTCAATAACAACTTTCTTCTAAACTGGCAGAAGAACAAAAGAAGGTGAAGCCTAGTCTGAAAAAGGTTTCTTCATCTAATGTTCAACAGAAGGCTAAGACAGTTGAACACTAATTGGAACCTTACAATCCTTATTAACCAATCAACAAAAAGGATTTGAAAATGAAGATTATAGAAGAATCAGTACCTATTCGAAGCAGAAGCTCAATTATTATCAGAGAACCTTCGAAAAAGACAGTCAAGGTACAAATCAAACCTATACTGATTAACGATCAGTCAATACATCTTCTAAGTCATGAAAAAGACTATATAGTATGCTGCAAGATGAGAAGGCAGAACCATATCCAATGAAGATTTCAAAGGATTGACATACAATATATCCGATTATGAGCAAAACATCGATAAAGATTGTGCTAGATATATAACCAAGATGTTCAACTCCCATGAGAAATGAAGAAAAAGGAAAAAAGAAGATGTTTCCTGAAGGGAATGAAGATGATCTTATAGAAGAACATATTCAAGTAGCTGTAAAGAACATAGATGATGCATGTATTATAGCTCAACCTGGAGGTATCTATGTTTCACATCACATTTCAAAGGCATCAGGAAGTCAATTTGGAGTTTCTACTAAAGATGAAAACTTTAAGGTAGTTGGCACAGTGACAGAAGGACAGTACAGAAGTATCACGGTTGAAGGTATCAATTTCAACTTATAAACCTTTGTGCATTTAATCATATATTTCAGACCCTTAGGTTTCATACATTCATTCAAAGATGTGTTATACCTTCTTGGGCAACCAATTCCTAAACTACCTAGACCTGATGATCTTGATTTTTCATAAGAAAATCAAACTTTCAGACTACCCTCAATCAAAATCGTAGAGTTAAACATTTTACCTACAGAACCATCTCTTGTTGAAAATCTTCATCCACTTTGTGAAATACAACAAGATCCTACTGTTCATTCGGAGTTCTTGAAGCATTTCATCAATTGGACGGAAGCAAGTCACAAACAAAAGGAAGTTCAGGAAGTCTTAGGAAAAGAAATTGAGGAAATTCATATTAAGGTGATGAATTGGGCGACTCAGTGGGTGATCTTCATGAGGAAGTAGCACTTTTACGGGTTACTATTGAACAAGACCTCAAGACGATCCGCACTGACATGCAATATATATTTTCTGAAATTCTGAAACGTCTACGTCGAGCTATCTTTTTTATTAATAACAAATAGGGGAAAACAAGAAGAGAAAGAGAAGAGAAGATAGAAAGCATTGTATATATCTTATATGCATTTCTTGTGCATTTCTTATGTTTTTGCTTTGATTATTATTCGTCTGAATACTATTCATCTGAATATCATTTTTATCTTCTAAAATTATGATTATTTGTTCTCATCAAAAAGGGGGAGATTGTTAAGTCAAGAAGACTTTACTTCTATTAATTTTGATGATAATCAAATAATAATAATCTTAGAAATATATGAACTGTTTTGATAAGTTTGTTAAGTGTGCAGAAAAATATAAGTAATACTTAGTCAAACCTAGAAGATGATTGGTTAACAATAGACGATATATCAACAACAAACGATATATCTATAATAGACGATGTATCAGCAACAGACAACACGTCAGCAACAGACGATACGTCAGCAACAGAAGAAACGTGCAACACCAGATGAAGCTCGATAACAGATGAAGCGTGATTATAGATTAATTATTATACCAGACAATACAAAAAGAAAGCTATTCTAGAACGACAGTTAGTTAGTTAGTTGGAGTTACAGGACTTAACTAATAACGGTTTCTAGAAGATTTAAGAAGCAGTTTCTCAAGAAGACAGTTGAAGACTTAGGCTATAAATACTAGTTATAGTCGTAAACTAAATAACGTTTTAACAAGAGAGAAAATTTGATTGTACAATACTTAGATAAATTCTGTATTCAAAGTACGAAAAAAGAGAGCGAATACATCTGTAACGTGAAGCTAAAAATATTTTTCCTAGAGAGAGAGAAAGGCTAGAGCCTGGAAAGGCTAAGAAAGCAGATAAAGAATACTTCGTGAGAGAGACCTGAAGAGGCTCTGTAAGTATAGAAAGAATAAAGTATAGTGAAATCTCAGATAAACTCAAAGGACTAAACGTAGCCCAAGGTTTAAGGTGAACCAGTATAAAATCACGGCATATATTCTCTAACCCTTATCTTTTAATTTTCTTGTTGTTAGAAGAGTAGATAATATTACTTTCGATTGCATTACTTATCAACTTTAGTATAATATTTTTGTGATCATCTTAATATTGTAAAGAAATCCAAGAAATTCTAAAAAGAGTAATTTTTTTGAAAAGTTTACATAATTTAACTCCCTTTCTTGTGTATTTTACATATTATACGTGATTTTTAAATTAACAAGTAATTTACTTCAGCAACCACTTTAGTTATGTATGTAAGATCTGTTTATTTGTGAGTTCTTGGCCTCACTTCATCTCTTGAATTGAACAGGTTAAATTCACTCATAAAAAAGACCCAATTTTATTTAAGCTTGCCATAAATTGTGACACTATGCCCTTCGGAAGGAGAAAAGTGCTAGTGTTTTTCAAGGTGCTATATGTATGTAAATTTAATTTGCGTTGTCTAACTAAATAGGAGCATGTGAAACCTTTGAGCCATGTATGCACACGTATGTAACAATGGACCGCCCTAATCTAGAAGGTGCATTTAACCTGCGACGTTGACTGACTAAACGGGAGCATTCGTAACCTTTGAGCCATGTATACACATGTATGTAACAATGGACCGCCGCAATTTGGAAGTGAGAAGGTGCATTTAACCTGCGACGTTAGAAAAGGCGCCGAAAGGGCGGTGATTACTCTGTCTGGATCGAACGAAGCAACTTGTACAAGTCAATCAAATTAAAAACTATAAGTTGTGTTCATGGCCCTGGCCGTACTTTTTTGACCCAATCGCTCCCCGTCCGAGGACACAACAAAATGTAGCTTGTTACAACAGTTGAAATCAATTCCAAAATCAGTTAAAGCAAAACTTTTGTCGCCAGGAAGGTTCTCCCGACTAGTATTTGTCTTCTTTAAAACGTTTCGTATTGCAGCAACTTGTATCGCCCAACCCAATGAAGTATCCTTTCCTGGGTAAAAACTGTACTTATGTTCAATAAATATCTGAAGAACTTGTAAAATATACATGCCCCAAGTCTCCCTAATGCTCGGAGGTGGTTTTCTAAGATTTTTTAAATCTTATTATTAATACACTTGAAAAAGGTAAACTAATTTATGTTAACAGTTTTTTCCTTAGCTTTGACTGCCTCCATGTCCATGTATCAACTCAACACCGTCCCTGAATATGTAGCGAATGTTCCCAATACTTTTAAAACTTAAAAAGAATGGTGTGAAAACGCCAATTTGTACACTGAATCTTTTCTAAACTGTTATGCATGGGAAAATAATGACATCCATGTCCATTAATATAATGACAAGTGACATTGATCTTTCTAAGTAAAATTGATGTGCAAGTGTAGGGCCACAAGCTTGACGGCGGAATGAGCAATACAACCCAAAAACTAATTTGTATTTGATATATTAGGGTGAGGATAGAAGTCTTCACATTAGCATGGAGTTGCTTTTAAATGAGTTTGATATAAGTGAATTTAGAATTAAAACTTACTGTATAAATGAAATTTAATTATTTTTCAAAAGATTGAATTATGATTAATTTTATTAACCAAATTTTATTACAACAACAATAATAACATTTAAGTATAAACTCTACTAAGAAGTTGAATCTAAAGAAGTACAGTAATGCGAAACCTTACTTCTAATTAGTAGAGAGACTGTTTTTAATATTAACTGAATTTTCTTAGTATGAAAAAATGCAAATATTTTGAGTATTATGTTATTGTAAAAATACTTCATAATTATTATATTTAATTTTATACATTATAATTACAATTTTAAACTAAGTTCATTATCCTAGTAAAGTACATTTATGCAATGTGAATTTAGATAAGAAATTGTATTGTTATAGAATTTTTTTTAAGTAAAACATAATTATGTATATATACAAAAATTATACAAGTATCAAAAACATTTATTAGATACCCTAAAAATTAGGAATATATTGTTTCAAAATATTTCTAATTTAGGCTTTGTCCAAATTTTTTATTATTCATATGTTCACTTTTAAATTTTTATTTAAAAAATAATTTGACACAATATGACTCAAATTTTATTAAAAGCATTTCCAATTTTAAAAAGTAAGTTGATAGTATATGTTCTAAAGTATACCATTTTTCAATTAATAAAAAGTAAGTTTCTAATATTTTAATATATAAAAAGTTCAAGAAAACTAGTTAGAAAAATTAAAAGTAACTTGGATGAAATTTTATACACTTTCGTTTATGAACCTAAGAACTCTTCTATATATCATGTATTGGAACATTTAAGGGGATGAACTCGAGATACGTTTCACTTTTCTTCTTCACTTTTTAACATAACATTTGAAAGGATAGTTCAATTCCAAAGTTACAAAGCTTGGAGATCAAGTAATCTTATCAAAGCAACTTGTTTTGACTTGACGTTAAACTCGAATCATCCCACATACATGAATAACTACGCGAATGTGAATACAGAAAATAGAAATGGGAAAGGCTTTACTGTGAGGATTGAATCGGAAAAGGATCTAATGTATTTAATTTACATACCATCTCGAACATATGATTTACAAATGTAATCTATGATGTGACAAAAGATTTTTAAAAAAGTACGCTATAACAAATTAGGCAATTGCAAAAGTAACAGAAAAAAAAAATAAACAACTTGAAAAAAATGGAAAGGCCCTCACGAGCAAGCATTCGATTTCAATTGACAAATCCAACCCACCACCCATGATAGAGCTGCTACACCAATGCATGCACACCACTGCGTTAAGCTCAACTTTTCAGTATTTGCCACCTTGTTCAAGGCCTCCACCATCATCACCTGAAGAAATACGACTACACCAATGGCCATCAAGAACACCTTGTTCTTTACTATCCCTTCCAATCTCTTGTTCTTTTCACTCACCCTTGCGTTGAACACATTGAACACTTGGCAAAGAGCAAAAGTATTGAAAATAACTGTCTTCTTCACATTCTTGTTTATTCTGAAGATTATACTACCTTTAAGTTGCAGAGTCAACAAGATGGCGGCCTGGTATAAGGCCTGAACTAGCAGGTTCTGCCACATGCTATATGAAATCAATAGTTCTTGTTTATCAGCTGGGGGATTCCGCATGAGATCATCGGCGGGTTGGTTTGTGGAGAAGGTCAACACTCCCAAGGTGTATACGAGGAGGTTTAACCACATTACTTGTGCTGCTGTCAGAGGTGCTTCACTGCAATAAACAGCTGCGATGAAGTTGAAAACAAAGGCAGCAATGTTGACAGTGAGCTGAAATTGAATAAAGTTGTGAATGTTGCTGAGGAAGCACCTTCCCGACCTTAAAAAACTCGCGATAGAGGTGAAGTTATCGTCCAATATTACTATGTCTGCGCTCTCCTTTGCCGCTACTGTGCCTTGAATTCCCATGGAAAACGCAACATCTGCTTTGGTTAATGTAGGGACATCACTTGAACCATTTCCTATCACTGCCACCACGTGCCCTTTTCTTTGAAGACATTGAACCATCAGAAGCTTGTCCAGCTGTGACGATCTTGCCATTACTCGGATTCTATCAATCCTTTTCATTCTCTCTTCAACCGAGTAATTTCTGAACTGCTCACCTTCTACCACCACTTTTGCTGTCTCTTCCTCTCCGTTCAGAATTCCACATTCTATTGCTACTGCTGTTGCCGTGTAAACATTGTCCCCGGTGATCATTTTAACATTCACCTTCGTGTCCTGGCACAAGTTGATAGCTTCTTTAACCCCTAGTCGACATGGATTCTCCAATCCGGAAATTCCTAACAGGGTGAGGCCGGACTGTTCGAGTGTCTCATAGGTTTGATCGTTCTGTTCTACAACTTTTCTGTGCGCGAAAGCGATGCATCGCAGGCCTTTAGCTGACATTCTCTCAATTATTGCCTCAAGTTCCATTCTTTCTTCTCCATTCATGGCTTTTACTGTTCCGTTTCTCTCATAATAATATGAACACATGGGTAATATAATCTCAGCCCCACCCTTCCAATGTGTGTGAATTGCCTTTTCATTTGCCTTCCTCATGAGAATCCCACTTCTCTTTCTTTCAGAATTGAAGGCCTTTACGTCAATCACTTGGCAATCTTGCTTTATTTCCTTGATATCCATGCCCAAACATGTTGCACCCCATTCAAGTATTGCCTTTTCGGTTGGACTACCAGAAATCTCAAGAGTTGATCCAGTATTTTGCTCGCCAACTATGCAGGTGTTGTTTAAAGCAAGCCCTTCCTTTAGCAACTTGGATACGCCAGGTTCAATCTCAATCAAAGAACCGCCACCAAGTGCTTCTTCTCCAATCCATAACTCTGCAACCTTCATCTGGTTTAAGGTAAGTGTGCCAGTTTTATTTGAGCAGATGGTTGTAACAGAAGCCATGGTTTCAAAAGAAGAAAGCTTACGAGCCATGACATTTTCGTCTTTCATTCGCTTCATAGAGTAAGCAAGGGTTAAAGTCACCGCCAGAGGCAGACCTTCAGGAATCGCCAAGTTCAATACAGTCATTGATGAGTTTAAAAAGCCGACCATTGCCCTGAGCATTTCACTGAAACTTTTCTGCGTGTTATTGAACAACAGCACCACGAAGATCATCATAGCTACTGCCAATCCAGCCTTCCCAATACAAGAAGTCAGCTTATGGAGACTTTCTTGCAATGGAGTCTCCTCAAGGTCCATGTTCGCAGAACTCATTATCTCTCCCCATAAAGTGTCCATCCCAACAGATGTGACAATCATGAAGCCAAACCCATCAATCACCTTCGCTCCAGATAGCAAAAAAGGGATTCTGCTAACATCAACACTAATGATATTGTCTAGTTCTCCTCCGTTGTTGGATTCCTCCACTTGCAAACAATAACCTTCCAGTAACAAGCCATTAGCTGGTATCTTATCTCCGATCCTCAAAGAAACGACATCTCCGACTACAATGTCAAATATTGACACAAGAAAGTGCCTTCCATTCCTCACCACTTGCACCTTAATGTCATCGCTTGCATAAGAAATCTCTCTTGATTCATTTGATAGCCAGAAGTTAGCTCCGGCGCAGAGAGCAACAACTAGAAACACAGCTACGATGTTGCTTACACTGTCGTACCAGCGGGAGTAGCCATGTTTAGACTCTGACTGTTGTTCGAAGTTGGATACAAGAGACAAAACAACGCAGACCAAAAGAATGATCATGGTTGAGCCCTTGAGAGCTGCTAAAGAAAACCCAAGAAAGGTTCTCCGTGGCGGTTTCGGATATGTATTTGCACCAAAAACATTTCTTCTGTGAAGAAGGTCGTTCTCACAATCTGAGATGCCCTCCTTCACATTACTTCCAAGAATTGTGGCAACTCGTTGAACCCCTCCCAGTTCATTCAAGAGTTCAATACTCTTTTCTTTTACCATGTTAATGAGGGCTTTGCGTTCAACGTCGTTCAGATGTGAAAAGACATGATATGGGGTATCATGATCATCACTACTGATATCAATGGCGAAATGGGAAATAGAAGTTTCCTTGGGAACTTCGTTTGCAAAGGGACGAATTGTCCTCAGAAAACAAATGGCAGTGAAAGCAGTGCGCCACCGTCGTTGGGGGCGTTGCCCGGAAGAGAAATATTTGACAAACATCGGCTTTGTAAGAGAAGACCACTACGAGCAAAATTGCAAAGAAAACGTATAGAAAAACCAATGCAAGTGAAACCAATGGATATTATGGTTATTGGAGAGACTATCACCATCTGGTTGAATTTGGCTTTATAGGAGGGAATTTTGAACTTGTCAAGAACAGTAAAGAAACTGACACGGCCAAAAAAGTGTTAGTGCCATCTTTTTCCATGTCGATATTGCACACGTTATTAGTTAACCGAAGGCAAGAAGTTACCTTGGGAATGGGAGCTATTGATGTATTCACACTTCTTTCCATCTGAATCCGATCTGCATTTCTTGCATATTGCAAACATCAGCAAAGTAGGAGGTGAGCATGCAATGCAAGAAGCCAAAATGGACTTGAAAGGAAGTTGATTGAGTCAAAAAGTACGTGCCATGAACAGAACTTATGTCCTGCAGTAGAAGACTTCAATTTGATACTCTGTAAGTTGCCCCGATCAGACATTATAAATGATGTTTCTTTCACGTCCGCGTCCAGGTCGCGTCCGTGTTGACCTCAAAGACGACGATCCACCGTATATTTTTCGTTGCCACGTTGAGAAGGTTCTCCTGCTCCTTCGGCAATAGTCCTTAACTCAATTTTGGTCAATGCATACATATATATATATATAATAGGAGGATGGACTACTCACCTTGATTTTCGATTGCTTTAGTCTTTGTGGGTGTAGCACTTCAAGTTATATGGCTACCAAAGTCAAAGATCTCAACGAGTAACATACCATGCAGGCAATTAGGGATGAGTAACGCAGTGATATAGATTAGTCTTTGTGGGTATAGCACTTCAAGTTATATGGCTACCAAAGTCGAAGATTTCAACGATTAACATACCATGCAGGCAATTAGGGATGAGTAACGCAGTGATTTAGATCGGTTCCAATTTAAATTTTAAATCAATCCATTTATGAAATAATTTTTTATTTTAAAACATATTAAATGATATTGAAGCTTAAATCTAACCAATCAATTCAATAAAATTAGTTTGGTTTAATATTTTTAAATTGCAATACTTATTTAAAGAAGCAGAAAGGATATTAACGTTCCGTCAAATTTTTAATTAAATAATATTTTAATATATAAGGAAGTTATATATACATAAAATAGAAAATTTGATTATTTTCCCCTAATTTTTAAAAATTTTTCAATAACAATAAAATTTTTCAATAGATAGTCTAAATGAAACACAAATATTTAAATATTTGGCAAGACAAAAGTAGTGGCTTTATAAATTAATAAGCATGAAATTCTGTTATAACATACTCTTCATGTCAATAAAAAAGTTTAAATATGAGAATGGTTAAATATTATGTATTGTGCCAAAAAATCATTTCTTTGATTTTATTTACAAATACAATAAGACTAAAAGTATAAGATTGTAAAATTAGAAAATAAGTAATTAAACTTAAATTTTATTTAAAATGAATATTGAACCAAATGAGGTTCTAACTCTTAGTTTTGATAATAACAAAACATGTTACTAATATTTTTATTTTTTATGATTTTAGTAGGTTATTTTGTTAAAGATTAATGTGAAGCACACAATATAACTTTTCTTTTTGAAACATTGGCAAAATTATATTAATAACTAAAGGAGTAGATCCCTTAAAAATGTGGTCGTATACATGTTTAATTCACAAAAACCTTGGGGCTACACCTAGATCAACTTCTTACTACAAGTATGGAATTCAACACACAGTATCATAATTCAACTTTATCTTCTTCGTTTAAGTCGATACCCATATCTACTCTTTAATTCTCTTGCTTGTCTGCTCCATCTAGTATTCCTTACTTATCTCTTTCTTTTGAAATATTCTCCTATCTTTATGCCTCCATATCATGTAAATGATGCGACTTAAGGTTATGACAAATAGAATCTTATGCAAGTTGATTGGCAATCTACAGGTTCTAAGCTAAGCCAAGATATCTTCCAACTTGCTAGCAGGGCACCTAAGATTACTCCATCTAAGAGCTTGATCCATAATTCCCTAGTGTATTCATAGGTAAAGAACAAGTGATACACTATTTCTTGGTCTTGATTACAAGATACACATGCTTGATTTAACTATATTCCTCTAATTATAGTCTTAATTGGTAGTGTATTTAGGATACCTAGCCATAAGTATAAACCCAGCTTTGGGGCTAATATACTAATTCCACACTACCTTTTGCTCACTATGATCCTGAAGAGATTTATGCATTGCTTGTTCTCAAAATCCCCATTTATGCCACCTTTCTATATAGTTAGATCATTCATGTCATATTTAGGAGAATAGTTTGGTATATTCTCCATCATAGTCCCAGAATCCCTCAAATTGCTAGCCTAGTTACTCCATCTAATAAGCTCATTCACTTTGGCTCAAGAAGGCAATTTATGCTTGAGTTGTTTATAAATTGGAGTCCTAAAGAAGGGCCCTAATTTGCTTCAGTTGTCAAATTATAGGAATGATTCATCACCTCTCCTAATCTACTTCACAATTCTCCTATATATTATGTCCCTTAGCTTCACAATGTTTTGGAAGGTCTATGAGGATTTAGCTTAAGGAACAATGCTCCATAAGCTAGTATTGTGTAAGTAGTGGCTATGGACCAATCTTACTTATAAGGATTCTTTATCTACAAGGATTCTCTATACCCATTTTAACCAATAGCATATTATTGACATCATTAATAGAGTTTATTCCCAAACACAAACTTCCCTCCAAGATACCTTAGCATATTGGTAGTTAGTTGGCTTACTAGTCCATAAAAAGTTCTCATTGGTCTTTCCAAAGCTTTGATCACTCCTTTGGGAATAGCTAGGTGATCAGACCAATGTATATATAAATTGTACAAGGTTGAAATTATCGATTAAAGTATACCTATAAAGGAGATATTTTTGTTATTCCAGCATCCTAACCTTTTATGTATCACCACCAAAAGTGGATGACATTCTTTCGCACTAAGTCTCACTGGGGAAATAGGGACTCCAAAGAACTTCAGTGGAAGTTTCTCCTACAGTCTTGCAATTCCATCTAAGTACTCAACTCTTTTACATTCTAGTTTAAAGACATAACTTGAAATTTCCCCTTATTAATTTCCAATCCAGAAATTGTAGTGAATTTGTTCAAACTCTCCAGAAACCTTAATTTGAGTCTATGTCTGCCTTAATAAGAAGTAAAACATCATCTATAAAAGTCAAATGGGAAATTTTTTTCCATTTGCACTTTGAATAAGTTGCTCTTCCTGATTCTCTTGTTTAGGATTCTAGAGAATATTTCCATGTCAATTATAAATAGAAAGGAGGAAAAGGGTCCCCTTGCCTTAAAACCATTATGCCTTAAAAAGTGGAAGAAGATTAGCCAATATTTTATAGGAGACCATAGAGATGCACTTTCTAACCCACCTTCTGAATTGATTAGGAAACCATATAGCTTCTAGTGTGTCTTAAATGAAGTCATAAAAGATGGAGTCATATAACTTATGTATGTCTTGTTTGATCAAGCCATTATTGATAGATTTACTCTTATGATAATCCCTAACCAATTCATGGATTAATAGAATGTTATCCTTAATTCTTCTTTTTCTTTTATGAAAGCTCATTGTTTATAGATAATTATACTTCCTAACATCTCCTTAACCTTTGTGGATAGCATCTTGTCCATGATTTTGTAAAGAACATTATAACAAGAGATTGGATTATAGTCCATAATGTTTATTGGATTAGGGACCTTAATATCTAAAAAAATGTTAGTTTTATTTATATCCTTCAGCATATTTCCCTTATTAAGCAATTCCATAGTAGCTTTAGCGACTTGATCCCATAATATATGTTAAGATATCTAAAAAAATCTAACATCCAAATCATCAGGGCTTAGTGATTTTTTAGGGTTATGGCTCCATAATCTTGTGCAATGAGTAGGGCTGATAAGAAAGTGCAACATCCCACTACCATAGGGTACATACCCAAACATTTAGGAACATTCAAGTACACATTCTATGATAATGGCATGATAGAGCAAAACAGATCCGACTTACACATGGCATCATCTAACATAATCAGAAGTCATCAAATTTTAAAACCATTCATTGCATTCATTCACAACTATTTACACTGTCTTCATTAGACGAATATATACAAAACCTCACACAGGTTCTAGCAAAATCTACAAAATAAAAGCTATAACTCTCTGATGTCAACTGACAGATCTCTGAGCCATAACTTAGTCCAAAACGTTCTTCTAATCCAGAATAGACACTAAGTCTCCTGTCTTATACCTGAAAAATCACATTGTAATTTTTATGAGTTTTGCGAATTCAATGACTGAACCATCATTGATGATTTCACTGGATTACACACACATGCCACATATTTCACATATATTAATTCAGATCATATATACACTCCAGATATTCGCACAATATGGTATATCATATAATCTCACAATCCACTTAGCCAAGTATAACAAATAGATCATAACAATTTATCATTCATTTCAGCTTTGCAGATCATTACAAGAAATTCAATCTTATAATATTATATGCATGAGACTCAACATTCTTTCTTATTGTTGTGACCGAGTGCCTATCACAAACTTATACAAATATCGGCCCATAGGACTCAATCAAACAGAATCACGAAGCATAGCTCCACGTGCAAAATCAGAAATCACAGAGCAAAGCTCTACGTGGAAGCGCTTGATACTGGCAACTCAAGTCACAACGCCTTTATCTAATCATACATTTTATGAAATGCAGCAATTTCAGAAAATCTCATATATCACAATCTTATACAAATGCTCCGGCAAGATTTCACAGTCATTGGCTTAGACCTAAGTTCGGCATTCAACTTTCGTTAAGAATCAAATGTTAAAATTCATATCAAATCAAAACACTCCCAATACATGCCCAACTATTAAACTCCTCAGACCTCAGGTCCGGAATCCAGAAACAACTCACAAACAGTCAATCATGTTGGAAGTTTAACAAATCAAATTAAATTTGTCAAATTCATATCAAATGAAAACGCTCCCAATACATGCCCAACTATCAAACTCCTCGAATCTCAGGTCCGAAATCTAGAAACAACTCACAAACAGTCAATAATATTGGAAGTTTAACAAATCAAATTAAATTTGTCAAATTCATATCAAATCAAAATACTCCCAATACATGTCCAACTATTAAACTCCTTGAACCTCAGGTCCGGAATCCAGAAACAACTCACAAATAGTTCAATAATATTGGAAGTGTAATAAATTAAATTAAATTCAAATCAAATCAATCCTAGGAAATCATCTAGGGTGACTCACAAAACGTTCCAATATGCTATTGGTTGGATGGTCCGACAATGTCTGTCTGGCATCCACTTGGCTCCTCTAAAACATACACAACACATTAACAAATATCACATTTTTGCACAATTGCACAAGTGTTCTTTTATGCACATCAATGTATAGAAAGTATGCACAATGCATGTTCAATGACAATTCCAGGTATCTTATTGTAATTCTCATCATCAAATCGATCAGATATCAAAGCCCTCATTAATAACATTAGTACATATAATTGGACCATAATAAAGCATATGTGAAATCCATTACATAACTTAATTGACCATTACAGAATTTCTACCCACAT
>JANVCQ010000003.1:29892262-29933497 GCA_025531925.1 Erythroxylum plowmanianum
AATTTTAGTGAATTGTTTGATGGATTTTATATTATTGATGCCATGCGAGTGAATAGCGAGTGTTTAGTGATTGTTTCAATCGTACACTTCTTCACTGTGGGATATGCGTCGGAACGACCCACGGGCGTCCCGGTGTGTACCCTGCGGTGAGGGGGCGCTACATTAGTTAATACTCATAGTTGTGTCAATTTTGCATGGCCATGAGTTAATGCTCATGGCCAACTCATGGCCATGCAATTTAATTGTATAACTGTGAGTCTCCAACCTTGTTCTTCATTCATTTTTTTCTTTCTTTTAATCTTCTTCTTCTTTTTGCTCCATGAAGACAATAGAATATAAATCTAGAGAAGATGGCTCAACGAGAATACTTTTGGCTCACTTTAGCTATTATGCTTCCAAATTGTATCTAAAATCAAACATGAACTAAAGTGAGTATCTTAAGCATTTTGAGGCATTAACTACTAAGTGTAATGGATTAAATGTATCAACAATTAAGCACATATCAAGTTCCCTCATACTTAGCTTTTGACCATCCTCAGGCAAATCATCAAAATCAAAGTTACAAACTAAAACTCTTACTTAATTTTTGTATTTCCTAAGAACAGATAATCATAAGTAAAGATGAATGATTTTCAAAATCATGAAAGAACTCAACATTCAATGCTTTTACTCATGATCAATCAATAAAAATTACCTTCAGAAATTGAGCAATCTAATGGTAAACTTGGGTAAAATGTGTTTAAATAAGAGAAATTCATAGGTACACTCAAACACCATTCATGATCATAATATTCCCCAACTTTACGTATCATTTTATTTCTCCACCACTAAAAGTCACATGCATAATCAAGAATCAAAGGATTTTTCTAAGGTTGTAATGTGGGCAAAAGTAAGGTGAGATGTATTTTGAATAGTGTAGCATAAAATTCATCAAGCTAGTGGAGCAAAAATAACACTCAATGAAACATCAAGTGCACATGCTAACATTCATTCAAAACTGGATACCATCAGCCATGATGAATACAACAATTATATTTCACAACTCAAATTCAACTCTCACACCATAAACCACATTAAGCATAACACAAAGAGTGATCTATCTGAAACAACATCCACCTCATATGCAAATATCCAAACCACCCATTCAATACAATTTTAGGAGGAAAGACTAATTATAAATATTTTGCAAACCATATGCATTTCCTCCTTGATAATTTTATTCAAACTCAAACATTTTTTCTTTTCTTTTCCTCTTTTTTATGTCTCTCTCTTTTTTTAATAAAAATTTGAAGGAAACAATATTAACATGGGAATTTCATTGAAATGACATAAAATAACATCCTATTAATTATAACCATCCCATATATATGCGTACCCCCACACTTATTTTCTTGTACATACACTCTCATTAACAATTGAAAAATGCTCCACTAGCTTTAAGGCTTGGGTAGGACATTTGTTTGAGTTTAAAAGCATATAATGTGGTTAGTACAAAAATAAATGTTAATAAAGCTCAAAGTAACAAAGGAAAATTCATATCAAGGAGTAAGCTATTTGGCTAATGTAGCTTGTAAAAACAAATAATGCCTCATCATTTTCATATTGATGCATGTGATCAAAATTTGGTCTTGAATAGAAAATCAAAGTCAAGATGTACTTGTCATGAAGGTCACACATAACATAAAGACAATGAGACTGATATGGATGTGTCAATCTAATAATGTTCAAAATCTCACTAGTTTTTGTCTACCACTGGTTACTACTATTATAAAGATAATACATATTGACCAATCACAAAAACAAAAGTATATGCTAAAGTTGCCATAGATTTTTCTAGTCAATTTATACTCTAACCATAACTCTATAGTCTTAAAAGCAATAGATTATTTTATTTGTTTGATTTTGAAAACCACCTAAGAAGCTAGCTCAAAAACATGCATAAAAATTATGATCAAACTAAGATCCCCACCCCCACACTTAAAACTTACATTGTCCCCAATATAACATCAAATGCAAAAAATGGAGCATTTAATGAAAATAGCAAATGTGAAAATGTAAATAAATATAAATTAACTTCCTTTGAGTTACCTCCCAAATAGCACATTTGTTTATTATCGTTGGCTCAACTACATATTGCTCTCATCAAATGACAAAATTTTGATCTCCAGGAATCACAACTTTGTCCTTTTCCACTTGACCTTCATCACAACAAAGCTTGAGTCCATGATCACTTACTAGCAACGTCTTCCTTGTTTTTAAACTTTTGATCACTACTGCACCATAAGGAAGAACATTAGTTATCACAAAAGGATCGACCCAATGAGGACGACATTTATGCGGAAGCAATTTATATTTAGCGCAATAAAGAAGCACTTTTTGACCAATGATAAAGCTTTTTAGCGAGACATTAAAAGCTTTGGTCTTCTCTTTTGTGGAAATTGCTTCTTGTTTATTTGTATGTTTCTGCTTACAATCTTTCTGCATTGAAAGGTCAATCACATTAATTGCAAAAATAGAGTGGTCATTATAGGAATGCTTATTGACATCAAAAATATTGAAATGAGCAACTTCCTCATTGAATTCCATCGTAAGAGTACCCTTACAAACATCTATCTTAGTTTGAGTAGTTTTGAGAAATGGACTCCCTAATAAGATAGGTATTGGGTTATGGAAAGTTTCATCATTTAGTGAAAATATTAGCTCATTTACCTGAACAAGCACGTCTTTAATCACCCCATCTGGGTAAGCATTAGAACAAACAGCCAATTGTACAGTAATACTAGTTTCTTTTAATGACCCTAAATTTAAATAAGAATATATGGAACGAGGCATAACATTAATCAATGCTCCTAAATCTAGCATGGGTTATTTAATCTCAATATTACCAATTTTGCAAGAGAGAGTAAACATGTCTGGGTCTTTACACTTAGGAGGTATTTTCTTTTTGAAAACTGCAGAAACAGTTTCACTCATCCTAATCATTTCATTACCTCTTAACTTTTTTCTTATTTGTACACAATTCCTTAAGGAAATTTGCATACCTCAGCACTTGCTTCATCACTTCTAATAGTGGAATGTTCACCTCAACCTTCCGAAGGGTCTCCCAGATCTCTTTATCCTTACCCTTCTTATTTAACTTTGCTAGCCTGCTAGGAAAAGATAGAGGATTAGTCTTTTCAACAATTGGGAATTTATCATTTACCTTTCAACTTGATGGCATGTCCCTTTCTTCTTCGAGCTCCCTCTCAATGTCTTCTTCATTAGCCATCCCTTGAGTAATTTTTTTTAGGGTCCTCAAGCTTCCTACCACTCCTCAAATAAGAGTCAATCCCACAAAGAAAGTTAATGTACTAAATTAGTTTATTAATTTTAATCCTTTCAAAAGAAACAATTACATTGTAATAATTTCGTGATTAAGATACAACATCAAAGCATATGAAAATAAACTTACAAGACATCTTAGAACAAAAATATCCAATTTTATAATACATGGTTATTTTGAGTACAATACAATAAGTTGCACTATTTTTCAAATTGAGAAAAGATTAACACACATAATGAAGCACATATAAAGATCTCATCCAATTATATTAACATACAAAATTAACCTCATTAATTAAAAAATTTGAAAACTAAAATAATTACAATTACAAAAACCTATCAATAACACTAAACTAATAAGTAAATAAAAGATGGGGGATTTCTTAGAATGAATCAAATTAAATATAGAAATTAAAGAAATAAAACATAAATCTAACTTAATATTTACAAGTGAACAAGCACATTTTAAATTTTAATTTAGTCGTGTAATTTCGACATAATTTTAGCAAATTAATTGTAGAAAACTAACCAGCTAGTTTCTACTCGTTTCTTTTTGCTCCTAGAAATTGAACCAACTCAACATATAAACATAAAGAAACACAATCAACAACTAAAATTTGACGTCAAATTCTAACAATTCCATAAACGTTAAATTCACTTTGTAATCAATTGAATTAAATCAAAAATACTATCCCAAATAATCAAAACAATATGTCTACAATAAAATTCAACAATTAATCATGAATTAAGCATCGAAAAATTAGAAACAAGGAAAGTAAGGGCTTTTGGAAAACTCATTGAATTTTTTTAATTTCACAGACCTCGGACCAGTTGTAAAAGGTCTGTGATTTCTCCTCCACTAGTAACAAACCAGCTCGATTCTAGTGTGCATATGGTTCTCCAAACACTCCCGACACTCCTTGCGATGATTCCCAGCTTCAATCCACCTTGGAAGATAGAACCTTTCGGAGAACTCTCTTCTCACGTGACTACTTTCTTGTTCTTCTCTACTATTCTACCATTTTTATAGCCTCCAAGAAACCTCCTATACTTGCACGTTGTGGATCTATGATAGGCTTTAGCTTATCCCTTCCATTTTGAACATATTTCCAAATAGTTTTTTAGTTGTATATGTTGGGTTCTGTTGGGATATCTACTGTTTTTTCATGTTTTACTCCTACTATTTTTGTTGCGTTTAATTTTGGTTTTTTATCCTCAGCGTTGCATTTTCTATTTATTTGTGTTGCTGTGTTTTATTATTCTGCTCCCCTGCATTTTGGATGCTACTTCACTAGCTTCTTGTGTATTTTTTTCTGTCCAATGTTATCATTTTTCCATGTTCACTGGTTTTTTGCTTCTACGTTGTCATTTCTCTCTAACTGATGCGTGTTGCTTTTGCTTGCATTTTACTTGATGCATTTTCTTCTTTTCCCAAATTGTAGTGCGTTTTCTCCTTGGCTTCCTACATTTTATGGCTTTTCTTAGCTTCTTATGTTTCTCCTTTAGCTGCTTGTTTTGGTCTTGCTTTTTTTTCTACTGTTGTGTTATTTTATATCTCTTGGCTACTTCCTTATTTTCTTCTTTTGGATTGAACTTCCCAACTTTTCTTCTTTTAGTCCACCAAGCCTACAAGAAAATATTCAATATAATTTAAACCCATTTTTGAAATATAAAATGGACTAAGCGACTTGAGTTATCAATAATAAAATACAACAATTTTCTCCCAAATGTCCTATATAAATGATTTAAAACAATATCAAATAGGGGTGTAAAATATGTTATAATTTCTACTTATCACCTTCCTTTACTTGTGGAGAGTCCTATGTCTCTGATTTGTTCTCTTTATCCTCCTTATCTACTCCACCTTGGATGTTTTTAGCTTGGATCCCCTTCTAAGGTTCCTCAATTCTTTCCTCCCCATGAGTTCAACATATTCTCCTATATTGAAAGTTCTTCCTGTTAGCTTCCATTCTTGGTTTTCTTTATTTGTTTTTCTAGTTTCCATAAGTAAGTGACTTTGACATCTTGCTCCACCATTCCTCCTTCCTCTAAGAGTCTATTGACTTTAACCACTTCTGATAGTTCTTTCTTCACATCCATTTCTACACATACTTTGGCATAACCTATTCTGCTCACTGAAACAGTATTATGGTCCAAACTTATTGGTTTGCCAAAAGCACTGGCCAAGTAGCTTAATCCAAGTTTGCTATAATATTCCTAAGGAATATTATAGAATTGTACCCTTATAAGTAAAGATCTAAAGTTGTTCCTATTAATGGTGAGAGTAAAGAGATTGTGAAGGAATGGAATTTGTATTGATCTGCTTGTGTGATACAAATGTTTACAGTCAATTGATATATACTAAAACTATCCTGAAATAAAGGAAAGGATCGACTAAGTAGTTACAACAGAAGGATAAGATGCATAAGACTAGGTCAATAGGAGATATCTCTTATTATGCCCCCGCAAGATGAAGTCAATGCTGGTGACATTCATCTTGTCTCGAAAAAATTCAAACTTTGCTCGAGGAATTGGCTTTGTCAAGGCATCAGCTACCTGATCGTGTGTAGAAATATGCGTGACTCGTAGTTGATGTTGTTGGACCCGTTCACTCACGAAGTGATAGTCAAGTGATAGGTGCTTCATTCTTGAGTGAAATACTAGATTTGAGCACACATATGTGGCACCCATGTTGTCACAATGGATAATTGGAGGATCCCAGGGTATTACTCAAAGTTCGCAACGGAGGTTTTAAAGCCACATGATTTCGGAGGCCATAGTAGCAACTGCTCTGTATTCAGTTTCGGTAGAGGTCCTAGAGGATCGTGCTACTGTGCATTGCCATTTTGAACACCATGAGACAAGATTATCACCCAGGTAGATGACATAGGCCGACGTGGATGTATGTGAGTCAGCATTACCACCCTAATCAGCGTCACTAAAGGCTCGTAGTTGCAGAGTAGTAGATCATTTTAATTGAATACCGTAGTTGTGGGTGTGTTTCAAATAGCGGAGGGTGCGCTTAAACTGTCGAAGATGAATGTCACTCGGTTTGTGCATGAACTGGGAGAGTTTGTTAATTGCAAAACCCAAGTCAGGACGAGTGATTGTCACATATTGTAAGGCACCCAGTATGCTTCGAAACAAAGTACCATCAGCGGAAGACGAGCCATCGTGGAGGGAGAGAATCGTGGTTGAACACAAGGGGGTGTTGCAAGGATTACAGTTAGCTATGTTGAACTTGATAAGCAGATCGTGGATGTAGCGCTGTTGACTCAAAAATAGACCACCATTGGTAGGAATTAATTCAATTCCAAGAAAATATGAAGGGAAGCCCATATTTTTTAGTGAGAACTTAGCCGAGATAGCCACAATGAAATGTTGTAGACGAGTCTCAGAATTGCCAGTAAGTAAGAGATCATCATCATAGACCAAAAAATACATTAACTCATTACCGTGAAGATAAACAAAAAGTGATGAATCACTCTTGCTCTTGACAAATCCATAAGATAGTAAATAAGCCCGAAGTTCCTGATACCAGGCATGGGGTGCCTGTTTTAGGCCATAAATGGCTTTCTGTAACTTGCAGACATGAGTTGGAAATTTTGGATTAATGAAGCCTGGAGGTTGTTTCATATATACCGTCTCATGCAGATGCCCTTGTAGAAATGCATTGTTTACATCCATCTGATGAAGAGACCAGGAATTTGTCAACGTCAATGATAAGACCACCTTGATGGTTTGATGTTTGGCAACTGGGGAAAAGGATTCTTTGTAGTCAAGACCTGCACACTAAGAAAAACCTTTAGCAACAAGTCGAGATTTACGTTTTGCAATAGTATCGTCTGGATTTCGTTTTGTACGAAATAGCCATATACAACCAACAACATTCTTAGCTTCAGACGTTGGAACCAGTGTCCAAGTTTTATTTCGTAAGAGGGCATCATATTCAGCCAACGCCGAAGTACGCCAATCGGGTAGTTTCAAGGCTTGGGTAATCGTCCGAGGTTCGTCACAGGTAGGTAGAGGATGTTTAGAGATTGTGTAGGTTTTTGGTTTGAAAATGTTGTTGATGGATCGGGTAATCATAAGATGTGTGCGTGTAGGGTTGGTTTGATCAGTCATAGGTGGTGGTAGGTTTGGCTCGGTTGATGGTGGTCTCAAGTGTGAGGGTGCAGGCAAGGATTGCTCATGCGAAACTGGATTGGGTTGCTCGGATGTAGTTGGGCGCGGTTGGTCCTCCTAGTTTCTCGACAAAGAATCATTGGGCAGGGCCAGTGCCATCACAGGATTGTGAGTCACAGTCGGGAGTGATACGACAAAGGTTGTGGAATAGGTGACTCAACAGTTGGCATAGTAGGTGGTCGTGTCGTGAGGGTTGGATAGGGAAATTTGTCATCAACAAAGATAACATGACGGGAGGTATAAGTTTTGTTGGTTTTAGGATCAAGACAAATGTAGGCAAACTGTGACAACGAGTAGCCGACAAAGATACAGGGTGTGGATCGAGGTTGAAGTTTGTTGGAAACATATGGTCTTAACCATGGAAAGCATAGACAACTGAAGGCATGAAGATGACTATACAGAGGTTGTTGGCCAAATAAAACTTCATAAGGAGATTGCATTTGAAGGATGGATGTGGGCATGCGATTTATTAAGTAGACCGCAGTTTGAAAAGCGTAGGACCATAAAGTGGAAGGTAATTGACTAAAGTGAAGAAGAGATCTAGTCGTTTCTACGATGTGGCGATGACGGCGTTCGGACACCCCATTTAGTTATGGAGTGTGAGGTGGAGTGGTGAAGTGAGAGATGCCATTGTTTGCAAGAAAAAGGCTAAGCTTGATGTACTCACCACCGCTATCAGTATATAACGTTTTGATGGTGGTTTGGAAAAAAATTTCGACAACTTTCTTAAATTTAACAAAGACCTCGAAAACATCAGATTTGTTTTTCATTGGATATAACCACACATACTTAGAAAAGTGATCAAAAAATATGACATAATATTGAAAACCATTCAAGGAAAGAACGGGAGCAGGTCCCCAAAATCCGAAAATATTATTTCAAGAGGACTTCTACTATGTAAATGTTGAGAAGAAAAAGGGAGCTTATGGCTCTTTGAACACTGACATGAAACACATAAATCAGGTAATGAGAGTAATTTAGACGGAAATTTATGACGACGATGGATAAAATGCAGAATTTTATTAGAGGGATGTCCAAAAACATGATGAATGATGGAACTAGACGAAACTTGGGATTGAAGAGCAACCGGATTGGCCAAAGGAAGTAGAAAGTCGTAGAGATCACTGCGACTGATTCCTGTGAATAGTACCGACCTCGTCCGCAAATCCTTCACCTGAAAACCATTTGGAAATAATTCAACAGATACATTATTGTTATGACAAAGACGTTTGACAGAAATCAACAAAAATTTTTATGTGAGGAACAATAAGAACATTGTCAAAAATAATCGGCTTTGTTTTGGTAGGGAGGGTGAAACTACCCGTATGTGTAATCGGGAGGTTAAAACCATCACCAACTTGTAGCTTGTCAGGTCCTTGATATGGAGAGGTAATGGACAGATTTTTAAGGTCATTGGCAACGTGGTGCGAAGCTCCTGAATCAAGAATCCATGGTTCAGATGGTTGGCTGTTCAGATTGGAAAAGTGTGCAGTAGGAGCCTTTTGAAATCGAGCCAACTTGCCATGAATTTTCCAGCAGGTTTTAGCAGTGTGTCCCTCTTTTTCGCAGTATTGACAAACCACACTGGGAACTGCGTTGGGTCCTGGGATGGCACGAGGAGAGGATCAGCTGTGAGATTGGGCTGGACGAGGCTGTCCATTGCTCGAGCTATGGTGTTACGGACGCCCAGAGTTGTTATATCTCGTCCGAGCAGCAACATTGGCAATAGGCGCTAGAGACTGGGTTGCCGAGACTGTCTATGCAGGAATGTTTCATGATCCAGCAGTTTGTCAAACAAATCTGCAAAGGAGATGGGATGCTCTCTTGCTCGAATGGCGGCACTAATCTCCTTGAATTCCGATGGCAGCCCATTTAATGTGTGAATTACCAAATCAGTTCTTCAACTGGAGTGCTAATCATGGAGATTTCATCGGCAATCCGTTTAATTTTGTTGAGATAATTCGTGATAGGGGCGTCGTCTTTAGAGACATTAATTAATCATTCTTTTAAGGACATAAGTTGAGAACGAGACTGGCCGATATACATCCTGGCAAGTAGATTCCACGCTTGTTGAGAAGAGGAAACCGATCCCAACGTCGTGATAATTGTATCAGCAACAGAGGAAAGGACAGCATGTAGAACAAATTTATCTTAACGAATCCATGTATTTAGATTCGGATCAGTCTCGGCAGGTCAAGGGATAGAACCATCAATATATCCCATGAGATTGTAGCCTATTAACACGGTTTCCATCAGCACCTTCCAAGCAGGATAATTCGAACCATTTAGTTTCGAAGAAGCTTGAATGCCCGTGTTGATAACAACAACAGTGCCATTCGAAGCTCCATCAACAGCAATCATCGTGGACAAGGTGGAGGAATTGTCTGATTGTGCCATTTTCTCACCGAAGTCAGGTGGCAAGCGTGTGGATCAGAGAAAAGAAAAATCAGCCGTTACGCTTTGAACTGCTCTGATACCATAAAGAGATTATGAAGGAATGGAATTTGTATTGATTTGCTTGTGTGATACAAATGTTTACAATCAGTTGATATATACTAAAACTATCCTGAAATAAAGGAAAGGATCAACTAAGTGGTTACAACAGAAGGATAAGATGCATAAGACTAGGTCAATAGGAGTTATCTCTTATTAGAGAGTAGGCCTCCAAAATTGCAACATTAATGGCTTATTTCTAAGGTGCCAGGGACCTTATTATTAATATGCATATGAAGTGTGTTTTCAGGTGTTGAGGAGATACCATTAACGACTTAGATGTTATGTGTGTCTGTATCTCATGATATCAATACCTATGTGTAAATGGTGTAATATGTTATTTGTTTTATGCATGTTAGGACGTGTTGTAAGGACCTTATGGGGCTTGTGTGGCTTAATGTAATGTATGGAGTGTATTGGCTTATCGAGACCTATTAGTCAACACTAAAATGGGGTATGTATCATTTTATTAGGGATGGCAATGGGCCAGCCCCCACTAGTTCTTTTAAAATAATTTTTTTAATTAAAAATATAAAATAACATAATTTTTTAATTAAAAATACAAAATAACATTTCTTTCTAATTAAATCCAGGCTTGAGCTGCCCAGGCCTAGACTACTTGAGGCCTAACACTTCTAAATAAAATGATATTATTTTGCTTAGAATAATTAGATTTCGAGTCAGCTTGGGCCTGGGCCTAGTCCTGACTTACTAATCGACCTATTGACAACAACTAAATTTAATCTCATGGGTCAAAAATTGTCATCCCTACATTTTATTAGTCAAGGATAATTAGTTAGCCCCAGAATGGGGCATGTGACATTTTAATGCTTGAAGCGTGTTATCAAGGGGTGTATAGGTCCTTTTTTTTTGGTGGATTAGTCAAGCATCAAATTCAAGCATGCATAATTCCATTGGTTAAAGTAAATTAACCAACGCCATCTTGGTCATGCATATGGAATTGTATTGTTTAGTTTGTATTTTATGAATGTATTTCTTATTATTATTTTGTAAATTTCTAAGCTACTTTCATCATGACTTTTCTTGGAAAGTATTCTAGAGAGAAATTGATTGTGCAATACAAGCATAATTATGGATATTTAAAATATATAGAATAAAAGGGTGTATATTTACATTTATTTTATTATTATTTCCACTTAGTTGGTATGTACTATTTGGCTTTGTGTATCTTTAGGAGTCAGTGTGCAGCGGAAGCATAATGATCTAGTTGCGTTTAAAGCGTGGCTTCTAATGTTAGACATGAGAAGGTTTCTAGGCAGAAAGGATCTTGTAATTCAGGTTAGTTTCATTGTTAGGATTGCCACTAAGTGGCGATTCGTCACAGTCACAATCAAGTTGGCTCAGGCTTGGAGGTTGACACTTTTAGATAGTGGTATAGCACATGTGCCACTTTTCATGTTTATGATAAGTTCCTCTTCAAGAATTATAAATAAAATGATGGTGGGCATAAGATTCAAATAAGAAATGAAGGAAGGTCATAGGTCCTTATCAAGAGCAATGTTGAACCTACAAGGATGCTACCTCTCTTTTCTTATATAAGATTTGCGCCTACCTCTCAGGTGAGATGCAACAGCCTTATACTTCCTGAGGAAAATGGTTTAGTTGAAGGGAGAAATAGAACTTGAATAAGGATGGTTAATGCTTTATTGTTGTATGCTAAATTTACATTTAATTTGTAGGGTTAAACATTTCTTGCTACTTATCATATACTAAATAGGATTCTTATAAAGAAAAGGAACCCAATTTTTCCATAAGAGCTATAGGAAAGAAGAAAATCCAGGGTGCCATACGTATTGCAAGAACAATGATCCAAAAATGATCCAAGTTGGGACCTCAAGTGTGCATTTGTAGGTTATGCCTCAAATAGAAAAACTTGTAAAACTTCTAAACATAGAGTCAAATGTCATTATTGAATCCAGAGAAGCGGAATTCTTTGAATATCCTTTTAACCTGATAATGGACTAGCACCACAGGGACATCTCAAAATGTTGATAAGAACCTACTAAACAGAGAAGAGCGCTAGCGCTCGAAATGCTGAAACTCTTGGATCCGATGAGAATGGTTGTCTGTTCACTTCATTAAAGGTAATAGAAAAAAGTTGTGATAATAATCCCTATTCTTCTTCAAGTGGAAGACCATCCTCAAACGTACACGTAACCTGTGGTTTCTAGAGATGTAGCTTTTTGAAAAGATGCTATTGCAATTGAAAATGGAGTCGAGCTTTTTGAAGAGATGCTATTGCAATTGAAAATGGAGTCATTTCATGTCAAATCACCCTCGGGTACTTGTTGATTTGCCTCTTACTTCTAGACATTTAGGTTTTAAATACGTGTTTGGAAGAAGGAGCATACTTACAAAGGTTAGGCTTAGGCTACCATTTGTGATAATAATCCCCATTGTTCTTCAAGTGGAAGACCATCCTCAAACGTACACGTAACCTATGGTTTCGAGAGATGTAGCTTTTTGAAAATATGGTATTGCAATTGAAAATGGAGTCATTTCATGTCAAATCACACTTGGGTAATTGTTGATTTGTCTCTTACTTCTAGACATTTAGGTTTTAAATACGTGTTTCGAAAAAGGCATCAGACTGATGTTACTTTAACATACTTACAAAGGTTCGGCTACCAACAAAAGGTAGGTATTGACTATACTTTTAAAGTTTCAACCTGTGAAAGTTCATCAAATAGATGTCAAACCGGAATTCTTGAACGAAAATATCGACAAGGACGTGTATATAGAACAATTTGAATATTTATGGGCAAGCATGCTTGTAACACTACATTGAATTGGCTACGTTTTTCTTGGAAGGGAATCTACAGACATCACCAAAAGCTATCATTTTGAGACAAATTTACATTTTGTCACACAAAGTAAATGATTTTACGACGTAAAACAAAAGTCATCAGCAATGGGAAAATATTTTACGACCATTGGTCGATAGCGTAGTAATAACGATAGCTTTTAACGACGTTTGTGCTTTTTTATCATCTAATTGGAGGTAACGTCTAAAAATGTCGGGCAAACCAACATAATTACTGTCGATAAAGGCCGAGCATCAGGAATGATTGGAACAATTAGCGACACAATACTTACATCATCGGAGAAGGGCCTTATAATCGATATATTAAGCAATGTTAAAATAAAAGTCTCGCTGAATAGTACCTATTGGCGATGATGTGAGTCTTTCGTTGCCACTATTTGGTGACCACTTCCTTGAGCGTCGCCGATTGTTACACATATCCGACTATTTATTTTATTCATCGCTATATGATTGGATATGGTGACGATTATATATTTCATCAAAAAAATAAATATTAGATATATATGTTTGGAACGTTAATTGTAATGACATTTTTATAATCTATCATAGTTAACATTTTTTTGTTGTAAAATTGTTTTCAATGTTTAAAGCATACTGTTGAAAAACACAAGGTAGGTTATTTAAAATAAAAAAAGTAAATATATTTTGCACATTAAAATATTTGTAAACCAAAGATTTTAAATTTAATAGGATAAAAACATTATAAATTTAAGTAAACAAGTACTGTTTATCATTAATATTTAGTAATAGTAAAAAAATTATGGAAGTGGTATCAATATAATATAATAATATAAAGACAGTACTATAAGGTTTTAATTAGGAGTTTAACGATTCTTACAGACATAGAACAACAAAAATAGTACATTGTCTTACCCCTAACTAATACAGAGATTGTTTTAAAAATTATTATAGATAGAACAATAAATAAAGTTTGAGGATAATTGCAGCTAATACCATTGGTAAATGACAATGATATAATTATTTATTTGGATTTCAAGTGACATGAAAGTCAGTAAAAGTAAATGAGTTCTCTATGTCTGGATTCTCAAGAAGGATCCTTACACGTTTAAAGGTTCCAATTGAAATAATGAAAGATCTTCCCTCAGGTTATGAGTTGTTGACACCCTCTTCCAACAACTTCTTTGTTATAGCTAAACTTCTAGAAGATACAATGAATTAGTCCCCATATTTAATATGGAAGACAATTTGATCAGATGAATTGCCAATATGAAGTGTTTCACCTAAAACACAGTCATCATAAAACTTAGATAGCTTCTTTAGTGAAACAGTATAACTAACCCAAATTGGAACACATGCATACCTGATTGACCAGACATAGTCATTGGAATTGACGATTTTTCCAAAACAATCAATTTTCCTAATCCTTTATGGATCATCGTGACATCGCCTATGCCTACATTTCCATCTATGTTCTGTTAAAGATTCAAGGAAGTTTAACACAACATATAATATATCCAATCAAATGTTCATATATATAATATCTTCATAATAGGAAATGAGATATAGATAATAATAAAAAAGTGACTTAGTTTGGATGATATTAAAAACCTTGAAGAAGAAGATCAATCATGGAAGGCAAACGATTATCAGTGTATGAAGAGGGGATTTGTTCTGCATTGATTTTTTGTTCAGTATGGACAAATTTGTCACATTCTTCCTAATGAATACTAACGCAGTTAAAAATGCTTCTTCGCCAGCGACAACCACGATACACGAGACGAGCACAAAAGAGGAAACAATAGTTATTGGACCGTGAATGTTGATGAATGCTGACAGGTCATACGAAAATGAAGAGAGGTTCGTTGTGGTAGTGATAAAAACCTAATACAAAATAACATTGTATTTTGTTAAGGTAAATTATGTCACTTTCAATTTTGTCGAAAGAAATATAGTACAATTTGTTCAATGTACAAAAAATCATTGCAAATTTGATTAAGTGAACAAATTTGATAATACATTAAGTTAATTGCTACTACTACTACTACTACTACTATTACTACTACTACTACTACTACTACTAATAATAATAATAATAATAATAATAATAATAATAATAATACTAGCAGCAGTAGTAGTAGTAGTAGTTTATTAGAAATAATTTCAAAAATATTTTTTTAACAAATTTGACCCTATGTATATTTTTGTTAATCATTATCCTAAAAGAAAATTGTTTGAAAAAAATGCATCAAACTTCTTCCATACACAATGTACCAATGGATTTTTGGACGAAGAGGTCTGAATAGATTGAGAGAAAGAGTTAGTAAGCACTCATTTCACATCTGGTAGTTATACATATCTATTCAAACTTATAATCAAAATTATCTAAGTATAAAACACCAAAGTATTATTTGAATAGAAATAGTATTATGTTAACTTATAAGAAATAAAAGGTAGGCTAGAAAACATGTTATAAAATTAGCATAAGTCATCGAAGACAATAGCTAATGTTTCACCTACAAGACATGTTTGGGTTTACAAAGTTAGAGATAGTTTTTAATTAGAGATAATAATAATAATAGCAGTTTAACTAGAAATTAGTTCCAATATAATTAAAAATGGTGATCAACATTATATATCAAAAATTTCCAATACTTGATGCTAATGATGTTGATTGTGTAACTATAAAACGAATTTAGTTATCAAACTTTATTGTAATATATACTTTTAATTAATCAATTTAGCAAAAGAATTAATGGTATGAAAAGCTATTGAATTGGAATTGATTTATTAATTTGGTAGCAAAATTCTAAACAATTTGCGACGATATTTCAATTTCATAGCAAATGTTTCACATTTTACGACAAAATATATGTTTGTCACCAAACCATAGCTTCTACTCTCTCTTCAACGTGTCAACCATTATTCTCCCTTCGTTTTTTGTCTTCATCTGGTGAGTAGTGTTCTACAAATTTTTTTTATGTCACTGACCATAAAATACGTTATACGGGTTTATGTTATGTTTTTAGTTTGTTATTGAATTGTTTGCATTAGTTGGTGATAATAATGGTTGAATGGTGCAAAAGTTATGTTGTTGATGAATAAAGGGATAAAATAAGGATTTGATTGTGTTCTTGAGTTCAATTGTGGTTGCGCATAACATGTTCGGCAAAATTCTTCAATGGTTTATTTTGGAATTGTTCTATTTTTCTTTACATATGAATGTTTTTGTTGTGTTAAAAATTACAAATTTGTATCGTTTTTGTTGTTCATTTTTAGAGAATAATGATTCCTTTTACTTGAATTCATGCTTGAAGATGATGATACAAGTATGTAGGCCATATTAGACTTAGTTAGAAAAACCAAGAATCATACTACTAAAATCATGGAACATATTTCTCTTAGTCAAAGACATTTAGTCAAGCACATTTAGATATCTTTAAAGATGCTTAATTTTTATAAGTTAAATGAATCTAGTAATACATCCTCAAAGATAGAAGTTTCTATCTAATCAATCCTCAAGCAAGCTATTCTTAGACTTTTAAGAAGTTATTAAAGCATAAACCATGAATGAGTAACCTAATTTATGACAAAATTAAATATAGTCCCTCCACTATTTTTAGTTTAATCAATGTCATCCCTTATTATCATTAATCAATCACTTTTTATAAAGTAGCCTATTTTTAATTTCCTTCCAATTACTTATATCAAAAGTGATTGGTGTCCTAAGAAATAATGCTTAGATATGAACTCCTAAAAATTCAAAATCCCTAGCCATTATTGAAGCCAACATAAAATCCTCTTCACTCTTTTAAATAATTTAATAACATTATAGGTTAAGATTCATTCAATTCAAAAGGATCTTTACTGAGTTGGTACAAGCTAACCTTTAAAATTATCTTTATGTTCTAAATGACTATTCTCTACAAGTCAAAGATTATAGATTGATTTTGCTTTATACATTTTAAGAGTTGAGCATTTTACAATATAAGTGATTCATTCTTTATAAGTGTTGTATTATATTAAATAAAATTTACTTTTTTCACAGGCTATAATCTGTGTTTTAGAGAGTCAATAACTCACTAACCTTTTTGTTCTTCTTCGTACTTTACTGAAATCCGTCCTTCCAAATAAGTCGTCCAACTAATTTCCATATATGTTTTGATTTAATATTACACTATTTTTCCTAGGTTTTGTTTGATTACAATTAAGAACTAAGTTTTGTGTTGTGGTTTACAACTTGATTAGAAACATAGGATGGTATATAGGCTAGAAATTAGTGATGCAACTTCGATAAGGCTCATCAGTGAAAAATTCCATGAGCTTAGGAGCGACAGCGAGAAGTCCCTTTCTTGATTCACAGGTATAAACAACGCCACATACCTTAGTACTTCTTTACTTTTGATCTATGTGAACGAACTTGAATGAGGAACCAGCTTTAATTAGTTTATCATTTGTTTTGATAGAATTATTGAAATAGTTTACCTCTTACTTTAAAACTTGAATGATCCATCTTTCCATTAATTTAATATGCTTGTTAATTAATATTCCATATGCATCATAGGCATTTATGAATTGTTTTCTCGTAGTTATGTAATTGATGATTTCCATCACTTTCTCATTGGACCAAAGTCTTAGACTTATCACTACAAAATATGTTAAAGAGACCAGATTTAGTTCTTGACTGGATTTCATTAGTGATAAGATGATATTCATAATAAACCATATTGTGTCTTTAAATATGCACCAAATGATGAAATAAAGTCAAAACACAACTTTGTGAATGAACTTGAAAAAAATAATTTGTATACAGAATTATTGTCATGTTAAATTGACATGAATTTAGTAGATAATAACTTCAACCTTAGGATGGTATATAGACTGGAAATTGGTGAGAAGTCCCTTTCTCGATTCACAAGTGTAAACAACGTCACGTACCTTAATTAATAATAACTTTTATTATAACGTAATATTGAACAAGAAATGCATTTAATAATTCAGTTATCTTCTTTTATTGTATAGCTATATAGATAAAAGTTGGATGTCTCATCGAAAATAGTCCATTAAATACATAGAACGAGTCAAGAGTTTTATGTAATTTGTACAACGTCAAATAGGTGATGAATTTCGTATTCGTTGCCCTTGCATCAATTGTTTAAAAGTCAACTTTCAAAGTCAAGATGTGGTATATAATCACTTTCTAATACGAGGCATAAATAAATTCTATACTCTATGGTTTTATCATGATGAATGTAAAAAAGCAAGTTGTAGTAGAAGTGGTGGTACAAGTTATGATGATAGTAGCATAATGATGTAGATGATTGTGATTGTGATGTTAATGATGACGGTGATGATGGGATTAATCAAATATTAGATGAGACTATGAATGAAACAAGTATGCCTAACATAATTAGTAGTATTACAAAAGATAATTTTGGGAAGTTATTGAAAGTTGCCCTAGAAGAATTCTATCTAGGGTGCTCAAATTTCTCATAACTATCTTTTTTTGTCAAGTTGTTGCATTTGAAGGTCTATAATAAATGGAGTAACGAGTCTTTTGACATTAATTAACTTATTGAACGATACATTACTTGTTGGACACAAATTGCCTAAATCTTACTATAATGCAAAGAAATTGTTAAGGGAACTTGGATTGGGATATATTTTAATTCATGCTTGTAAGTATGATTGTGTTCTTTTTTGGAAGGAAAGTAAAGATCTTGAGGAGTTTCCAATTTTTGGTACATCAAGGTGACAACTGGATCGTGGGAGAGGGAAAAAGATATCGAATAAAATCATGCGATATTTTCCTATTAAACCATGATTACAAAGAATTTTTATGTCAACAAAAACAATCGTAGATATAAGGTGGCATAGACAAATACATTGATGATAACATTATGCGTCATCCAGTAGACTCAATGGCATAGAAAAAATTTGATAGAAAGTTTCCATGGTTTGCACAAGATTGTCTTAATGTTCGAATTGGATTGGCCTCAGATAGATTTAATCCTTTTGGTAATATGAGTACTTCATACAGTATGTGGCCAATAATTCTAAGGCTATACTATAACATCATGTTTTCCAGTGCTAAGGGTTAGAACCCTAGAATACTATACGTGAGAGATATCAATGAGAAAATTAAGAAGTGCACTTTATACTCATATATAATATAGCATACATACACGTGAATTTGATTATTGCACACATTACAATGATTTGTTCATGCACTCAGTTAACATTTTCTAGGTATAAATGATTTGTTTTAATATGATTATGATATGGATAGTGAATATTTTGCCTTCAAAATTCATCTAGTGAATTAAATTATTCATTCAGAATTTTTGGTGAAATTTGAGAATTTTTTGAAATTATAGGTATTTTTGGAATAGAAAAATGACAAGTGGCAGAACAATTGATAAACGGTAGTAGAATTAACTGTCAAATGATAGTAGAAATTATTGATAAGTGACATTAAGATTTAATGACAAGTGTTATAGAAAATTGGGAGACAATTGGATTAGAAATGGGGAAACAAATGGACTAGTAGTTTAAAAGACCAAGTGAAGACCATAAGGTGGTAACATGTGTCACTAACGTTGCCATACCCCTAACTTACGTATGGCCTAAATGAAAGACAACCATTTGGTCTTTCATTTTATTTCTTTGGCTAAAGGCTCTCTGTTCATTTTGTTCTTCACCTTCTTCCCTTCTTCTTCTCCATTCACGGCATTTTCTTACCAACCCTACTCTCAATTTTGAGTTACCATCATCTTTCACTTTGTACTTCAAGATCTTTGTTATTTCTACATCTTGTTACAAAAAGACCCACTCTATTCCACCTTAACTATTGATGATCGTGTGATGTTGGAGGAGTTAGGGTTTCTTGGAGATTCTTGAAGAAGCTTTGGGTAAATCAAGTAAGTAACATATTAATCTTTATGGCTTTGTTAAATGAAGCGTATTTGATGGTGAGTTTAGGACGAAAATGATGAAATATGCTGGAACATGTTAAGTTTAGTATTTTAGTCATATCAATGGGATGATTTTAAGTTTAGATTAAACTAGAGACATACGGATATACTTTTTATGAAGGAATCGAATTTGGATTCTATCATTATTTGAGAACAGTACGTAGTATTTTGGATATAACTCTAGGAATAATGAACCAAATTGTATGAATTTTAGTTCAATAGAAACTTAAGACACATGGGAACATTTTTTAGAAGAATGTATTGCCTAAATACTTCATTTTCCTTATCAAAATGGCTATGCAAAATTGACCTAAAAATCTGTTTTGAGAAAAAATGGAATGAAGCTTGAATAAGAGGTAGTGCACAATTATGCACAAGCACTATCATGATGGAAAAGGGACATTAGGGAGTTGCACGATCGTGCACAAACACAATCGTGATAGAAAGGAAGCATCAGGAAGTGCACGATCGTGACAGTGAAGGTGCACAGCTGTTTGATAACTTTTGACACCCTTTACTCTTTTGATCTTAACTTCTTGTCTGGACCTCCAATTGACTTGAAATTTGAACCACAAGCTCCTCATACATTTTTCTTCCTCTCCACCAAATTTCATGCTCATCTGAATTCATTAGTAAAGGATTGATAATGATTGATTGATGACGTTACAATAATCAAGTGTATTGACCTATAAACCTTAATGCATGATTAAGTGATGAACTTAAAATAAATTTTGTATTATGGAGGTTATAACTTAGAGAATGAATTGTTGATATCAAAGTAAAAAAGGCATGAGTATAATGGGAATGAAGATGTTCATATGATAGTAGTTGTGATTCAAAAGAGTTGAGTAATATATGTTAAGTAAAGGTGAATGAGAATTGGATATTATGAGAGCATATAATGCTAGAAAAGAAATGATGAGTAATTGAATTATGATATTTGCATAACCAAGTGTTCTTAAGGTGTAAACCTATGAATAAGCTAGATACATACAAATGATAAGGTTTGAATGATCAAGAGACGTGATTACGGAAACATACCTGGAATAGTCAATTGAGCATGCATTATACATTACACCTATACATATGTGTACAATTGACTATTTATATGATTATGCAATTAATAATGTGTGTGCAATTTGTGTATTGCATGAATTTGATACATAAGGTTGAGAGTTAACATTCAAACGTTCCGGATCATGGAAGCAAATACTAATCTGGAGCGTATTGTGAGTCGACCTAGTTCATTGTTTGTTTTGTTTTAAATTTTTGTATTGAATTGCTACTAATATGACTGATGTGAATATGTTGATTCTGGGCAATAAATGTCCAAGGCATTTGATACATGTATAAATCATTAGAAGTGCTCTTTGAATGTGAATTTGAATGAATAAGTGATACTCAACATTATTGTTGAATGTCGGACCAAGGTCCGATGATAAATATGAATGTGAATGTGAATGTGAAACTGAAATCGAGTGATTGATAGAATGTATGTGAATGTAATGCATTTCATTATATGAATACATGACAATATAAAGAATGTTGTGACTAGAGTAGCAATCGAAAAAGAGCTTAAAGCACAGAATGTGGTAAGAGCCTCTGGCTCATTTATTAATGTTCCCGATATCCATTAAGGGATATGGGACAATATCTGAAACAAGTTTGGTATCCACGAGAGATATGGGCTAGTAAAAAGGCACTCGGTCACAATAAAATAATAATTGAAAGTGAGTCTTATATGCATTGTATTTATAATTGATATGTATGTTTTAAATGATCAAAATAAACTGTGTGACTGCTCTGAATGTAAAATGTGGAATAAGTGAACAAAGTATTATGTGATGCTATATGATTATTGGTGAAAAGATGTGTATTATATGATGACATGAGTTCTTGTGAACTTGAAGTATGAACTGTTGTGTTATATGATATGAGTGAGCCATCGAGGATGGTCAGCTCACTGAGTTCACAAAACTCACCCCAAAATTGCAACATTATTTTTTAGGCTTAAAGAACATCTCCAATTAGATAAATTGGAGTCTAGCCACTGGATTCGAGTAAGAGATAGAGGTTTGGATCAGCTCACGTCTGCATATGTATTTCATTATTTTTTATTAAAATGTGTATTCGTAAATAGTATACAATGTGTATGTGAATGATTTTATAATCTAATGACATTATGACTAAAAATGTTTTGTATCAGTAATGGGCCCAAGTAACTACTAAAATTCTGATGATATGTATAATAGTTGTAACACTTGTGACTAAAATTGTTTTTGAATAAAAATGGGCCGGTCGAAAAAGGTTTATTGATTATTGGTTTTTCAAAATATGCATGTGATATTTTTCTAAAATATTGAATTAAGTATGATCAACTGACTGCCCCACCATGTCACCTTTATGGGGTACGTACTCGAATATCCTTCGAAATGTCGAGTATGTGTCCTATGAGAGTGGGGTGCTACACATACAATTTGCCTCTATAGAAGGGTATGAAGGAGCCTTTTATGTTGTTGTCTTTACTTATTCCATGAGCTACTGCTCCTGATAAGGATATCGATGTATACATGCAACCATTAATTGATGATTTAAACGATCTATGGGAATTTAGATTACAAACTTTTGATGTTGTTCAAGGTCAAACATTTGTAATGCATGTCGTTGTTTTGTGGACTATAAATGATTTCCTAACTTATGGGAATTTGTCTAAGTGGACCACTAAAGGATATATCGCTTGTCCTATGTGTAACCATCAAACTTATTCAATGAGGCTACAAAGTAAAGTATATTATACCGCTCATCGTCACTATTTGGAACATGAGCATAGATGGCGAAGAAGTAAACTGTTTAATGGCAAAGTAGAATTGGGTAAAGCTTCGTTGCATTTGGAAAAAAGAGATGAAAGGTCATACATTATTCCCCCTGCTGGTTGCAACATATCAAAAAGGGATAAGCAATCTTTTTGTCAGTTTCTTCAATCAATGAAGTTTCCTAATGGGTATGCATCAAATATAGGTCATTGTGTAACTGTTAAAGAGGGAAAAGTATCAGGGTTAAAAAGTCATTATTGTCATGTACTTTGCAACGATTACTTCCTATTAGAATACGTGAGTGTTTGTCAAAGAATGTGTCTATAACTTTGGGCCAATTGGGAGAGTTTTTTAAGCAATTATGTTGCGAGACACTTAAAGTTAATGAGCTTGACAAAAAAAAGACATAGCTTTCATTCTACGTAAGCTTGAACTAGTATTCCCCCCATCATTTTTTTATGTTATGCTTCATTTGCCAATTCACTTACCTTATAAAACAAAACTCTATGGACCGATTCAATTTTGATGGATGCTCTCGATTGAAAGGTAATTTGTATTAATTTTTACTTTTTAAAAGTTATTTGTTAGAAACAACTCCTAATATTTTATATTTTGTTCAAGTTTTTATGATGTCTTAAGCGTTACGTATATAATAGAGCTCAACCTGAAGGGTCTATTGCAAAGGCTTATATAGCCAATAAACGTTTGACATTTTATTCAATATACTCAAGTGATGTGGAGACAAGATTTAATAGACTAGAACATAACTTTGGTTTTGATGAGGATGGTGGGTTGTCAATTTTCTCCCAAAAAGTTAGGCCACTTAGTGTGGGTAAATATGTGGAGTTAACTAAAGACGAATTCCAAATCGCCCATTGGTATATTTTGAACAATTGTGAGAAAGTCGTACATATATTCCTTTTGATTCAGACAATCATATTAGATTTTTGTTCATTGAATCTCATTTCCTTACTTTCATTTACTTTTTTAAATAGAGAGCATAAAGAGTCCATTTGCAGCAAAGGAATTATTAATGTTGAACAAAAAAATAAGTTGAAGTCTGTACCATAGTTTAGAAATCGAGTAAGTTACATATTGATTACATATTATGAACATATGGTAATTTAGATGTCAGAATAACTTCTAATTCTATTTTTTCATACAGATTATACGGTTGCATAACCATAACGTGCAAAAATATCCAAGTTGCATTATTAATAGGGTGAGATTTCACATACAAGATCGAGATAGTCGACTTAGAAGCCAAAATTATGGGATTGTTGTTAAGGGAGGTCATGACGAAGAATTTTTTGACTTCTACGGTGTCATCTCTGAAATTATAGAGTTGCACTACATCAAAGATAAGAATGTTGCTCTATTTAAGCACAAATGGTTTAATCTTACTAACATGAAAGTGAACATAAATATTACTAGTATCAATGTGAGTAAGACACGGTACGATAATGATCCTTTTGTCCTTACAAGTCAAGTGAAGCAAGTTTTCTACCTCAACGATACTGTATTAGGTAGAAATTGGAAGGTTGTTCAAAAGTTTCAACACTAAAATATCTTCAATTTTTGTGAAAAGGATAATGGTCAATTCAATAAGGATGCAGATAAAGTTTATCAAGAGAATGGATTGAAGTTCAATAACGAAGCCATTCGAATAGAAGATGCAGATATATTATCATTCCAAAGGAGAGATGTTGATTCGAACATAGTACAACTGGATGAAGTCCAAGCCAATTCTTTCAATCAAACAGATGAAGACTATAATCAGGATGAATTAAATGACAATGATGATACTTTGGCCGAATATATTAGCGATGAAGAATCCTACTTTAGCCGAATATATTAGTGATGAAGAATCCAATTATAATGTAATTAATGATGATGAGTTTCAAAATCTTGATCATGATGATTGAAAGGAAATAAATTCTTTATATTGTTTGAAATGTTATGTTCATATTGGAGTTATGTTGTTGATGTTTTACTTATGTTTATTCCTGATGAATCAATGCGTATTGTTGATAATTTACTTATATTTATGCAGAATGTTGGTGTTTGATTTATGTTTATGATGAATGTTTAGTTTTGACTTGTGCTTGACTTATATTCATGTGAAATGTTGATGTTTGAGTAAAGATTATGGGTTATGTCATATTTCATTTATAGATATTCAATATAATGGGACCTAGTAGAAACTAGAAAATGAGGGTGGCAACTACGGAAGATGTTCCTCCCCCATAACAACCAAATCAATATGACCCTATTGATGAAGGCAATCAGCAACAACCTATATCTACCTCTACTAGTGTTTAGGGGTCTTTAGGTCTGTTATTATTAACCACGTATATTTACAGTTATGCTCAAATATATATTTGTAATTTTAATATATTTTTTCTTATCATTATTCTTTTGTTGTCAGGTTATAATACTAACATAAGAAAATAAAGGTAGAGGTATCACTAAAGGATCTAAGTTGCAACAGATAAATGTTGTAATGAACAACAAGTTGTCTATGCATATTGACCCCACGCAACGTTGTCTTGTTGATAAGATTCAATCAACAAAATTGTCCAGTGAGTTGGGAGTCGTTGTCAGGAATGAATTACCATGCCTTCAGCATGCCAAACAGTTGAAGGAAGACAACTTGCTATAAAATGCTTTGGACAAAGTTTCGATTATTTTTAATTCATTTTATTATATGCACTACAGTTTTCTTATTTACAGAGTAAGTTAACTTATACGTGTTGTTCACAGATAAAGCTCAATATCGTCGATATCGAGAACCTTGAAGTTTCAAGATGTGCCAGTTCAATGTTGAAACAAAGGGCAAAGGATTATCATTATCAACTTCATAAATGCTACAAGTCTTTTCCTTTGGATAAGGAGGTAAGGAGACATATTCCAGAATAGGTGACTCCAGAAAATTAGAGTGAAATATATGATTATTGGGCCTCTGCGAAGGTTAGGGTTTTTCTTCTTTCTCTTCATATTTCTTTCCATTAATTTTGTTTTTGCATTTAATGACTATTTCTTCTCTTTATTTAGGAAAAGTGTGAGAAGACCAAGGCTATCAGAGCAAAAATGAAAACTCCTCATAACATCAACTTCAAATCATTTGTTGTCGTATGACAAGAATTTGTAAGTGTAATGTTTAGAAGTTATTATTCTATTAGTTAATACAATATAATCTATTGTGTTCCAATTTATTATTCTATTAGTTAATACAATATAATCTATTGTGTTCCAATTTTTTAATTCGTATAACAGAACCAGACTCAACTCTACGGACAATCACACTCTATAAGCTGACACACTACAAGGAAGGTGAAAGCTAGACGTTTGAAGAGGCGCAAAATAATTATATAAGTATAAAATTTTAATTTTAAAGTTTATTTATTTATGTAATACTTAGTCATAATATTTGAATTACACCTAGATTTTGTGTTTTAAATTGTAGGACAAGATTCAGGCGTTGTTGCAAAGATTATTGTCTGACGAAAATGAGCTCAATATGGATAACGTTTGTAACAATGTCCTTTGTACAAGATCAGGATAGATCAAAGGTCTTAGGCATGGCCTTAAGCCAATCGGTTCATCATCGTCACGACCAGCATATGTAATGATGCTTCAAAAGAAGAACCGATCGCTTAAGGCTCAATTACAATGTGAAGAAGAAAAGTTAGATCGTACTTAAGAAAAATTATAACGTAATGAGCAAAAATTAGACCGTACCAAAAGAGAGTTGACCAAGCTAAAAAAGATGGTCAAATAAATATTTGGGTCATAGTATGTCAGTAGTGAGGAGTCTTAGTTTGTCGATAATTTTTTCTTAAGTTTTGTAATTAACATTTAATTACATGTTTTTGTATAAAATACATTTCATTTTAATTATTATTTTATTTTAATTTATTATTATTTAAACAATATGCCACCACCAATAATTACAAAATGTGACTAAATTATAATTCAAACTATATTAAAAACAATAACATAAACTAAAAATGTTGTTAATAATTATAATTAAATATTTAAATTAAAAATAAATATTCGTCATTAAAAGTTTTTAGCTACAAATATAAAATTATCGCTAAATCTTTTTACCCACGCTTTCTAGAATGTCTCTAATAACATTTAGCTACGCTTTAATTTTTGTAGCTAAACATGTTCTACTACGAAAATAAACTATCAGTAAACATTATTTTCTACGCCTATATTAACAAAACTAATTACCTTTACCTTCCAAAATTAAATGTAGCAATAAGTGATCTGCGATTATTTCTCCTCTCGTCGCCTATTCTTATTAGCAACGAAGTAATGATCTTAGCAAAATCTTTGGGACGACGATTACTTTTAAATGTCGTAAATAATTTTTTGCTACCGAGCTTTTGAGACCATTTGTTCGACATTTTTTTGGTCACTAAATACTTTTTACGACAATTTTGTTTCTTTTAGCGACGGTATATTTTGTCACAAATACCCTTCTCTGTTGTGGTGTAAGCAAGGTTGCATAACATGCTTAACACTGGACTCAAACTTTGTTGCAGTAGTGGAGACAGTTTATTGACAGGTTGAGGGATTTTCTTTTAGAAATTCCATGCCATTGATTTCAAAGGACGTGAGTTCAATTTTAATACTGGCTTAGTATCGACTTACAATTGCTAATTGAAAGTTAAGAAATTTGGTTGATCCTCTCCCGAGAGATCCGGTGGAAATGACTTCTAATTAGGTTGAACTCCTTAACTGAATCCATAAATGATGGCAACCCTACCCAACATTAAAAAGTGCTTGGTTGATGAGTTTGGAAACGGTTCAACAAGTATGAAATGAAAAAAGAGTTATCAGCTGGACAATATTATAATATTCAACTTTTAGATATTGATCCGTACCTCTCAACCATGAGAGAAATGTCAATCATTTCAGTGTGACACTTCCTTTTTTTTATCTTTTTATAATTAAATGTAATTAATTAAAATAATATTACAATATAATTAATTAAAATAATATTACAGTATAATTAATTAAATTGTAATTAATTAATTACAATTTAATTAATTAAAATAATATTACAATCTCATTAATTAAATAATTACAATATAATTAATTAAAATAATATTACAATATAATTAATTAAATATAAGTAATTAAAATATATTTATTAATTAATTAAAATAATATTACAATATAATTAATTAATTAAAATATAATTATTAAATTATATTTTTCTCTTTTTTAGCAATTAAATATAATAATTTAAAAAATATTAAAATTTGATGTAAAACAAAATTTTAACAAATTTTTATTTATAATATTTTAACAATCCAACTACTATTAATTATTATTATAATAATTTCTTCATGTATCCGTTCTCATTCCTGTTACTATTATCCAATTTGAACTAAGCATTCCTTAGAGTAATTATGAGTTTAATTTGCAATACACATCATTTTATGTATAAACCAATGTTTTAAAAACAAGACCGGTGATTAAACCGAAGAAACAACTAATTTAAGAATCAATAGTTCAATTGGAATTCAACCGTAATCGAACCGATGATTTATAAATATATAAATTTTTATTTTATATATTATATATCTATATAATAATTTTTAAACATACTATTTAATTATTTACTTATCTAATTATAAACTTAACTTAAATCTTTAAACTTTAAAATATACAATTTTTTTAAAAAAAAATCACTAAATACAACACAAAATAAGATAACAAAATTCACTAGTCATATTTCATTAAAAAAATTAAAAAAAATCACTAATCATAATATTCATTCTAAGTTGAAATCATCAAAATCAAGATATTTTAAATGAACCGACAGATTCTTTCTTTCACCAGTTCAACGATTTTTACCGGTCCAACCGCAAAATAAACGGGTTAATCACTCACAAAAAATTACTTCTTGTTGGCAAAATGATATTCAATAAGGTTGCTTGCATCTGGAGTAAATAAGGCTCTCAGATGAATCTTTGTGCTCTTAGTACCAACAAAGCAGAAATTGAACCAATCCAATTGGAGATTACCTACATAATCACGAACTCAGAAAGTGGCGACGTACAGCTATATGTACCGCTACTGCCTCCAAACTAATGCATCGTTTTGAACTACTATTATTAGAGCAGAGTAACCTTGTTGGCTATAAACAGATGACAATGTGCCGGTACTTGATCTAAAAATTTGTTCCCCAATAGTGCTAAAAAGCGTAAATATGACTTGAAATCAAATGTCAACATCCACACAGATAAAAAGATTCCGTTCCAAAAATGTTGCCTAACTTATAAAGAACACAATTATGAAGATCCCATTGGCGCCCATCAACATATAAAGATTATAACAAGAAGCTAAGATAACTCATTTCTTCTTTCCACCTTTGGCTGCATCTCCAGCCTTTGTCTGCACATAGGAAGTTATAGAAGTTAATAATAATCTTACAACAATGCGTAAAAACACGCCAAGGAACTGGGACGAGAGAAGACAGCTTAGCTTACCTTCTTTACTCCACGAATCTTCTTTGCTCTGTTCTTTCTCTCCTTCATTTGCTTCCTTGACTTCTCTACCTTCTTATCAAGTCCATTCTGCCAAGAAGAAGAAAATATTATGAGTGACGCATAATAGTCAGCATATTTATCGCAATATTCTATGCCACAGCAATAATAAGGAGCACAATTTTACAACCACAAGAATTAGCACCCTATTAATTGAGAAGTTGCATTCAACCAAAGTAAAAATTTTCGGCTTAGCAAGTGGAAATTCAAGATTAAGTTGGATAAATTTTCTTCATAAAATTCAAAGAAGATATATCTCAATTACCAAATGTAAGACTGGTTTTATAAGCTCTGATTCTAAACAAACTCACCCTGATGAGCCTGTACTTGGGTTCGTACTTCTTCGCATTTTCCACCGTATCATAAATCAAGCCAAAACCAGTGGATTTGCCACCCCCAAAATGAGTCCTGAACTTAAAAACGAAGATAGTATTGGAGTCCTTCACCTCATATAAACTTGCCAACTTCTCCTTCAATTCGGCCTAAGAACAAGAAATACAGAATAATTACAGAGTTGCTGGGTAATTTAACTACTCAACAGATCTCAAAGTACTATACAAGAACTAAAGGACTGTAATCTGTCCCTTTTGAACCCTAGCAGAAAAGTAGAACTACAAAGTTTCATCAAACAACTACCATTCAGGCATTTTACAAAAGAAAGCAAAAAAGACATATAGGCAGGGAAGATAGCAAATCAACAAAATGCTCAAAATGATTTCTGTGGAATCAAATCTTACCTTGGAGACATTGGCCCTTCCTGGATGAAGAACATCAATGACCTGCATACAAAAGCAGCAAAAGAAAATTAACTCAATTCACTTCATACTCTGCACATCTTCCCCAAAGAATGAATAAGAGAACAGCTCAAATTACAAAAGCAAAGCAGTCATTTCTATAAACGCCTCTTACATTACACAACTGGCAAACTGAAAACAAGAAGCATAGCTCATTAAGGCAAATACTAAAAGGGAATAGCTCGAGTCAGTTCCATGCCAGTTTCAGGCATTATGAACCTAACTTGGAAAATAAAAGTGGCTTTTTCCCTTTCTTTTCCTTACAATAGTTTTACTCTTTAGTGAAGACTCCCTACTAAGGAGAAATCCAAGGAGTAAACTCTATTGATACTCCAAACTGCACTCCCTATTCATTAACCAAGTACCATCTCGTACCTCTTCTTTAAAGACCAAATAAACCAGGATCGAGACCATCTGTAGTACACTTGTTCATACATTGAAAAATTAAAGCAAAATATAAATAATCAAACCACTAATAAAAACCAATAAAAGTTACTTTGCTCTTTGCAACTAACTGCTTCATTGCATATCAGCGAGTAATCAGAAACCTGACAATCAAATCCCAATACAACACAACAAAGACCCCTCAAAAGCCATAAAATACAACAGAAGCTGCATACATTATGCAAACCAAATAAGAAAGCACTCCCTTTTCCAAGATTATATCTCGGCTTAGGATCTACAACAAAACACACGTATAACGCAACCTAGACAAACCCCAATTGGGTCTAGAAACAATGACGGACATTAAATAAAAATGGTGCAGACAATCAAAACCAAATAAAGATATAGCTTACAAATTGCTTCCTTGAAAGAAGGCGATTAGTCATGAACTTCCTAGTACGAATCGTCACAGCCTTGTCCGCCATGGCTACAGCTCCAGATGATTCAGATAAAACTCCAACCGGGTTTCCTAGGGGGCTGTCAAAAGAGATACCACGGGACGACAGGGTACGAAAAAAAGTGGAACCCTAAGTTTTATAGTATTCCATTAGGGTTTCTTCTTCGATAGACCAGCTACCTGTTTTGGGCTTACTTGGATTTTAGTTGGGCTAGTTTCACTTGTATTTAGACCCAGAGCTACTTTTGCTTATTCATTAGTGTTTTTCATTTATATATAATGTCATTTTTATACTCTTGAAATTATTTTAATTATAATATTTAAAAGTGCAAAGTGTATTTGATGCTATAAAATATTTCGTAAAATTTGACTTAGACTTGAACTCATATTATATTTAAACTTAACTATTTATGTTTATATATACTTTCTATATAATAAAGAATTTTATTTTTCCTTTCAAAATAAATAAGTTGGAATAATTTAAAATACAAAAAATTGATTAATAAAAAAGCTCCAAAATGAAATACACGTATAGCTCCAATTAAAAAAAAGCTACATTTGGAGCAAGTTTTATACAATTAAGATTTAAATGTAGGATAATAACAGTTGTCTTACTTAAATGTCAACTATCAATACCCAAGTTACAAGCTTTTATGAATGATTTAATACATCATCTTTTCAAAGTTGCCTATGCATCAATCTAAGTTACAACTATATTGTGTTGAATGACTCTTTAGAGTAGGGAGAAAGAAAGCAAGATCAACTCGAAGCAGGATCAACTCCAATTGATTGGTATAAATCGTATATCCTAATGTACAGACAAGTTGTTCTTGCAAATATGGTGAATATTATGAGTAATGAGTTGCTTTCTAATTAGGTATATCAGTTCATAAATGACGTGATGATTTTTCCTTGAAGAATTTTCTAATTTCTTTCCCTCTATATGCCACACATTATAGTTCCAAATGTAATTTTATGGTTTATAAAGTCACCTTTGCTTAGACTTCTTTTTTTTATTGATCTAATCAACAAGTTCTACCAATCCAGTTAAAGAGAAGTGACATTACATAATTCTTTGATCTTTTTCTAGATAGGTAAGGAGTATTGACAATAGAAAAACAAGTTATTGATTAATTCAATCTCTTGTTTATAAAGGGTAAAATATTTGGATAGGTTAGAGATACCCTTAGCTTATCAATGATATTTAATCCCATCTTGATGATAAACCAAAAGATAAATGATTCTTAAAAAAGAGCTTGTTTGAACCACACAACTTTGGGACTCTAGTTCTAATTGCAAATTGCAAGAGTTGTTAGAGAAGTTCTTAGATGAATGTCTCAGCCAATTAACTTTGTCCTCTCTATTACTAATGAGAGAGTAATTTAGGATATACTTCGTTATGATTGACTTCATCCTTTCACGAAGCCTTTAGTAATTATATATTAGTCTCTTTAGCTGTAGCATTTTCTGGAATTACATCTCTTAAGCTTATTAACTCATTAATGTTATACAATGGTCTCAAACTACTCTGATTATCATACTAAAAGTTGGTAGTTTTTCCATCACTAAGTTTGTAATGTCACTTGCTCCCTAATCTTTAGTGTATAAAGCATAATCCAAAATGTGTTAAATTTAGAATTAACATTCCAATTTTCTTCTTTACATAATATGTATGAAACTACTTCACCTATAAAGATTTTTTGTTAGTTAGAATTATTCGTATCCTCTTGATCATCAGAACCTTGTTAGTGGTTCTGATAGGAATGATGTTCAACCCTTTTTATCTTTAAGCAAGCAAACATTTTGCCACTTAACTTTTTTTGTTGATCACCTTGAGAGATCTTCAGACTATAAGAAGTACCTCAACTTGTTTTCCAATGTTTTTATCAAATTCTTGGCAAAGACTAGATGAGATGACTAATATAACCATTAATGAATGAGTTAATAAGCTAAACTCTAATGTAAATAAAAGACATTTGTATACCAATTGCTGATTCTTTTTTAATATCCTTTCAACGAAGGGGAGAAGTCACTGTAGGTTGGTTTTTGAGAGTTGATAAGAATACTCAAATAAGAGAAAGAGGACTTCATAATTCTGAGACCTGTTAGGCTCAAGAGCTAGGTAGAGAGGTAAGCAACATTAGATGACATGAAGACAAGAATTGTCACTTTATTGATTGAAAGACATGATAGTACCTTAAAGGCAAAGTGTTATTATAAAGGTACTTTTTAAGTTAGGGATAGCTCCAGATAGAAAAAACAAGTCATCAATAAAGGATACGTTGAAAATTTTAATCTTTTGCATTTGTTATGGCATTGAAAGGACCCCTTTGTCTAATGACATGGCTAATCAATCTAGTTAGGACTTTTAAGCACAATATGAATAGATAAAGAGAGATTTGATCCCCTGGCTTCAACCTTTAGCACCTATGATCAATTTAGTTGGCTCTCTATTCATAAAAACACTATAAAGGACTGAAATTATTCATTGCTCAATCTGGTTGATAAAAATTTAAGGAAACTAATGGCATACAAAGAATGCAAGATGAAATTAACTATCAAATACTTTATGAAAATCATTCTTGGTGCTTTTCATTATAGTTCTTTAAAAGCTCATACGTTAGCAATATATTGGCCCCTATTTGCCTCTATTTGACAAAAGCTCTTTATGATAAATTGATGTGAGTTTTTGTACCACCTTAAGTCTTGAAACCAAGAGCTTTATGATGATTTTATATATAATGTTATAGCATGAAAATAGAACTAAAATCCAATAGTAATTTAGGATTAGGGACCTTGGGATCAGATTTATGAATGTCTTGTCAACTTCCTTCAACGTCTTTCCAAGGTTGAAAATTTCAAAGACAACATCAGAGACTATTTGTTTGGTGTGAGTCCATGTCTTCTAGAAGAAGAAAGCATTGACTATATCTTTACTTGGTTTAAGTTCAAAGATAGCTTTTTCCACATCATCAATATTAAAAGGTCTAATTAAATTAAGAGCTTCATCATCATATGAAAGATTAGAGAGCCTGCGTATAAAAATAATAATTGGAGGAAGAATTAAGTGTGTTAGTGAAATAATTGTATGTTTCCTTCATTATTTCAACTCAAGAAAGTGTCAAAGGCCTATTTACTTTTAGTAGGGATACAATTTTATTAATGTTCCTCTTATAGAGAACAAATTTGTGGGGAAAATAAGTGCTTTTATCTCCCATCTCTAACTATTAAATTTTAGATCTTCATTTTAAGAATAAAACCGTTCACTTTTAGAGCTTTAGAGTAATTAAACAAGGTTGTTTTCTCTTTATTTATTTAGCTACATTATTAAGAGCTTGATAAAGGTTATTTTAAACATGAACTAGTTTTTCTTTAGCAATAAAAATAAATTATTAGGTGTTGTTGAACCTCTTATAATTTAATAACTTGAGTTCTTCCTTGATCATTTGTAATTTTCTTATGTAAGTGAAGGATTTATAGTCCTAGAAGTTTGGTTGCAATCCTTTAGTTACAACTTCATCAAAACCTTTAGCCGGGACTAGATAATTGTTAAAAAAGGAAATTTCCTTTTATAATCCAAAGATAGGTTATGAATTTCAATTGGGCTATGGTGAGAGAAAAAAAGACTATTGGATAAGGCCTTACTATTTAGGAACTTGGTTAGCCAATGATCATTAACTAAAGCTTTGTTCCTTATAAACTATCTACCTTCTTGATTGGTGTTCTAAGTGAAGAATTGCCCTTCTATTATGATAATAATGACTTTTATATGATTTGCACAATTCTTGATTTGCTCATTGTAATTTTTTAGGAAAATATGCCCTTAAGCTTATAATGGATGAAGGGTTTATTGAAGTCCACAATGATCAAACATAGAAATTCATATTGGTCGAGTTGTCGAAGCTCCCAAAGTAATACCGATTCTCTAAACTTTTGTAGTAGTCATAAAACCAAGTCGAATCTCTAGAGAACTAAACACTAGTTTCTTAATTTTAAGCAATAAAATTGAATGGGATTTTTTGATTAAATAACTGATTAATTGAAATCAATACAAAAACAAATTAAATCAAATGAATTTAAATATGAGAAAGTCAAGATTACCAAACTCCGATTCAAGGGAAAGATCTCATGTAATTGTAACATTGATCATTGGTTCAAAAAGAATATTTTTACGATCTAAGCAATTAGTCCAAAATATATTAGGATAGATGTAATAAGTCTCAAATTTTCCTAAATTAATTGGTTTAAACCCAACATCCAAACCAAAATTTACCATCTATTGACTGGGTGTGATAGCATCCCATATCAAATAAATGATAACAATAAACTCCGTGGAAAAGACTAAACTCTAAATTAAATAATTGAGATAGCTGCAACTATCAATTTAGTTTTCTTGTTTATCATAAGTTAAATATGAAAAGTGATAAATAACCTATTTACTACTTGTACCAATCTTTCATAACAATTACAGATCACTGAATTCCTGGATAGCGATAGAATGATCAATATTAAATTAAATTGTCAGATTATTCGAATATCAATCATTCATAAAATATGAGAACTCAAAACAAGAAATACTTGAATTAAAATGTGAATAAAAGTTTGGAACAAAAAACCTCACAAAATTACAATTAAATTATTGAATCCCCTTAAATCAGAAAGATTAAGTTTAGTCACATATGACTTTCGCTCCAATAACAAAAATAAAAGAAAGACAGAGAATTGCAAAAATTGTAAAAAGAGAGAACCTCTTTCTTTTGTGAGGAACATCCCTTTTATAAGGTTTTCTAATCTAATCCTAATATAACTCTAACTTGTAAAGATGTCTATCTAAAACAAATTTAAATTCAAACTCCTATATGATAAGGATAAGAAGAAGTCTTCCAGTCAAACTTCAACTCTTCACGTGATCAGCCTTATCCACTACGCCAATCTCTTCACTTTATCCAAAATTTGTGATTATCATCAATAGAGTCTCAATTTGATGCAATCTCTACTTTTCATCTCCTAAAACAAAACAAACATTAATTTCGATATTTTAACACTGAAATAAATTAAAAACAAAAGAGATAATATCAAATAATATGTCAAGATAAGATCTTATCAGATTCTCCTACACCAGACTCATGTTTGTCCTCAAGCATACATTAATTAAATATATTAATCATCTTCATAACAACCTCTCATCTCCTTTCTTGTCATCCAAAAATATCCAAAAGCTAATTCACATTTAAGGGTTAAGATAAAATAATAATCGAGAGAATAAAACACTCTTAGGACACATTGTTAAAACGTAGCATATCATCAATTCCATCGAAATCAAATTAACAAGACTTGACACCCTCACAAGGATTTCGCTCTATACGCTCAAAGTGTTTAGGGTTTATTAAGCTTTAAAATCAAAACATGGCAAGTGATTTCCATAAGCTTACTCAGGAATCATATCTCTGTCACTAAACAAAATGAACCCAATATATAAATCAAAGGGACTTAATAAGGGTTGTAACGTGACTTAGGTAAGGTATGACAAAAGGAATTTTTTGGCTAAGTAAATTGAAGGGAATCATACAAAATTATCCACACAAGTTTCAACTTAAATCAAAATTCACTTGGTTCAGATGACATCTCTTTTAATCACTTTGTCTTTTCTTTTCTTCTTTTTTATAAAAATAAAAATCAAAAAGGAGTTTTTTTTTACTTCTCCTCTATTCTATAAAAAACAATTAAAACAATGCAACTTAAATCATCTAATTAACTTTTCATGGAAATAGTCAAAATCCTATGCAAATAAGCTCTAAATAATTCATTCAATTTAAGGGATCAAAATTATTAAGGATATCAACAACAAAAGGGTACATTCGGCTTATAACAAGGTTATTATGCAAGAAAGAAATGTTAAGGCTCAAATTGGTGTTCCTAGGGATAAAAATTTAGGTAGCCTTGTTTGTCAAAAATGGTTATCCTCAATGCCCTCATCATCTTTATACACAAATTTATCAAAAATGTAGTCTCAACACGTATTCAAAAGCAAGTTCTAACATAAATAAGCTATATTTGACAACATACAACAAAATATATATATGAGCACATATATGATGAATGTTTTTAGGCTCAAAGCTCACGTAGGTGTCAAAAATTGCATCAAGCCTTACACACTTTTCATTTAACAAAATCAATGAGATACTTGAAAAAGTTTAATGAAAACACTAATCGTGCTTGTCTCTCTGATGTGTTGGATCTTAAACAGAAAATGCGTCATAACTTAAGAATTATTCATGAACAACAATCAGAAAATTATGAAGCTATCATGATGAATAAATAGTATATGAATCAACATATCATGAGTCCAAACAAAATCACAAAGTTCATCATAATATAAACATTCACATACCTAAATCATAAATTGTCCCTAATGTATGCATAAGATACTCACATCTCAATAAAGATAATCAGAAAAATAAAGCACAAGATAGAGGACTCACTTGAATTATGAGTATCTTAAAATTATCCACGCACGTTTTCTTTTTAATATCGATTTCAGAACTTGTCACAAATTGACAGTGTGAATTAGCATTCATCGGCAATTTTCCTTTTGTTGCAGTCTTAGTATTAACTTTAGAATGCCCCATAATACTGAACAAGATAAACAAAAACTACTTGGAAAAAGATTAAAAACAATGTAATAATAATTAAAATTGAACTAAAAATAAAATAAAAGAATATAATTAAAACTTGGCGTGAAGGTGCTTTTGTGGTTGAGCTTTGGGCTACTGTATGGTAGGAGGGTTACTTGTAGTTGGATTTTTTTTAATTTCCTGTAAAGACAAACAAGCATATTATGTTTTTTTAGGTTTTTTTAAAAGAAAAATATTTAAGTAAATAAAGAAAGTAAATAATTAAATGAAAAAAGAAAAAGGAAAAAAACCAGAACACTAAATCACATAAGGCAAGATCTCGCTTTATAAGATTTGGTAATTTGGAATTCCAAAACACTAAGTTACATAAGGCAAGATCTCACCTTATGAGATTAGTAGTCTGGAATTTTAAAGTCTTCACTCCAAAACACTAAATTATATAAGACGAGGTCTTGCCTTATGAGATTTGATAGTATGGAATTTTAAGACCTCCTTTTTCCTTTAGGCCAATAAATTTATTTTTTAAACGCAATCAAAAGCAAGTGTTATATAACTACAAAATAAAATAAAATAAAACAATCATATTTTGGGTTGCCTCTTGAAAAGCGCAATTGTTTAATGTCGTTATGCTCGATGTGGCTTTTTCCTCTCCAACTTCTACGTAATTGTAGTTTTGTAATCCTCAAGTAGTGCTACTAGCCCTTTCTCTTTCTCTTTCTCTTTAGTCAACCTTTTTGAAATGATTATGGGTAATGATTTTCCATCACCTAAATAGACATACTTTAAGCGATTAGGTAACACCTTTAATTCTATCTTCAGAGCCTGCAAAGCATAAGGTAATATTTTCTTGTGAGTTATAGTGAGTTCATCATTCAAAGTTTCTGAATCGATTAGCATCGCTAATAACGATTCTATAACTTCATAAGGTTTAGAAATTTGCTTGTTCACTTCCAATTTAGCCTTAAGCTCAAACTCATCTTCATCACTTTCTTCCTTAAACATATCTAACAAAAATGAATCCATAATATCTATATAATAAACAAATTGAAAAATATTTGGGTACTTCATTACTTCAGAATTGTTGAACTTTACTATTTCTCTATCAAACTCTATGGAAAAAGTACCCTCGTGTACATCGATAATCGTCTTAGTCGTCTTTATAAATGGCCTACCCAACAACAATCGAAGCTGAATTTTCAACACTATCTCTAACCATTTTCAAGATGTAAAAATCTACTAGAAATACCAAACTATTAACTTAGACTAAAACATCCTCAATAACTCCAATAGGATGCACATACGAAGGATCAACTAGTTAGATTATTACATTAGTTTCTTGCAAGCTTTTCAGATTTATAACTCGATAAATTGAGTATGGCATAACATTATTAGATGCACCTAAGTCTAAAATGGCACACTCAATTTTCTTATTACCAATAACACACAGAAGTGTAAACATATCTGGATCTTTATATTTTTCTGTTAATTTCCTATTTATCATAGCTAATACATTCTTACCCAAAATTAATCTCTCCTTATCCTTTAACTTCCTTTTATTCGTGCACAACTCCTTTAAGAATTTTGCATATTTTGAAACTTGCTTGATGGCTTCCAGAAGTGGTATATTGATTTCCACCTTTTTGAAACTTTCTAAGATTTCTCTTTCATATTCATCATCTTTTGGTTTAGCCAACCTACTAGGGAAAGGAGGTAAACGTGTATTAATTGATATTGATGGAGATGAATCATTTTTTACCTTTGTTGATTCTTCAGTTGGAAGTTCTTCCTTCTTTTCTCCGTCATCATGCTTTTCTTCATCCATTGATAAAGAAATTCCATACTGAATTTCCTTACCACTTCTTAAAGTCATTGCACTCACATTCTCTTTAGGATTCACCACCATTTGGGAAGGTAATTTCCCTAATTCTTAGACTTCCAATTTACTTATCGAGGTGGCTAATCGAGTGATCTGATTTTTCAAGTTTTGAAGGCTTGCCCTTGTTTCCTATTGAAATTGTTGAGTATTATTAGCAAATTCTTTAATAATTTCATCTAAAGAAATACATGAAGTTGAAGGTTGAGGTTGATGATATATAGGGGCTTAAGGTTGTTTATTAAAATTGTGAGGTTCATATCGTTGTTGGCCTCCTTGATTTCTATAGCTTAAGTTTGGATGATCCTTCATCCTAGATTGTAGTAATTGGAATAAAGGTCATACTTTCATTAAGGTTGACCAGGAAAGCCTCCTATTATGTTAGCTTCTTGAAGAGTCTCTTATTGTAATGTAGGCCACATATCCATAGGATGTCCAGGGAATGAGCATATTCTACACACTCTTGCCAATTGCAATTGACCTATAATTATTTGACGAACTAGAGCGATTAAATTAGATATTTTATCCTCAAGGTGCATGTTACTTTACCTCATTCACACACTTAATAGCTCCATCCATCATTGTCCCAAACTATTGAGAATTTTCAGTCATAACTGATATCAACTGTCTAGATACCTTAAGTGTTTTGTTTATCAGAGCTCCTCCACTAACTGTATCGACTATACTTCAATCCATTGGAAATAGTATTTCATAAAAATATTAAATCAGAAGTTGATTGGGAATTTGATGATGTGGACAGTTAGCATAAAGCTCCTTAAACCTTTCCTAATATTCATATAATGTTTCTCTTGTAATTTGTCTTATCCCACATATCTCCTTTCTAATATTTGCCACTCTTAATGCAGGAAAGAACTTCCCCATAAACATTCTTTTCATCTTATTCCACGTTGTCATTGAGCCAGGGGGAAGATAGTAGAGCCAATATTTTGCCCTAGCTTTCAATGAAAATGGAAGACCCTGAGATTAATTTGTTCTTTTGTCACTCCTTGTGGCTTCCAGAATAGACAATATGAAATTATTTAAAGTGTTTATGCGAATCTTCACCTGTAAGACCACCAAAAATAGGCAATTAGTGAATCAAACTAGATTTCAATTCGAAATCTACCTCAACAACTAGAAATTGAATGCATAAAGGTTGTTGATTCAAATTCAGTACTGCTAACTCCCTCAACATTCTCGGGTTGAGATTTGCCATCTTGTCATCCTCTTCTTGAAAATTAGAGTCTTCACCGATTGTTAGATTTACTTCAACTTTCACGTCTAGAGGTAAACAATTGTTTCCTTGCTTAGTCTCTTTTCTCAAACGATGTGCTGTCTTCTTAATTTCTGGACTATATTACAATTTACCTATCTGAGAAGCACAAGTGATACAAGACAAGAGGTTAGCAGTAACTGTAACAATAAAACTGCAAAGCAATTAAGAAACTTGAAATAATTCTCCGACAATGGTGCCAAATTTTGGATGGGTTGTCGAATAATGCCAATTCTCTAAACTTTTGTAGTAGTCGTGAAACCAGATCGAATCCCTAGAGAACTGAATACTAGTTTCTTAATTTCAAGCAATAAAATTGAATAAAGGGTTTTTATTAAATAACTGATTAATTGAAATCAATACAAAAATAAATTAAATCAATTGAATTTAAATATGAGAAAGTCAATATTATCAAACTCCAATTCAAGGAAAAGATCTCATCTAATTGTAACATTGATCATTAGTTCAAAAAGAATACTTTCACCATTCAAGCAGTTAGTCCAAAACATATTAGGATAGTCATAATAAGTGTTGGGAGCCGATCTCGGAACCAGATCCCAACCGGAAAAGCGGAAAAACGAATCAGCAACAAAGTGGCGGAATGGATCGAAATGAATCGGAAACCCAAAATTGGGCCAAAACGAATGCGAATGAACGGACTAAA
>JANVCQ010000003.1:29936819-29952277 GCA_025531925.1 Erythroxylum plowmanianum
AACATCTTGAGAATGGGCCGATCGGCCCACACGTCATCCTAGAGTTGGACCTGGGCCTAGCACGATCGACCCTACCAAGTACCTACTGGTTGGACAACACGATAAACACAACACAAACATATATACTTCACACAACACAAGGCATAATCCAATTCAAAAACAATCACATTCAATATATACTTCACACAACACAAACATATATACTTCACAAAACACAAGGCATAATCCAATTCAGAAACAATCAGATTCAATAAATAATTCACACAACACAAACAATCAGAAACATGATAGCATAATGCAGATTCAATTCAAAACAACATACATACCTGTGAAAAGAAACAGAAGCAGCACTTGGATACAATCAGAAAAACAATGCAACCCATCACTGATCAACAACAACCCAGGATTCCTACGCAGAAACAAAGAAACAAGTTAAAAGTTTGGAAAGGAAATGAGCGAATGATCCAAAACCCAGCAAATTTTACAATAACAAAAAACATCTCAGCATTATGGTATAAGAACAAAAATAACCGAAGACCCAACAAGATGAAGAGCTACAACCGAAATTCACATAATCCCATTCAAGATCTGCAAACCCCACTAATGGCCGAAGGTCTCCACAGATGACAAATCCACATATACAAACAACTAACACTTCCAAAGTCTCCATTTCACAGAAACATCCTCCATTTACGACTTCATACTAGAAAAAGAAAAGAACAATACCAGGTGGACCAAATTTGCGAAACCAGAAAAATGAAGACCTTCGGAGGCAACGACATTGTTCCAGCAAATAACAAAAACTTACCAGTGGAAGAAGAGTTCCTGCGTGCGAGAGAGTTGCCCAGCGTGCGACAGAGAAGCGTAGAGAGAAAGCCCAGCATGCGAGAGAGGAGTGAATCTGGAAGATGCGAAGGAGGGAGTGCGAGAGAGAAAGAAGGACGAAATATCAGAGGAGAGGGGTAATTTGGGAGGGAGCGTCTGTCTTTGTTCTGGAGACAGGGACAAAGAATTTTTGTCCATCGCGTTTCGAAGGGACAAAATTCTTTGTCCCTGTCCTCCGGAGACATGAGACATAAACGCAGGGACATCAACCAAACAACCAAGGGGGACAGGATTATTTTGTTTTGTCAACTGTCCCCACTCACGGGGACAATAGCCATACACGGGGTTAAAAAGAGTTGATATAGTGAAGGAAGAACTAAACTCAAGAAACATTAAAGATGCAAACATGTAACAAATAAAAGTTAGAAGAAAAGAGGAAATAATGAAAGAATAATAAGAAAAGATGCCAAGAAATAATAACTAAAATCGAGAGTGAACCAAAAAGAAGAAAAAGGTTAAGAATAACATAAGAAGAAAAAAACTCAAAAGGGACGAGAGTAAGCATAGAAAATCAACTAGAAGAAAGATATGTTAAAAGGAAATAAGATTATAAAAATTTGGTTCAAAGACGAGAACTTTGATAGAAAAATTAGACCATACTTTATGATTAAGAAGAACATTTGATTAAGGATGGCATTGGCCAGCCTTCGCCAATTTTTTTAAAATTAAAAATATATAGCAATTTATTTTTTAATTAGATTCGGATTTGAATTGTCCAGGCTCAAGCTTACCTGAAGTTCAACTTTTTTAAATAAAACGATATTATTTTGCTGAATCTAACCTATAGGTTGACCCATACAAATAATTAAATTTAGGCCCATGGGTAAAAATTGTCATCCCCACATTTGATACAGTGTTAAATTTGAATTTAAAAAATTAAGTCCATTTCATATTAAGTATGAATTTAAGAATTTTAAAATTAACTGAAATTTTATTAAGCCCCAAGTCAAAACTATTTGGGAAGGGTGTCACGCGCAAATAAGATCAAGTCACGTGCTAACCAGTCTGATATCAATCTCCTCCCTCCAAGAAAACGACCAATCCCATTTGAGTGGATGAGGTTTAAATTGAAGGCCATTCCACAAACTCTACATTCATTCTCTGTCCATTTCCTTTCTCTTACAATCTCATCATCACCACCAGTCCGTTAAATATCTCTTCATCCAAATCAAATCCCATAGATAAAACCCATCAATCACAGTCAGAAACCCCTCAAAAAGATTGAAGAGTTTGAGAGAAATCCCCTGTAAAATTCGACCCTCCATGGCAACTGCTTCGTTGCTTCAATGGAATCCATTGAAATGGCAGCACGCCAATTGCTCTTTTCAATCTCATAACAAACCTTTTCCTTTTGTACCCGCCAGGTCCTTCCAGATACTCACCGTCAAAGCTCAAAGCTTTATGTGCCATTTAGCGAATCAAAGCTTTGACGCCTCTCCTTCCATTTCAACCTCTGTTCACAATACAACGTCTCTTATTAAGAGAAAGGCAGCCGGAGATAACCCATTTGATAGCATATTTCAAACAATCGTAAGAGCGCTGGAAGCCCTTAAAAAACCCACCGTGGCAGCTATCCTGATTGGGCTTCTGTTGCTCTACGACCCCAATTCAGCATTTGCTGCGTCCGGTGGGAGGATGGGAGGCAAGTCTTTTTCACGATCGTCTTCTGGGTCGTATTCATCGAGAAGTTACTCTGTTCCTCGGACTTCTTCGCCGGAGTTCTCTTATTCAGTGCCTTACTTTGCCCCGACACCATTTGGTGGCGGTGGTGGCTTTTACGTGGGCCCTGCTGTGGGTGTCGGCGTTGGTGCTGGCTCTAGCTTGTTCTTTATATTGGCTGGATTTGCGGCGTTCATGTTGGTTTCTGGCTTCCTTTCTGATAGGAATGAGGACGGCGTTCTCACTGCTACGGAGAAAACTAGCATTCTCAAACTTCAGGTAATAGTAGTAATTGAATTGGTGGGATTGTTTATGTGTTTTTATTGGTTTTGGGGATAATTTGTTTAGCTGCATTTTTATTTCTGCTAACGGAAAATTCTATCTTGTCATATGTGAATTGATTAGCCCGTGATTGGGTTCATGTGAGTGGCTTTTATCACCTGTATTTCATATATCTGATTTATGGTGTACTATTCCTAGGTGAATCTGTACTAAGACCATAGTTTGGCAAAAGTAGTCGGTTGTGTTTCTTGTTTTTATTACTTCATTTATATCTTGTAAAGCACCTTCTTAACAACAAACTTTAGGGGATTAATGGGATACATGCATGTTGGATGGTGCAGTTTGCTAGGACATTCGCACCCAGCTGAGTACAGTTCCTGCCCGTATGATAGTCGCTACAAAACCTGCTAATTTGAAATTCCTACTTGAAGAAACCAATGATCTATTGAATTGGGGAATATCATGCATTTGGCTGCTGATACATATCCACAATCTGGCACATTATTAGAAAGATTCTTTAGTATCTGCTGAGTAATTATAGGAATAATGAGAAAACTTGCATCAATGCTTACCTTACTGTACTTGTCTCTTAGATTGGACTATTGGGGATAGGGCGGGCTCTCCAAAAAGATCTTAATCGAATTGCTGAGACTGCTGACACATCCTCCTCACAGGGTCTCAGCTATGTGCTGACAGGTATGACTCTCTTTCTCTTTCTTTTACCTTTATTTCTTTCTCGTTTTAAGTTGAATGTGGTATGTATTTTCCAAACTGTTTTGATATAGAATGAGGTTTTCCAAGTGCTTTTTATGAACTTGTCTTGAATTTGTCATTCGAACTAACATTGAGAAGAGGGCAATTGCTTTTGAGAGAATTGAATAAGGAGCATTTGGAAACATGGAACACTGTATTTTTTATTGATGAAGGCATTTATAGAAGTATTCAACCTTTTTAACTCGTTGTTTGTTTCTTATGAATGATTTAGTTTGCTCTTTTCACTTTCTTTATTGGGCCTTTTTGATGTATTTTTTCTATTTAGTGGCTTTTCTTGATCAGATTAAACTTTTTTTGGCTTACTAGGATAATATTAATTTTTCATTGATCTTGCAATTTATTAAACAAAAACAAAGAAAAAGAAGGCTGTCTTCTAAAAATTTTCCTCAAGTTTGACATAAGCATAGAATTAGTGAGGCAGTCACCATGACCATGATGGGAAGTCGTTTGGACAATTTTTCTTGAGGGAAGTATTGATGTAATATTCCATGAATTAGGAATTTATATTCTTGCTTGTATCTTTTTTACTCCTCAATTTTTTCTTTTATCTCAGTGTCCTTATTTTATGTAAGAAAGAGTTCATGAGCATTATTTGGAAACACCATAACTGATATTATCTTATTAAATTTCACTCTTACCATGTCGATTTTGTTGAACAAAATAGTGTAGTCCGCCTTGTAAAAATACAATGATAGTCTTGTTGATGATTTTTTTTTTTACTGGCAATGGATACATGCCGAACCTTCCCATATAGATCATCGGCAGTAGTTATTATTTTATTCTATTTTGGTTGCAGAGACATCACTAGCTTTGCTTCGGCATCCAGATTATTGCATATCTGGTTATTCTTCTGTAAGTGGACGATTTTCTCCTATAACGCCTTTTTGTAGGATCCATGTCTTACCAAAGATATTTGAAGTTTATGTGCTTATGCCAAGTTCTTTTTCTCTCTGGTATTGAAGTTCAATGTTCTCTTAACTTGTTGGATTTATAGCATGAATGAATAAAAGTAACAAAGATGTTTGTCTTCTTTTCACTTCTTTTGAAGGTGGATGTGAAGCGAAGCATAGAGGAGGGTGAAAATAGGTTCAATCAGCTTTCTATTGAAGAGAGAGGGAAATTTGCTGAAGAGACACTTGTTAATGTCAACAACATAAAAAAGCAGAGTACAAAAATCCGGGGAGCAACTGGATTTAGCAATGAGTATATAGTGGTAAGGTTTCAGTGCTGATCTGCATTTCTCTGCATATAATTGAATCAAATAGAGGTCAATGTTTTACTATGAGCTGTTTTCTTATGGAAGTAAATATAGGCTAGAAGAATTTTTAGTCACCAGTATTACTAGTTCACAGAAAACTGCTTCTTTATGTTACTCAGGAAATGACTGCGGAATTACGAGTCACATGATGTCTAACATTGATAGATTGATTGTATGCCTTTTTATGTTACTTTTTCTTTTATTGGGTGATTAGAGGGGGACAAGGGGAAGGCTTTGACGCTTCCATTTGTTCAATAGTCAAAGTTGATTGTGAATGGCTAGGGGAAGGGGTTGTAATTTAGTACTTTAGCACCATTTGGGTGCAAGAAATCTTTATGATTTCAGACAATTAGACAGAAAGGAATCTGGGTTAGGCCAGGCCTAGTATAAAACTACAGACATCTTTTTATATTTTAGACCTCAAATACAAGCTGTATTAAGCGAGTTAAGCGAGTTCAGAGGCACAATGTTCTGCCTTATTCTTGTTGCCAAGCTAATTCAGAAGAAAAGATTACCCTTTGATCTTATTATCAAATTTGCATTAGAGCACACTGGAAAATGTTATTGAACACAAAAGCCAGATATCCTTTCTGGAAAAGAATCATTCTTCTTGTATAGACCTGGGTTCTAACTCAACTCTTTGATAAGCGAAAGACCAATGTGTAAACTATGCTCCAAAAGAATGAATGGACAAATGGAAAGGAACAACACATTTAGACCGTCATGTGATATGTTTTTTTCCTAAACATCAATGATAAGTTTGATGGTTATATGAAAGGACTAATATTAGATCATTTGTTGTTCATTAAATGGAAAAGGTCATTGAGGTTTTCTGTAAGATAGTTGCTGATTCTCTAACCTTTTGCGGCATGAATAGCTTTCATTTGCATCACATGGAAAATCCTTTTCACTCTGCTTAGCTTTAAATCCAACCCGTGTTTAGGGATTAGATATAGTCTAATCAACCATCTTATTCTATGATTTGTGAATTATATTCCATATTTGAATTCTTTGGGCTTTTGGAAATAGAAATACTTTAATCTGTCCTATAGAAATGTGAAAATGCTTTTGAAGTTTTGGGGGTTAGGGCAGTACAATATGCTTTAAATAACACCCTTGAAACATGTAATAGGATGTTTCAGAGTTGGTACCGATGTTGACAGCACTTTGAAAAGGTTCCTCATTTTATTTATGATAAAATTGGAAAATGATTAAGATTTAAGACAATACATCTTGAGCTAATTGACACTTGTTTTAAGTTTTGCCCATTGATGTTATAGGTTTCTCATTTGCTGTTTTCAATGAAGATGATATTGATATATCTTCTGTTTTTTAGCTAGGCAATTGGGAGATCTATTTTAATTCTATTAGTAACATGTGCTGTTGAGTTTGCAAAGTTTTCAGGATTAAATGACGAGAACATGAATTTTCTTTTACGTTTTAGCTTTTATGTTGTCGTTTATTCTGTTAACATTACTATCACCAGATAACAATTTTGGTGGCTGCGGAAGGAGTATATAAGCTACCCTCCATCAATGGCAGTGCAGACTTGAAGGAAGCTTTGCAGAAGCTTGGCTCCATACCCACCAACAAGATACTTGTAAGGATGAGTGTATTTTTCGTAAAACTATGGTTCATATTTGTTGAGAATGGGAAAAAGAAAAGTCATTCATTAGTTATGCAATGATACAATTGCATTACCATGCAGGCTGTTGAGGTGTTGTGGACTCCTCAGAATGAAAATGATACACTATCAGAGCGTGAATTGCTTGAAGATTATCCACTTTTGAGGCCTTTGTAAGAGTTTATAACAGTCGCTTGTATTTTGGTGTGAGAGCAGCCAGAGAGATGAAATTAACTGCTTCCTAAATTAGGTGTGTTTGTTATGTATAGAATAACACAGTCTCAAATGTTGTAGGAACTATATACACATGTTTAGTATTGTTTAGATGGTAAGTTCTGTACCAAACCTCCCAATTATAAAGAGACAGGTTGTACATGTATTGCAAAATTTCATCTTTTTTTGCTTGATAGTTTCAATGAAATCTTGCACTATTGTACTCGTGAACTGTACGGACTACCAAAAAAAGTAATTGTTGACAAATTTCCATGATGACAAAATGTAAATTTTTTGTGTCATTTCTCCAACACTGAGCACATCCATATTCCACAGTTTGAATGTTTCTTGGATTGCTGTGCTGATTCCACTCGCGCAAATCCATGAGCAGAAAGGGTTTAAAGATTTGGATGAGTTGATATTTTTTTACATCTGGCTGGGAGCCTGACAAGAAACTGAAAAGATAAGATGTTGACTATAACTTTGTTGTACGATATGGTGAAATGGAAACAGATGTGTATCCTGTTGTCGTCTTTCAGAATTATTGCAGCAGTTGAAGAAGTTAGTGGCGTGTCCTTGTTAACAGAAGCTTTTGGTGGCCGTTTTAGGTTAGATTTCTAGAATGATCACTAGGAGTCTAAGGTCCAAATTTTTGATTAAGCAAAGCACATGCATGCAGTTCTCGCTACAAAAAACTTCAATTGAACTGCCAACTTCACTTGTAATAGTAGTAGAAGTAGGATTTAGACATCAAACTAACCACCAGAAGATTTATGTGAGTAAAGGCACTATGCCACTTTGACTGGAATCAAGGTTTTGAAACCCAGATCGGAGGTCAAAATGGAAGCTTTACTGATCATCGGTTCGGTCGGTTCGACTACCAGTCAAATCGGTGTGATGTCATAATTACACAATAATTATATTTAATTATATATAATATTAGTAATATTTAAAAAAAAGAAAAATATACCAAATAATATAAATAAAAATTTATTTGACCGGTTCAAATAATATAAATAAAAATGTGATGTGTTTTAGAAAAAATTAAAAAAATCATTAAATCAGTTATCAACCGATTTGACCACCGATTTAATCGATCAATTGACCGGTTCGCACTGATCCAATTGAAGATTGATTTTTAGGAGTCAATCGAACTGAATAATTGACCAATTATTAATTAAATCGATCAAATTACCCCTATCCGATCTGAGTTTCAAAATAGAGACCGAAATGAATGAATGAATAATAACGACACCTTGTCATGCTGTGGGTAGTGGACTTTGAAGCTTTATTTCCATCCTAACCATGAAAAAGAAAAAGATGGATATGCTTATCGTATGCGCACTTTTGTTTTAATCAACTTTTAAAAGATGCATGTTCCTTTCCTACTTTCTCATCTTTGCTTTTTGAGCATCTCAATCATTTACAATTCATCATATATTCAGTTGCCAAGTATTACCAATTTTATTTATTTATTTTTATTATAAACCAATCAGGAAAGAAAAAAAAGGCATACTTGTTTTGTTGACTAGACATAATGTTCGTGTTGGTTACGTAATTTCAATTTTTAGTTAAAAATCATACCATCCAGACTATGATTACACAGGAACGTTCTATCATAGACTACTAAAATTTGAGATTTGACAATCTTGTGTACGACTTTACACGTCCGAGTTGTTCCAACTATGACATCGTGTTTGACTTTACACCGTTGATTTGTTCTAGTTAAAACTATGAAAAAATGGTGACAATTAATTAATAATAATTCAGATAAATTGTTTGATGAGCCAATAATTCAAACTTAATCAGAAAAGTTTCATTGCTCTAATTGGTCAGTACATAATGTTTAACGAGGTCAGAATGACATAATTTAGATAGACATGGCTTCTTTTGCTTTTTCAAAGTTGTTTCATAAAACAGCAATAGCAGAGTCGGTGAGATTATATTTTATCAACTTTTGACACTGCCAACAACAGGAAGGAAGTGAAACCCATTACTGATTTTCCTTCTAAACAGCAATATAATAACGATAATAATGACCCCACGTACCGCAGTACCCAAAAGAGTACCATTTCTGTACAACCCAATTGCTTAAAGGATAAAAGTATAAAGAAAGGTCTGGTCAGCCTGAATGTGGACCATGAATTATTTAATGTTTTGGTCATGTGGGCAACCCATGTTGTGGGTAGATCAGCATCAATGCTTTTGGAGTAGTACAAACAAAACTCCCATAATTGCTACAAGAGAGTGGGAACCACAAGTAGCTGGCCAAACCTCAAGTGACTCTCGTTTCCCATTTCTTTTATACACAAATCTGGATTCCTGGTTAGTTTGAGGTGAGCTGGAGTTGCATATGGACTCCAATTCAACTAAAGGACCATGCAAGTTGCAATCATTTCACACCATATGCATGGCGGTTCAAAGAATGAATAGGCAATCCCTACCTTTGGTAGTTCAAGACCAAACGAGTAGTCAACAATTGTTTGCACCACTCCCTCACCACTGAATCCCATCTCTTAGATTCCCTTATCCCAGCTCAATTTCTTATCTATGATTTGATTCTTTATGTGGCAGAGTCTATACCATGCAGCAGTGCATAAGCACAAATGGGCATTTGATACTAATGAGTCAAAATGGTGGTAACTGATTGATATTAAAGGCTCTATAATAAGTATTCAGGCTTGGTAAAAAGAATCGAACATGTTCCTTACAAAGGTTATACATCAACAGCATCAAGTGGGAGAGATAAGGTCCTGTATAGCGAGTGTGGAAGCATAGATCCAATGCAGAAACTCTTCGTAGCGACCATATCCTTTGTTCTCGGAGCCTCACAATTTTGGGACCTTTGAGTGTCCGAATAGGGGCTGCCCTTATTGATACGAGTATGCAACTCGGGACTAAAATGCTTGCTGTGGGCAATGGATTTTAGGAGATCCTTATCTTTCTTCCCTCTTAAAAAATTCAATACAGGAGATGAAAAATCATCAGACTTTGAAGATTTTGAATCAATTCCTAATTGCTGATCGCGACGCTTTCTCAATTCTATCTCATATTTTGCTTTAAGCCATCTTAGCTCCTGCTGGATTTCATTCTCATGTTTTTCTGCCAACTCGTTGTATAATGATGTCAATCTATGAGAGGAACCAGAACTGGAATCGATAAATTCTTGTACTTGCTGTGATGGAGAAGATTGAATTTCATTCCCCTTCATTTCTTTTTCATCATACTCAGTGACTGATTGTTCAGATTTTTCATATTCTTCATCTGAATGGCTTTTTCCAGAGCCCACAGGAGTAAGCTCACGGCTTTCGTGTTGACCCCATATTTCTTGATAATGTGAGCAGTCTAATTGGCTCAATGCGTTTGATACACCTTCTGTCAACTCATGAGCAGATTCATCAGGTTGGCATGTGACCTCTTCAAACCGACCATGCATCGCACCGCATCCATGCCTACAACATGGATTTGACAGGAACTCTACAAGTGAACCATTGGAGGTACGTGTTGAAGCACAATTATGACAGATAGTTGGAATCGCAAAACCAGGAGTTTCCTCTATGCCTGGCCCTGGCCTCCAATCAGGTACCAAAGATGCAATCTCCCCATCAATCATATCAGCTATTTTTGTTACATCCTGATCAGTGATATCGAGTTCTGCAACCATTTCAGTTGCCACACTCAATGCTGTATCAGTTTCAATGTCAAAAGGAAAATATATGTTCCGAATACGACCTGCAAACACAATACAATTAAATTTGCGATATTAGCTGGACATTCAATAGGACTGGAAAGGCTAGAAATTGATAGTTTAGAGAGACAGCAAGTATTGTTAACCTTCTCTATCAGCAATTCGGAGTCTTAAAAAGATGCTGTCATCTTCTCTTCTCTTGCCCTTTATACTTATGTCAACGTTGGCAGAACTTTCATCATCATGATGTTCAAAAAATTCAATTCCACTTGGTTCTATCTCAACAGGATGAAAGTCCCAGTCATTGTGTGCATCACCACCATAGCCATTAGAGTAACTGTTATATGAATTAATAGTGTCATAGCTATAGTCATTTGAGAACCCATTGCAGTGTGAATTACCACTTCCATTAAACTCCAGGTAAGGTTGCCTTACAAGAGGACCTGTACCATCATCTCCCCCATAATTCAACCGCCTAAAATCGGAGTCACAACCATCCATTTTAAGGAACGGGTCATTCAACAGCTCCCTAGCAGAGAGCCTGAGTGACACAGTTGCCAAGCATTTCTCAACAAATTGTCTTACTTCTGGATCCTTCACTTTGTACAAAGCATCTGGCTTTTTTCCCTAAATTAGGAAAAGGCAAGCAAATTAATCAGCCACCGTCGATAACTTAACAGTAAGGTATATGTGCAAAGAGGGTGTTTGATCTTACAGATATAACTTTCTTGTAAATTTGGGCCGGATGAGTGCATTCACTGTATGGATATTCAAAAGTAACCATTTCCAAAACGCACATTCCAAACGAATAAATATCAACTAGCTCATTATATGCCTCTTCATAAACTTCTGGAGCCATAAACTCGGGTGTCCCTAGAAGAAAGATAGCCCATAAGATATGATATTCCAGATTCTAAACAAAGTAATCATTCAAACACAAGTTTGTGTGCAATACATCAACTAAAATTTTCATCTCTAATAATGAAAAGGACTAAAGAGATCTCATGGAAATTAAGGAAAAGTGAGCATACCAACACAATGAGCAGCATGCGATTTTCTAAGGATTGCCGCCAGGCCAAGATCTCCAATTTTTACCTCTCCTTGGTTTCCATTAACAAAAATATTGTCGCACTTCAGATCTCTGTGTATAACAGGAGGGTCATGGCTATGGAGATAGAGAAGTCCTCTCAAGATCTGTCTGCACCAATGCTTCACTGCTCTGATGTTAACTCTTCTATGCTTTAGCCTATACCTGTAGAAAGGCCAGAGAGAGCGAGAGAGAAGCCAAACCAATAAATTTAGGAAAGACCCAACAAGCAAAGGCAGTGGAAAAGGAAAAAGTGGATCTTGAAATGATTAGCTATTAATAACACTTACTGTCTCAAAGTCCCAGAGGTGAACATTTCAGTCACAAAGTTGATGTTCCTATTTGCAGTGTCAACCCAAGAAGTATAGAACTTCATAATGTTTTTATGCTTCAATGTCTTGAGGAGATGAATTTCGCAGTAAAGTCTCTCAAGATCTTCAGGGCTTTGTAGAAAATCATAGAGCTTGACCTGGTTCCAAGCGACTTCAATCCCCTCGTACTCATCGAATGCTCTGTAACTGCCGGAAAACAAATCCGTTAGTTACCTCTTCGAAGAAATTCAGACAAAACCAAAAAAGATGGCAACTTTTTGCAAAAGCATTAAATGGGCACCCACTGAATTCAAGGAGAACCCAAATTAAAAGTAACCAAGTAAATTAATGAAGAGAAGAGATTAGATTCATACACTGTCTTTGAAGCTCCTTTTCCAAGGATTTCATTGTACTGCAGATACAAAAGACACCAAGTAAATCCCCAGGATCAAACTCAAAACATCAAGAACACCCAGAAAGGGAGAGGAACACAGAGAAATAGAGGGAGAACCATACTCTGCCATATCTTCCAGTTGGATCAACCTCAACAAACTCGGAGGATTCTAGCTCCGGATGTAAGAGACCATTCATTCTCCACAAACTTTTTAAGAAAAGGCTGGGTCTTTCTTTCCTCCTACTTTAGCTGTGTGATTTGTAGATCCTTTTAAAGTTCTTCTCTTTCTGTCTGACACAAAAATAAGAGCAAAATGGTTTTATCCTACAAAAATGTTACAGACAAATATACAAATATTTTAAAAGTGAGGTGACAAATGATCAATAATTCACAGGGGAGAGACCTAGAGAGAGAGAGAACCTCTCTAGAGAGACAGAGAGGTAAAAGACAGTTTTTTTTTTCCCAATTTTGTTTAGCCACACCCTCATTTTAAGAGACAAACAGCCAATCTCTCGCCCCCCTCCTCTCATCTACTCCTCATAGTTTACAAAACAAAACTTCAGAAGTTAAGAAGGAAGAAAGATATGACTTTTTTTTTTTTTTTTTGACCTTATTTACATGACAAGGAGGTACCAGGATGGACCCACCACCTCAGTTTGATTAATACTCTAGCTCTAGCGTGTAAATCCTTTTTTTTTTTCCCAAAGAATTTACTGTAAGCAATCCATTCTCTCCATTTTTTAAGATGGTCTCCAAAATATCATTTCTTTTTCATGATCATATCATGATTTGGTCAAGTCATTCTCTCTTTTTTTTAATAAATAAATAAATATCTCCATTGTGGGCATACTAGTCTTTGCATGTGCATATGGAAAATGATGATGTAGCCTTTGGAAAAGTCTTGCAGATAAACTATACTAATCAGAAACAAAATGGACAATATGCCTTCCATTTCTTCCAAACCTCACTTGCTATGTTCATAATCCGTTTGCTATAATTATTGCTTATCTTATCTAGCCAAAACTTAAGCATTTTAATTGTCTAATGATTCTAAAAAAACTATTTAAAAATAGGATTTTGAATAGGATACAATTATATATATACGTTTTCTTATAGACATATTATTATTACTAATTCAACTATTTATTTCATGTATAAAACCAAAATAATTATTTTACTATAAAAATATTATCTTTAACTATGGTTGGTAATAACCTAAGCAAAATGATTGTTTTGGTTTCTCAACATATTTCAGTAACAGCAATGGCCAGAAATGCTTAGAACAACCTGTCGACTGAAGTGAAATGGGAACACAAAGTCAAGAAACAAACATAAATTAGATAGCAGAGGACATAATTAAATGGATTAGAGCTACAACAATAGCCAGAAATAGAAATGCTCAAAACAACCTGTGGACTGAATTAAATAACAGATGACACTTGTAACTTTCATCGTTATTTTCCTGTCAATATTTGCATGTGGGTCTATTGAGAAACAGTCTCTTTACTATGTAAGGATAAGGCTACGTACTATCAGATCTTTCCAAACCCTGCTTCACTGCGGGACTTCAAACTGGATATGATGATGATCATGACAGTTGTAACTTTATAAAAATGTTGTGATCCTGTCTTTTTTGTTAGATTAGCTAAAATGATGCGGTATCATAAAAATGTAGTAATGTTGGAATAACTTTGCTGTGCTTAATGGAATTTATTCATTTTTTCAAAAGAAAAAAGGACTCCAGTTGTAAATTACTAATGGATTAATTCTCCAACACCAACTGATTCAACTTATGCTTAATGAATTAATCAATTTGGCCAAAAACGTATTTCCTTGGTGCATTAAAAACACCCTAAAGCATTTTGAGGTTCTCCTTAATTAGCTGGCTAGTTCCCAGTTGTAACAAGCATAAATCCTATCCAATCCAAGCTTCATAAGACTCGTTGAACGTTATCAGGATTGGTAGTTACCGATACTAAGACTTGTTCAACATCATTAGTACAATTAACTGGTCGTAGTTATATTCGATGATTGCATGGAAATTTCATGAAGAAGCATGTTTCATCCCATTCAAGATCAAGATCTCGGTAATGGCAGATATAAGTTAATATCTATTTTTCAACTCTTTTTTTTTCTTTTTCTATAGAGTTTTGTACAAGAAGCAGCATGAAACACGCAAACTTGTGGTTCATTTAGGATGGATTCGGTAGCTTTCTCTAGTCAATACTCTCTTCGTGCTAACTATACACTACATATATATATGTATATACACATAAAGATAGATCAGTTCCAAGTGGGACACACAACACAATTGAATAGTTTTTGAATTGCTCATGCTAGCCAGAAACATGCTTAGTTTGTGAGCATGAGATAACTCAACTCACTTTTCATGTGATAATAATAAAAACTACATGTTTCTAGGATGGATCCAGAAATTTTTTTAAACAGGGGCAAAATTTTATTTTTAATGAGGTAAATTTTAACGGGCGCAAAATTTTATTTTTTTATGGGATCAAAACTTAAAATAATAATTATTTTATATGAAATTTTTTGCCCCTCAATGTAGATTTGTCCCTGTCTCTGTATATTTAAATCAAATTATTAGGAAACAAAGACTCGAGAATAATATTTATGTGATAATAATAAAAACTACATATCTCTATACAGGGACGGATCTAGAAATTTTTTCGAGTGGAAGTAAAATTTTAATGAAGGCAAAATTTTAATTGGAGCAAAATTTTACTTTTTATGAGATCAAAATTTAAAATAATAATTTTTATATAAAATTTTTTGCCCTCCCAATGTATATCCGTCCCAGTCTCTGTATATTTTGTTGCTCTTCTCATTATTCGTCTATTACAAGCTTATTGGCATATAAATATTATTCTCGAGTCTTTGTTTCATGATAATTTCATTTAAAAAATTAAAATTTTTAGGTTAAGCAAAGCATGTTACATTAAATAATAATATTTGGTTCAGCTTGATTCTGATGAGGCTGCGCGTTGCTGCTTGGATCCATAAAACTAGTTGATATTAGCTCTAAAACACCTGCAAAACAATAAAGGCATGTCGGGAGTTGGTATCCGGCAAGCCCCTCCGACGCTCAAGTTAGTCTTTTGTGAGGGTAGGATCCCTGCCAGTAAGGAAAACTAGGGTTATGATCACGTACCCATATCATGGCAAAGCTGTACCTTATATATGGGATGGTTGTTAGGTTTAAGTCTTTACGTATGCATGGGAGTCTAACACCAGCGAAGGAGTCGTGGGCGTGTGGACTTGTGCT
>JANVCQ010000003.1:29954753-29982205 GCA_025531925.1 Erythroxylum plowmanianum
ATTAATTAATTAGATTATAAGTAATTAAAATATTATTAATAATCAAAATATAACTAATTTAAATATAATTATTTATTAATTAAAATATTGTAATTAATTAATTAAAATATAATATTTAATTAAAATAAATAATTAATTATTTACAATATAATTCATTGAAATATAATTCATTCATTAATTAAAATACTCTAATTAATTAGATACAATATTTTAATTAATTAGTATACTCTAATTAATTAATTATAATTTTTTTACAAACCAACCAGTATCAATGGTAATGGTAATCATTCCTTCCTTTTAACTAACTATTATAATTATAATAATAATAATAATATACATTTCTATTTTTTATTATATTCATTCTCATTTTTATTACCATTTCCTCGTACAAACTAACCGTCCCCTTAACGAAGAATGGGGTTTGATTTGGGATTATGATTAATTATAGGCAAGTAAGCGACACGTGGACTTGATTAAAAAAAGAGTGATTGAGCGTTTACTTATCGTGTACAAGTGCAATTCAAGAATGCCGTCTCCGTAGATGCGACACAAATCTTATGCAATACATGTATCAGCAAAAGAAAAGGGTCACTTTCGATAATGTTGGTGAGCTGAGCCTGAGCTCCCTTCTGGCACGTTACGAGACTTTTCAGGGCTTGTTAATTGGGACATCACTAGCTTTTTCTTTGTTTGACTAGTTGGCCTTTTGATTCCGTGGGATTCCGTACAGATTGGGTCAAAAATATACCAACATTGCGTGACTTTTGAGGACCAAAGCCACTTCACTTTACCGTGTAACTCCCAATTTTTCTGCCGCGCTATTTGTTTATTGTTTCTTAGACGAACAACTAGTAGATCAACTTCTAATTTGCACATGATCTGTACCTTATTCTATTATGATATTCAGCGTCTCATCATGATATATTACAATGTGGAATTAACTATGTAAATATATTTATTTATAATATTTTAAAAATCAGACCAAAAATTAAATAAATAAAATAAAATTTAAAATGTTCAATCGATATTAAATCAGCATAAAACTGACTAAGGGTTAAACAAAATTAAAAAATTTGAAATATATTTGAAATAATTTGTTCTTATTAATCAAAGAATTTGAAATTTAATTAAAAAAAGATATTATTAAATAAAAATTAATTAGTTTTTTATGTATAAGATTTTTATTAATCAAAGAATTTGAAGTTTAATTGAAAAAATATTGTAAAATAAAAATTAATTGATTTTTATATATAAATACTGATTAACTTATAAAAATTAACCGATTAATTAATAAACTGAATTTATAAAAAATGACCGATTAATTAATAAATTGATCAATTTTTAATAACAAAATTTATTAAAACAAATCAAACCGAAAAGTTAAAACTTGAATTAAATAATTAAACGATTAAAAAATTTTACAATCAAAACAGTAGAATTGGTTAGGTTTTTAATCGTCGTCCGCTTATTTACACACAAGCTTAAAAAGATAAGTAAATACAAACATCAACTGTGACACCTTTTTTTCTTTTTGATCTCCTAGGAGGTATTTATTAGATCGAAATCGGTAACTAATTCCCCTTCATTGCGTGATGCATCCTACCGTGACACCTTAATAATTGGTAATACACCTTAATAATTGGTAATCTTCTACTGGCATCAAGCATTTTTCCCTTATAATTATATGAAAGTTGCACTTTTCGAAGAATAACGAAAAAGATTGACAAAATCTGAAGGAAAATCAACCCAAGATAGACTTTAATGGTATTTGATAGATTGGAGAAGTAGTTTAGTACAAATGCCCGCATTCATAGCCATTCAATGATCTAGTACAAATGCCCGTATTCATAGCCATTCAATGATCTTACGATAATTAAAAATATTAAGGCGTCTTTAATTGGCATTAACATTTTTTTAACGATCCATAGTTCATGTTCTGTCATTTCAATTGTGTTAAAAATTAATAATTTCATATAAATTATATTTTAAAGTTACAATTTTACTTATTCTAGTTACCAGAATTATAAATTTATTAAATCAAAATCAAGATTTTTAATTATTACAAATATGATATTTTTATTTTTTAAAGTTCATTTTATTAACATAAATTATCATATAATTGTAATTCATCCACATTGGATAATAAGTATAATTTTTAACTAATTATAAGATTATCTAGTGTCTAGCTAATTTTTAATTATTTTTGAATTAACTTCAAAAAATAATTAATCAAAATTTTCATATTTATGCTAATAAAGACAAGTCAACCTTTCATGCCATAAAAATTTTAATATAAGAATTAACAAGTTAACTCTTAACTATATTTTCAATATATTAAAATCTACTCTTTATATTTCAATTAGTGTTATCACAGTAAATAAAATTTTGAATTTAAGATATATAATTCTCACATCTCCAATCAAATTTCACCTTTTAATTAATTTAAAAGTGAAATTTTCAAGTCTATAGACAACTAAAAAACTATTAACACATTCTTATAAAAAAGTTAAATAATGAAAACTATAATTAAATTAACTTTCTCGTAATCATATAAAACAATTATCAAAATCAATCCTAAGTAGTAATAATAATAATAATAAAATAATTCTATAAAATTTTCTAAAATAAGAAATCATGTATGTAAAGATAACATAATTCAATCGTTCAATTCGTTCATTTTTTATAGCTTAAAATGATATAAAATAGGTTAATTACATTGTCAAATAAAAAATAATTAAATAAATAAGATAAGATTATCTCTCTGTCTCCCTATATCTCAATTTAGACCAGACGATGACAATGACCAATTTGATCTGGCCAACAAACCTGTACATGCTTGAATATGGTCCTGAAAAATGTCTCCTACATAACATAATGGTATACACCTTATAATTCGCATAGGCCAATGAATCGTACATGCCCAGATTTGATCTTAGATAATGCGTTGTCGACAATAGAATGGCGAACATCACATTCTAACAATGATTAATACGTCTTGACCTATCGTAATCACCATCGGACCTCACACAAATGTATAACCACAGCACCTTAAAAGCACGTAAGGTGTGTATATGAGGCATCCGATTATAGAAATACATCCACAATTTAGTTTTGAACCAACTATCACTGTTACTTGAAGTCACAATCCCCAAGTCTACAAATCTCTATATGCCCACAAATCATATTACCTACACAAAATTCACATAATCACAACTCTTCAAATTTTTAAAAAATTAATAAGATTTTAAATCTGTCAAATACCCTTGAATTGGGGCTTTTCACCGATATACCTAAAAACTAAAATTAAAAAGTGTCAAATGTCAATTAACATCTAATAAATCATTTAATATACAACAACATTTCCCGCTTTGTGAGGATTAGAGAAGAGACATTAATTATATGCAGTCTTTTTATATATTGTATATTTTTTTTTTCGTGAATCAAACTTATGACATTTTGGATACCAAAAAGCAGGCTAAAAATCTTAATTAGTAAAATCTAAAGATAACTTAAATTTCTTTTTGGTATTTGAAAAATATATAAACGTTATTCAAATCCAACGGACATTAATATATTCTACTGGAATTACTTATCTTTCCTTTCAAATATATCTCTTTATCATTGTTACTATTTCGTTGGTTCTTAAGTTTATTTCTCATAAAAATGACAATTAAAATCATCAAAATTGATTTAAAATATTTGTTGATCATTATTTTGAGCATACACTCTTAGTTACACACTTGAATAATATTTTTTATATATATCTTAAATTATTATGCTTACAACATTGTGTAGTATTCAATTTTGATAAAATATTAAACTAATATCACTCTTTATCATATTCTCTTATTCAATTTCAACTTAATCATAAATTATATTGTCGTAATAATTACAAAAATTTAATCAAATTCAGTGCAATCTAAGTCACGGAAATAATCCTTTTGTAAAATTAAAAGAAAAGTCTACGTGCAATTGATGTCCCTCCTTCAACCATCGCAAAGCGGGGAGCTTTGTGTATTAGGATTGTTGTTATTTTTATTAGATCCGTGTGAAAATAAAAGATATAAGAACATTTTATATTTTATAATATTATTAAAAAGTATTAAAAAATTTAATCAAATTCATCGAAGTAAAATTTTTAATAAACAAAATTTATATCATACAAAGTATGAGTTTAGGTTGAAAGGCTGTCTAAGTATGCATGTGGGATGAGCTTTAGGTGCACCCTAGCTCCCCAACACTACACATGCTCTCCCTCTCAGCTCAACATATCTAGCCATTATCTTCGTAACCACTTTTGATTATTGGGTAATTTTGTAATTCTAATCTAGGATTAGTTATTAAGATTTAATCCTCCCGCCTTTTAACTTTTCTATGGATTGTAACTTTGATGAATATTAATTTACTCAACGTAAGATATGATTCGGTACAAAAATTAGACTAAATGTCAAGATTTTTCTAAAGTTTGGCTTGATGGTATTTGAATTGATGGCTGCACGTTCTAAAAATCAGGTACATTTTGTTTTATTTTCGATCCTAGTCTTTCGCTATACATTAGATTTCCTGATTTTGTTAACTCTTGACTTCTTCCTTATAATTTACCCATTAGTTCATGTAAGAGCTATAGACGTTTCATTCCTATTCATTGTTACGATGTTCCATATTCAAATAGAAGAAGTATCGCGCTATTTACCTTTGAGTATAAAGTTTTAACTTCTTTTTCCAGTGAATCAAATGACAACAGATACGAAAAAGAGGTGAACAGATTCTCTGTTTCAATTAATCAATTTTTATTCTATTTCATTAAATCTCATTTATACATTTATGTAAAGTTTACATAAATATATGATTAAAAATAACCGGCACATAATTGGTACATAAAAAACGGCACAGAGGATCTGTTCTTTTTCCTTTGAAATGTATACAACTTGTAGTTGGAAGTTAGTTTGGGCTTAATAATAAGGCCTAGTCCAGTGGATTACTTGACTTAGAACTACAGGTGAAACAGCCCAAGTAGAACAGTAGTAGCAGGGCTTCCATCCTACATCCCCCTGTATAAAATAAGACGATATAAATTGCTCTCACATCAAGAAAGCTCAAAGCTGCAAGGAGTTATTTTATGTTGCAAATAGAAGCTGTTTTCTTTTTGTTTATTTATTCTATTAAGATAAGGAAAACAATTAGTAATATTAGGAATTTTTAATTAATTTATAATAAATAATATAAAAAAGTGGATAAGTTTTTATTTCTCATTTATAAAATTGCATTTTTAATTTTTATTTTAATCACCATTCTCAAGCCACAAGATTAAGTTGAAAAAAAATCCCTTTCAATTTTAGGTTAACTTTTTGTTAATCTCGTTTCTAATATTTATTTATCTTCTTAAAGAATTTTAAATGCACTTTCAAAGAAATTCTTTTTTCTCTATCTTTTTAGGATATATAAAATTAAAAATATTTCTATTATTAAAGCACATCCTTGAAATTTTTTCCTCATAAAAAATAACTCAAACCAATTTGAAGGCAAATAGATAAATTCCAACCATTAACGCGTAGAGATGGATACAATGGATTGTAAGACTCTCACGGAACAAGATCCTCAATGCTCATAACCATGAGTCAATTCTGTTCCAGACGATCCCTTCAACATAAATATGTGAGACTCAAAAAAATGTGTAGATGAGATCATCTGAAACAGGGTTGTCATAGGGTTACGGGCGTAGAGAATTACCATCACCACCTTCTTTATAAGTGACCATATAATTGGTTTGGTGGCAAGTAAATATAAGATACTTTGATTTAAACAAATTTATGTTTTATTGAACAATAAAATTAAGAAATTATTTTATTACATTAGGCATAATGAGATCCCATTTAAATATGCTCGCTTAAAAAAAAATTCAATTGTATAGCCCTAAAGTTAGAATTCTAAGAATCCACTTATGCTATTTCCTTATGAAAAAAACTAATATCAAAACAACAAGTCGCCATCATCTCTACCGGTTGTGCATAGGAGTTAGCCAAAGGGCAGTGCAAGTGCAACCCAGCTCAGACTTATTTCAAGCCCTTTTTAGAGGCGCAATTCAAGGAAGACACACATGAGTAAGTGACTAACTTTACTTACTTATCATTCTGCCTTGTGCTTTCATCATTTGGACTCACTTTCCCCCACAGCTTTCATCATAAAGTTGATTATACTTCTCTTTTCAATCTTTTAATCCACAATAGTAAGACCATGAAACCCCAACCCTTCAAAATACATAGTCCCAGACACAAACACATAATACACGTCCCTTTAATTTGCTCTCTCAAACTGAGCTTGTCATCAATGAACATGGTGTTCCCCGCATGTTTCAGTCACTCCAACACACTCTCAAGTGCCACTAACCATCTGCCTCAAAACCTCACAACATGCATATACCAAACTCAATTCTGCAACTCACCCACATACCTCACACTCACCTGGTCTAAAAACATGTTCTCTCACTCCTTGACTATCTACGCTTCTGACTCCTTCTCCTTCACAATCTCTCTAAACCCATCAACCTTCTCCTTCTTTAAAACCCGTTATGGCTCCAAATCCATCTACTTGACGCACCATCATTACCAAAGAATCAAGCTGTACTGGGACTTCACTCGTGCCCAGTTTCCTCACAACTCGGCTGAGCCTGAATCCTGCTTTTACCTTGCAGTTTCTTGCAATGCCAGGTTAGAGTTCTTTCTTGGTGATCTTTACACAGAGTTGACTCGACGATCAGGATTAATCATGACCCGTCAAATGACAGAACCGGCATTGCTATCTAGGAGAGAGCATGTGTTTGGTCGTAAAAATTATGTGTCCAGAGCCAAGTTCTTGGGGTCAAAGCATGAAATAGCAATAGAGTGCAACGGGGACGTACTAGCGGTAAAAGTTGACGGAGAAGTTACTCTTGTTGTAAAGAGGTTAGCATGGAAATTTAGAGGCAATGAGAGGATTTTCGTTGGTGGGATTGAGGTAGAGTTCTATTGGGATGTGTTCAACTGGGTAGATAGCAACAGTTTCAACGGTAACAACATGAATGGCCATGGGGTGTTTATATTCCAAGTTGGTGATGGTGGGGTGTGGCCGGAGATGGTTGGTCCTGAGAAGAGGTTGATGAGGAAGAGTATGTCGTCTATGGGGCACACATCAACGCCGGCAATGTTATTGTCGCCGTCGCCGTCATGCTTTAGTGTTTTGCAGTGGGCTGAGGAGAGTAGTGATTGCGGCAGAAGTTCATGTTCTTCATCCACCAAGTCAGGTGGCAGCCATAATGCAGGCTTTTCCTTATTGTTGTATGCTTGGAGGAGAGACTGATTCAGTCCGACCATGAGTACTACTGATGAATGTCATCTTATGGGGATGCTTGATTCTTTTTCATAGCTTCTGCTGTTTAATCCGATATGTTGTGTAAATTTATGAAAAGTTTCTGATTACTCTAATTACGGTTCTTCAAATGTTTTTTACAGTTTCCTTTACACTTAGCTAAAGAAGTTGCCATGGTGATTAGAGAGAATCGGGCTATTACATCAGAAATGGGGTATGGTTGAATCAGGTTTAACTAGTCCTACATAAAATGATGACATTTTGAAACAGCACTCTCATCACTGTAGCGGAACCGCATTAGTTCAGACACTAATCTGCCAGTTGTTTGAGCATCAGTTTCACTTATATCAATGCTGATTTATATTTTTTAACTCAGCGAACACCATCTTTCTTTATGCACAGATATGGCACAACTCCCAGTTTCACTCAAAAGGAACACACGCATAGCAAGCAAGTTCAAAAGCCTACTTATTAGGCCCACAAAAGCAACGAAGAAAAGACTAAACAAATATTATAACCATGCGCGCATGCATGACGCACCCACCACCACCACCATCATAGCAAAGCCACAGTCCTCGGATTCTCATTCTTATATATCAAATTACTGAAAAATCTAAGCCTTGCCAATTGCCATTTTGTCATGCACTTTCTGCGCCACATTATGAGTAGCTACCTACCTGACTGCTCTCCTTATTCCTTGTAGTGATTGCCTGTTCTATCTGCCAATATTCCTGTCATCATCGTGTCATGGCATGTTTTTGTCCTTTGTAATCATATACCAACACTGGTTTTTAATATACTTGCAAAGATGGAGAGGAAAGGGGCATGAGTATATAGAGTCTAGAGATAGTCATTAGTGTAATAAAACATTACACTAAAATGCAAACCAGCCATGCATATGCACCTCAATTCTCAAAGTGTATAAAACACTAGACTTACACACTAAAATGCATTAGTGTCAACAATTGAGAAACTTTTCTTATCAGGAGGCGTAAAGTAGATGCTACTAGATATCAAAACTCAAAAGCCAGAAAATACCGGAGGAAGATTAGCTGTCAAAAGTCAAATCTTTAAAAAGTTAAGACTTATATCTACTAACATAAACCAAAAAGATAGTTCACTTTGTATCTTTAACCGTCTGTAGCAATACATCTTTAAGTTAGTTAAGACATGAACTTTACAATGGCTTAAGATTTCTAGTGACTACATACATTCAATCACGAAGATTCCAAGAGCTCCAAGAAAAAATTTGGCCGATTGCTTGGAGTGCAGAAACATTCCAGCTCTCCACGTGCTTCGCAATCTGCAAATAATAAACATCAACCATTTAAAAAGTTTTGGCATCTCCAATTTTAAAACCAGATTTTCATAGACTAAACATGTTCTACTCACCTTAAACTTGTCATCCAATTCGTACAATGTTCTTCCATCAATCAAAATGAGTGGCTTCCATGGAAATTTTAGGTAGGTTCTGCTAATCAGAAAATCCAGTTCAGGAGCATTGATTAAGTAGGAGGTGTAATTGATACTACAAGATGATACAAAAGTGATTGTGGAGAACAGCAACCAAATAACTGATCAAGTGAAAGAAAAGCAGAGCAAGGCACCACATATTTGTTAAATTTCTCCTATTCCTGGAACAAGTGTGTGCATCACCTAACCAGAATCCATTAACCTCTCACACATGTGAGTGATATAAATTCAAATGGGCGTATGAGGACATGCAGCAAGAATTAGGATTTCTAACTGAATGAATTGGATATCCCGTGAAAAATTCTTTCTCTTATCAAATATCAACAATACCCTAGTTCCTTCTCATGTAAATGGAAAACAGACAGAGGCTTAACTTTCATATAGGGCATGAGAAAAATAACCAAGCATTCAAGAATTTTAGTAACTACATAGTTGTGAAATAGAAAGAAAAAAGAAAACTCAATATAACACACTCTTTCAATGTTTGAGCATGCACGAGACATGGGTGTGGCCTAGGATGTGCACAATTTTGAGAGTTAGAGGTGAAGACATGAGCCCGTTGAAGTGGCGGTTGTGTTTCTGTAGAAGACAATGTCTAGATAAGATCATGTCAAATACTGTGTCCAAGTGCACAAAGAAGCTGAGAGCATCTACAATTTAGGAACACTAATCTGGCTGAACCCGTTTCAATGTATAAGGATAAGCGGTGAGATCCACGACCTGGAACACAGTTGTGTCCTATGTTGTGCCCATGATAAACAACTTTATCTGAAAATGCATTTTTGGTGAAGCACAAACTCTTTGAGGATTCTATGACTTATCAGAACCATGTTTAAGTTAGACTGACCTTGATAAAACAGGCAAGTTGTGTTGAACTGTACCAACTGAAGTTTATAATTAACTATAATTATATAAACCTATATAAAGGAAATTTGAATTCTTCATCAAGTGGAGAGTTTCGATAGATCAATAGACAACAGCTGCTTTGGGTTTATGAAGATGTAGCCACACCCAATTGGCTAAACCTTCTTAAGATCTTCACGTTAGTTGTTTGTTTGTTTGTTTTTTTTCCCATACAAATCTGTTCTTGTTGCATACACCTTATTTCTTAACAAGTGGTATCAAAGCGTAATTAAGGCAAGAATGACATTGATTGCAATATTTGAAGTGGGAAATTCAATAGAATTGAAAACTTCAAACAGTGAGTTTCAAGCGTGAGTATTTGGAATTATTCGGCTATGTTTTCAAATAAGGTCATGTACCACGTCATGGAAATTGTATCTCTAGTGGAGAAACCAAAAAAGCTGGATAGTTGATATGTGTATAAGTCTCTCACAAACAAGTTGTATCTGAAGTAAAAGCTATATACGGTCAAGATTCAGGAGAGGATGGATCTAAATAGCATATCAATGCATTCAATCAAACAGTCAATGATCTGCTGAGGCTCAAGGTGATCATTGACAAAGAGGATCAAGCAATGACTATGTTTTGTTGCTACCTCTTTCTTTTGAACATCTGGTAACCACGTTCATATTAAGTAAAGGAATAGTTAGTATGGAAGATATCACTGCCATGTTACTGGCTCATAACCAACTGAAACTCAACACCAATAAAAGCTCTTAAGTTGAAGGATTATATGTGAGGAAAAACCAAACTGTGAGAGAAAGCAGGAGAAAGATGACTCATCTAACTGGACTTCTAGATTTAAATCTGAAGGTGAAGAGACAATCTAGTATTACAAGTAAAAGCAAACTGGACATATCAGGAGGGATTATCTAAACAAAAAAGAGCAAAGGACGAATGGAAAATTGATGTCACTAAGATCTGCTAATGCAGTATAGATTGGGGACTTAGGTTGTGGCAATAGAGAAGGGGTGGCAATTAAGCTCAAGCTCAGCCCAGCCCAGCCCAACCTGAAGCTCAAAAGTTTTAGGAAAACAACAATATTTTAAATAAAAAAATCATTTTTATATTATTTAGTTAAAAAATAAAAATTGAGCTAGGCTGTCTTCGGGCCACTTAGGCCTGATCAGGCTCAGGCTTAGGCTCATTTTCTCTACGTTTTAAATAGCCAATTATAGAACATATAGATTCTGGATATAGGATACTTATGTAACATGACAACAAGCGTGGATAGGTTTATATCATACATGTTTTGAATTACCGAATTAGAGGATGATAAAGCTTACAAAATCGTCAAAACATAACATGTCAAGATTAAGATGTTTGAGGGCATTGTTAGGGCGTTGAGCGGTGTACGACATGTACCAAATTTGAGGAAGATTCTAATTTCTTTAAGGATCATATATGTAAATGATTTTGGATATAAAATTGATAGATACAACATTAAGGTGGTAAAGAGTGTGATGATTGTAAAGAAAAGGCCAAAATTGACGAAAATCATCTACAAACTAATAGGGAACACAGTTGTATGTCGAGAAGCTACAAAAGAGCAGTAAAAAAAGGATAGTACGTTGTTATGACATATACAACTAAATTATCTAGGTGAGCAGGAGATAACAGAACTTCATAAGGAAAGTTTATTAAAGGATGTCAAATACTGAATGGTAGACTTTTGCAAGTTAGTGCATTTGGTAAAAATTCTAGGGTAATCTTTAAGGAAACCATGTTTGAAGAGCAACATCTGTTGAGGCAAACATATGGAAAGGAAGTGTCAAAGTTAGTAAAGAGTAGTATTGGTTCAAAGGTAGTACAAGTGAACAACTTAGAATAAATGCTAAGGGGGTTAGAAATTATGGTTTGGGAGATATAACAATACTAGGAAGAGAGCATCAACATGTTATAGCCAAGGATAGAGCAAGATGGACTATCAGGCTATGAAGAAGATATTGTTGAAAAGATTCAGTTACATATGCTCTTACCATCAGTGATAGAGATCCAATTAGCTTTCAGGGAACTAGGGAAAGTTAGAAAGAAGAAAGATAGATGGGTGCTGTAGTGAAGGATGTAAGATCTCACAACATCAAGTAATTGATTGCATCTAGTCTTAGCATCTAGAAGCGTTAGACAAAGTTACAATCTATGAAAAGTATATTTGCCAAGGTAAAGATTATTGTATATGGCTTATATACATGAGTGCAGTCTTGGAGTGTTTCGAGAAGAATGCAAATGTTTTCTTGGAAGTATTTGGGCGAGCACAACTAGAGACATAGGTGTGTTCAGTTATGAAAATCATACATAAAGGCATAGGCTGAAAACATGAATGTGTCAGAGTAGAAAAGGTGTTTCCATAGAAGACACAATTGGGACAGCCATGTCACAAACAGTGTCCAACTGTGCATAGAAGCAGGAGGATCCACAATCTGAGGGCACAAAATCGGCTAAATTCGTGGCCATATATAGGGAGAAAAAGAGAGATCCACGACTTGAGATATGGCTGTGTGCAGAGAAGCAAGAGGATCTACAATCTAAACAGAACAATGAGATCCACAATTTGAGACACAACCTTATCCTAGACCGTATCTATGACATACAACCTCATTTGGGAAGACATTTTTGGCAAAATACTAATTCTATGAAGATTCTATAACTTATTAGAGCCATGTTTAAGTTAGACTAGTTTTTGTAAAGAGGCAAATTGTATTGAATGCAGTAGTCATAATTTACAATTAACTATAATTGTGTAAACCTAGTATATATAAAATCTATAACCTTCATCAAATGGACAGTTTTGATTAATTAATAAACAATATCCATTTTGGGCTTTCGAGGACATAGACATACTCAATTGACTAAACTTTGTTAAACTCTTGTTGGTTGTTTGCTTGTTTCTTTTCATACAAATCTGTTCTTACCACATATATCTTATTTCTCAAAGGTGTCAAAGCAAACAATTAGTTGCATATGTAGAAAAATATCTTTTTCTAACTTCTGAAAATCCCTCTCTTCTCATTACCAAAAAATAGAACCCCTCTGCTCCTGTTTAGCACTAAAAATGATAACAAAAAGAAATTTGTCATAAAAAATCAAAATGCACATTAGTTGTATCTTGCAGTGTTGAAAGGGAATGATGTTAAAGAAATTAAGCACCTTAATTGCCACGTTGCCAGAACAAAATTTGTATTAGAATCGACACTCTGCAGGTGAAGCGATATGATTAGGCGTCACCAATAGCAATAACTAAACACAATATACATGTATCCATGCAATCTGAAGTGGAAATTAACTAGATTAGAGGTCTCCAACCTCGCTGCTATCCTCATTGGATTGAGATATTGCTTTAGTGCATGAAAAAGCATTGCAAATGAAGACAGTCGTAAATTTCTCGTAAAGGCCCTCAAAATCCTTGCCACATAGGACAACCCTATGTTCCTTGCAACAAATACTGCCTAGTTTCTTAAAAAGTTTATCAAAATATTGCTAATTTTATTTTCTTATTCCCAGTCATAAAGTGTTCATGCAGATTTTCCTCAAAGCCACAAAACATAAAGACAATAATAAACTTCATGGCAGAAAACGAAGATGTATCCTGCTCTTAACACATCGATTCTGTTCCTAGAAAATACATTTTGTCATTTAGACAAAGCTCATTGTTCCTAGGACCATTCTCTTATTAAGACATCCTGATATATAATACTAAAAGCATCACATCTTATCCCACATACTTTGTCTGGAATTGAAGCTATCTGGCTTATAATTAGCTAACAGGATTGTGCCCCACAAAAGTGTTCACTCATCAGTCCTAAAATTTGCCATATGCTGCATATACTAACAAAGCATATGCCAACATTAAAATGATCTGTTGTTTAATAGATCCAGTTGCAATAAGCACCATAATGCACCTTCTCAATGCTCCGTAATGAAATTGATGGACAGTCGAAAAAAGGAACCAGCAACTTCAAATTGCGTGCATACAACTGGGTGCCTGAAGCTCCACACATAAACGTTTTAGAAGTAACCAAGAGATATGCTTTGCACTTACAAATGGGAAGATACCAGATTAGATGTGCCTTCTATACCCAAGCATGATATACTAATATGGACTTCCAAAAATATCCCCTTACTAAAGTCCAACAGAAGTAATATTAGAACATAACAAAAGAATTGAAAACCTCAAAGAGTAAGAAAGAACCACAATTCTTCTTGAATTGAACTGAAAAATCAGCGAACTCAATCAGATAGATATGTAGCTTTTGAAAGGAGTTTTATTTCTTTTTCCTGACAAGGAAGAGGGGTACAGGGAAATGGAACGAGAAGCTTCTTGACGAGCATAGTAAGAAGCTGTTGGCTGTTACATTAACTACGCAATTCCTAGAGCAACTTCGGATTGGCTAAATAAAGTGACAAACTACAAAAAGCTGGAGATACATTAATTGCATAAGTTTTTCGGAGTTCTTACCTTGGAATTTGATAGTAGGATCTTCAAAGATGCAATCTTCCGTATAAATTGCAGAAGTGAAAATACCTACTTACAAAAAGAAAACAAAACATACCGAGATCAGTGAAAAAGTTCAGAGTTTTGAGAAGATGTATAAACCTTCAGTGATTTTAAAATCATGATGGGATTTGGTAATGGAAAGCGAAAAGGATAAAATACCCAGAAACCGCACAGAAAGTTGTAGCATATTACCTGTAACAAAGTATGCATTTTCATAATCAGACTCCAGGATTCTTACCACCTCATCAATACTGGAAACTGAAACCTCCTCAGTTCCGTCTCTATAAATCTCCGTGTCCAATCTAGCAAACTCAGGAACTACTAAGAAAGACAGAGCATAAACACGAAACGGTTAACTTGTTAACTAATGAGCCTAACCTAATTAGAGGCCATACCTGTCCTTGTTGGATAAGGAGAAGAGCCTGAGCAGCTCGGTGACTCCACTCACCGCCAACTTCAGAACTTGTGGGGTTTTGGTTTCAAGTTTTCTCTTATAGTTATCACCACTGTTGCAGGTACCCGAGCAACATCGAATTCCATGAATTCTCTGCAAAAAGCAATGGCCTGTGACAGACAATAAAGACCCAGTAACCATAAATCGAAGGAAGATAGAGAAGGAGACCCTGAAACTTGGGGATGGACAAAGTGAGCACATTCCCGCCATTTTCTAACAGAGATGGCCACTTGGTTGTTAAGAGTAAGACACCATAGTTTGGTCTGTGCACCAGACTCTTCTTCCCGGCTTCTCTACTTATGTTGCTGGCCACTATTATTTTGCCACGTCGGAAATATTTTCTTCCTCGTAAAACATTTAATTAAAGAATAAAAAATAGCTGAAATCTATAATTGTTAAAAAGTAAAAATAAGAACTACTTGATTAATTAAATTATTTTTTATCTTATATAGAAACAATTAAGTGAATTGTGTTTAATAGTAGTTAATAATTATTTTTATTAAATTTTATTCTTATTTTACAATTTTTATCATTTATCTTACTAATATCTCGAATGATTATTAAATAAAAATTTCTAAATCAAGATTTTAGGAAACATAAAGATGCTAATTTTATTAGGCATTGGTTTATAGGGATGGTAACTCAAATTTAATTGATCAAGACTCGGTTAATAAGCCTTAGATGGGGACAGATTTTTTGTCCCTAAATTTGTGTACCAACTTTGTCCTATTAGATCCAAGTCATCTATTTAACACCCACATAAATAGATAGTTTGGATCTAATGAGACAGGGTTAGTACACAAATTTAGAGACAGAGGATTTCATGCCGCCTTAGACAGGGCCCAAGCTTAAGCAACTCATTCCTGACTTTTATAAATAAAATAATACTATTTTGTATATTTAATTTTTTTAAAAAATTTAAGATTATCTTAGGCTCGGATTATCTTACCCTGACTATCACGAGCTCTCGTCCCGATTTATTCTCATTCTTAATTGATTGTCATTTTTAAAATTTAAGATTAAAACTTTGCCTCTTACAAATAACATACTCAATTCAAACAGGAATTAAACTAAGCATGAACCTACTCAATTTAAACGAGAATTAAACTGAACGTGAATGACTTAAAAATAATTTCTAGAACTTAAAAATAATTTCTAGAACTTGAGAATCAGGATAACTTATATATATTCGGTCTGCATCTAGTCCAAACAAAGTCCATGTGGATGTGGTTTTCTAGGACAATTAATTAATGTTATTTTATCTATTTATAATTACTAGAACCACACATACAGAGTGCTCATACTGCTCTTCTTCACTCCATATTCAACACACCTCATTCACCCCCTCCCAAAAAGTCTACTCATTTTCCAAAACAACCTTCCGCCATGGCCGACTCCGCTGCTCCTCCTGTGCCACGTCCCGTCAAAATCATCACCGGTGCTGACTCCTTCGGCTGCGACCTCAAAGACACCTTAGTCTCCCACCTCCGCTCCCTCAACATCGACGTTGAAGACCTCGGCACCTCATCCTACTACGACATCGCCGCCGAGGTCGGCCGCCGCGTATCCGCGATCACCAACTCTCCCATGTCTCCGTCTCCTGAGATCCGCGGACTAGTAGCTTGTGGCACCGGGGTCGGCGTGTCCATCTTCGCTAATAAATTTCCTGGCGTCACTGCTGCCACCTGCCTGACCACCGACGAGGCCATCAACACGCGCTCCATCAACAACTCCAACGTCCTTGCAGTATCCGGCATGGCCACTTCGCCGGATTCCGCCATCAAGATCCTCGACGCTTGGCTTGATACTCCGTTCAAATCGCCTTGTCCCGCTTCGAATTTCGCTCCTTGGAGCGAAGACATCGCTTCGTTTTTTGAAAATTCGCTCGCTGAGATCCCCAAAATAGGGCGACAACAACAACAACAAGAGCAGAAGGAGGTGACAACAACGCCATGCGCGCTGTGTTGTTTAGTGAAGAACAGGAAGCTTGATCCTATTGACATAATCCCAGGTGGGGCGATGAAGATTGTGCGGGAGAGTCCAACTTCGGCGATAGTGAGTTTCAAGGCTGGGTCTGTGGAGCCTGCGCATCACCACACGTTCGGTCACGATTTGGTGGTATTGAAAGGAAGCAAAAGGGTTTGGAACTTGACCAAGAAGGCAAAGTACGATCTGGTTGTGGGAGATTATTTGTTTACACCAGCTGGGGATGTGCACCGGGTCAAGTATTTTGAGGATACGGAGTTTTTCATAAAGTGGGAGGGGAAGTGGGACATTTTGTTTGATGAGGAGCTTGACGTTGCTAAGGAAGCTATTGAGAAAGAAGCTGCAGATGGGTTTGAGTTGATACAGTGAAAAAGGTCGGATCGTTGAGGCTTGATGGAGTAGTATTTTACGTGTTTGATGTTATGCCTCTGTGAACTTGTTTTCTGCCTCCCTTTCTCCTTTTTTTTTTGGGGTTGCGTATAATGGGTATGGTTTGTAAGAATAAGGTATACAGTACACCCGTCCATGGTGTAATGTCTGTAAAAGAAAGTGTTTTTGATCAATTAATAGTGGGTAATTATTAAATTTTCATTCGTAGCCGCTAAAATCATCTATTGGGAGGTTAGGTTATAGTTGTGGAGAAGATGTTTGAATGAAAATTTCAGACTTGGTCGTGTAACTCTTTGTTTTCATGTATATCATACAACAAGACTCAGCTCAGACTCGACGGTCTTCTTCCTCAATGCTACTAGCTCTTATAAATGTGGACAAGATGATTGAATGACAGTTTCAAACTTGGTCATGTAGCTCTTTGTTTTCATGTATATCATACAACAAGACTCAGCTCAGACTCAACGGTCTTCCTCAATGCTAATAGCTCCTCCCCACCATCACATACATATGCTGAAGCTTGCCTGCCGGATAAAGTTGCTCCTTCCATGCTGTCTATGTAATCCTATTACATCAGTTAAACATAAATCAGGACAGCATTGCTCAGCAACAAGCCACATCAACAGAAACCAACAAGTACTTCTTTTGAGGTAAAAGTCACCTGTTTTGTGTATGAGCCAGCAAGAAAGAAGTTTTTCACAGGTGTCTTTTGATCAGGTCTGAATGGATCTTTTCCAGGTCCTTCACGGTATAAAGATTGACCAATCTTTACAACAGATGACCAAATTACTTCTAATCCTTGGGAGGATGGGAATAAAACCAAGACCTATTTCCATTAAATAAATCACAAAACTTGATCAATCATCAACTTGAGATCAATTAGTTGGAGACCAACCAGTTGGAATCCAGAGAACAAGGGATTAAATATCTGTGCTTAGCTGTTTACGATAAGTCTACACACTAGTCATTACCTGCGAATCCATTTATTAATGCCATGCTATTCAAACTGGAGAACCATGTTCCATAGTTGAGGCACTCACAAGAAGGTATATGTCATTTATAACTTCTTGTCCTCAACTAATGTGGAAGCTAATCCAAACAAAAACAACTACTGTAACAATTCATGCTATAAGCCAGTTTAGGCCATGAATCGATTAATGAGTTTGTTTTAGGTAGCAGAATTCAATGAAACAAAAGAAGCCTAGCGCTTCGAATCAATTATGCAAGAGCTCAGAAACTGAAGAACAAGGAACTGCAACCTCGTTGATATGAATGTCAGAGAATGTGCATCCTAGAATGGCTTTGGATATCAAAGGTGAATTTTATAAGCAACGTACCTGCTCGGAGACTCTCTTTATGATTTCATCATTTGGTAAAGGCATGTAAGGATCACCTGGTGTCAGAACGCATCTGAAAGATGAAGTTACAGAAACACGTGAGAGTATGATGGGATGGGCATGAAATAATAAAAGAAGCATAAAGGCTCAAGAACAGGAAAGGCGGATTCTTTTCGTTTATATGTTTCTCTCCCTCACAAGTTAAAAAGGTATAACATTTTTAACCGATGAACATGAACTACCCCATTATTCAACATAATTAGACATAAACAAAATAAGTAGATCATTGCTCCCTTTGTCTAAAAGAAGAGGAATACTGTTAACGACTGCAGAAGTAGAGCTCAATTTTCCTTACTGGAGCAATGACCCTTGTCCTTCAATGTAATAATCTTCGGGAGAAGAAAGTGCCAGGTCCGCAAAACATGAAAAATCTGCATCTGGAGTATACAGAAGGTTATCGATGCCTGTAGCCTGCCTCAGTTGCCTAACAATCAAAAGAATAGGTGCTTATGGAGTAGGATGATTCCAGCAAATCATGAATTCAGGTCATGGAAAGGATAGCACAATTAATCGCTTACCTTGATCGCTCTAGATCCTGTAACTCTGTAACCCAGCCATTATATCTAAGCTGTACTGTTATAACAGGTACTCCTACTAGCTCATAAATGTCATCAAAAAATTTAATTGCCCTCCACTCAGATGGAAGTAATCTTTTAATTCCAGGAACATCACATGCTAAAACCAAATAAGAGAGAATTAGTATTATCCTCACAAACAAAAGGATGGAAAATATCCATCAAAAACAAAAATTGAGCATCCGTCTCAACCTGCTACATAAGCATCAGCTTTCACGATTTTCTTGTTAGTAGCCTGAAATAGATGAAATGTTTTATGGTTATGGACATGTACGTCACCTGAAATATATTGTGTAAGAAAAACTTGCAAATATCGTCAAAGGAATAATAAGAAACCAAACATAAACAGACAAAAACATGCAGGCACAATCTTGATATTGTCTTATGCCTGATGATGACCAAAAAGCATCAGTCTACCTATGTGAAACACTGAAATCATCGAAATTCCTGTTTTCAATATGTAGATGCATATTTTATTTTTTTCTCTGAAACAGTAACTGCAAACTTTCCTCTGAATGATTAAGAATTACATTCCACATCAACATCATCCCAATACTAGAATAAGAAATATCAGAAGTCATTTACTTTAGACATGGCGAGTCCCGTAACATATGTTTCTCCATCAGCAGACTTATCATAGAGTATCTGTCTGCATCCCCACCTCAAGTGAAACCTGCTCTAGCAGAAAAAAGAATTTCAAAGGGAGATAATGGAAGTATGGAAAAGAAAATTTCAATAACTGTAAAAAAAAAAAAAACAGGAATCCCAAACTGGCAAATAAAAGGCATAACATCCAAGCATACCTGCCTCCTCTATCGGTGATATAGTTTCTGATGGGACCACTCAAGTAAACATCAGGAGAACCCTTAAGCATGCGCAGCAAGGAAGCCTCTGTTTTTGTGGCAAATAATGAGAATATAGTAAGCATACAACGTGCACTGATGTTGTCGCAGTCAATAAATCCAAGTGCATATGCAACAGGATCCCACATCCTCTGGATACTTGCCCTTGTGCCACCTTTGGACAAAAACCAATCAGAGAAGCTGATCTGTAAGAAAACAATGCCGTCTTTAGAAAGACGATTTTGATGCAATCAGAAAAGAGAGGAACAAGTAGACATCCTTCTTACATTATCCAAGTTTCTTATGTCCCTCATTGCTCCATTTGGATCAACAAGAGCCTTTACTACTGGGCTTAAGGCAAGAGCAATTGCATTTCTTGCTTTATCATAAGTCTGCTCATGAACAGTCATCAACAAGAAATGCAACAAAGAATTTGCCATCAGATATGTCAGCTTCCAAACCAATTTATATATACATCTATAAACTCTTATATTCTTTTTGCATGTCTGCTTTGAACAAGAAGATATATGCGAACACCCATGTTTTCTTGATATCTCAACAGTGAATGTATCATAAAGATGCAGACGGTATGAAGTTACATGCGATTGGTGGTGAAAAAATAACCAAAAAATGGCACAGTATCCGAGAAAATTAAAGGAGAAAAACATAAGACTCTGCAATTAACAAGTAAGAGCAGCAGTTATGTCAAGATTGGTCATCACAGTCCGAGATTTCATTGGCTAAGATGATCTCTTTTTTGCATACATGACAATGACATACTACTGGAGATATGTCACAAACTACAATGGCAACACATGAACAATGATCAACTCAGAATGGACCTAAGCAATGAATACCCCAAGTTGATTTGTTGACAAAAATGCACGTATCCCATGCAGTGGTGCTCCAACTGGAAACCGAAAATCAAGCTCTGCAATCCAAGTTATGAAAAGGAACTTAAGACACTGCAAACAAAATTAACTGTAACAAAACTAAAGAAAAAGTTCAATCGGGATCAAGCATCAAAACTTACCACCAATTTCACCCCCTTTGTTCACAAATGTATGTGTATGATCCTTCACAAGCAAATTCTTATCAGCGCCCACCTATGTAAAAATAAATTACATGAAAACCTATCAATACTTTGATAAGTGGTGGTATAGGGTGGTAATTAACTAATTTAAAAAATTTCATTAGGACAAATATAAGCATATAACAAGAAACAAATGGACCATCTCCACCTTCTTCATCAAACGGAAAAGATTGTTGTAGCAGCCAAAGAAAACATGAAGACCCATTTCAATGTGGTTTCCACGTTTATCAACAAAGGAACCCACTTTACCACCAATGAAAGACCTTGAATCGTATATATCAACCTGAAAGAAACCAAAATTGATCTTCAATGTTTACCATAAAGGAAAGCACTGGATTGCACCACCTTGCAATGGAACAAACTAATAGAAATGATTAATGTCACTATTCTAAGGAAATAAGAAATGTATTAAAAAAGTGCCTCATGGCCCTGATCCAATAACTCCACTGCCGTTGACATGCCTGCAAGTCCAGCTCCAATAATAGCCACCTTGAGCTTGGGGCCCCGATAGCGTTCAGGTTCTGGTGGAAACAACCCCTTTGGAGCTGAAAAATGTAGAAAATCAAATTACTTTTGAAACTACCAAATAGCTTATCCAAATGCATCAAACAATGTATTTACAGGATCATAATAATATAAATGGACTATTGACCCTATTGCTCGTGGAATCAGCTCAGTAATGGGAACATTTACCACGACCTTGAAACATTGGGATTGAACTTGGAAAAACATTAGCTGTATTAAGTGAACTACTTTCAATGATCGAAATTCAAGCCATGAAATACATCAGAGCCTGTGGCTAGCTAATATAAGGAACTGATTCTACCGAAACACAAGACTGTAAACATCCAAAGCAGTAATTTCTAGTTCATTTCAAGAAAAACTTTGCGTCAACCAGCAGACTCAATCAAACATTTCTACAATTCAGGGCTAACCTCTTACCACCGACTCCATACGTCAGCCAAACTCAAAATCCTTTCTAAAAACACCCTCAAGTCTTGGGTCTCTTTGCCAGCAATGCAAAACATGCAATCAAACTTCTCAATTCCGACCAATAACTAATCGAAAGGTTGATAAAGATATCGGAAGTCATAAAAAGGAAAGAAAAAAATCAGAGGCCAAATACAAGGATTGCTTGAATTACCATTAACGCTCATATCAGACACTTTAGTTTCCAAAGAGTCCAAAGAGAACCTAACACATAACGACCTCCTAGTCCTTAGTTTCCGCGCCACCGATCCGCGAGCTCCAGAAAACCCCGTATAAGTAATGCCTCTAGTCTCAGTGACAGAACTTCCAGGAAAAGGAATCAAAGAAGCCATTTTTACTTGCTAAACTGAACAAGAAGCAAAATTTATTTCTTCTTCTCCCCTTCGTCGGAAATTCCGTCCAGAAAAAATAAACCCTTTGAGAAGTGCGGGAAAGGAGAGGAGATAAACACGAAAATGGAGCTATCTCTTGTCTGTATCAATCAAGGGGTCGTTTTTAATGAAAAAAAGATGAGTCTTTCACGCATTAAAAATGAGCATCTAGAGAGTGGAACGAAGGGAAGATGCGTAGTACGTTGGATTTTGTCGGCTAATTAAGACATGACAAAGTTTGGGCATGTTCAAGAGACTGTTTTGGTGTTGCGTTTTGCAAGTGATTGCTGTTGGACTTATGAGTTGGGAGTGGGAGTGGGACTGGGAGTGGGAGTTCCATTTCATATTTTGGTAGATGGATGGCTCGGAAATGAGTGGTCTTGCCAATAACAGCAAAGTGACAGCAATTTGGACCAAACAAGGTTCGGAGTTTACACCGTTGTCACGTCTGATTTGATGATGCTATGCCACTGGTTCACGTGAGATCTTATCTCTTTTTCCTTGCAACATTGCGACCTGGGAGTAGTTTCACTCTCACAAGTCACAAGCCTCTCTTTCTTTCAGGTATAAAATTTTCAAAAAAAATTAATTTAATATTAAACACTCTTAAATTTTTATAATAATTCATTTAGATTAAATTAAAATTTATTTTTGTTGAAGGGTCGTAAATATATATATTATTGACATCAAAAAAATTAATATTTTTATTTAAATTATATAAATTTTAAAAACTTTAGTTATTAAAATTTTTTATTCTAAATTAAAAATATTAAATATGTAAATATTTTTAATTTTTAAAAAATATATCCTAAAACCACCTGCTTCACTTCTATCGTCTAAAAGTTTGGCCATGTTTTCAATCATCAAATTTGGTGATTATAAAATTATAGTATTTCTCAAATTTTCTTTTGTACCAATTACTTAAATATATTAATTAGTTTTTATTTAACAAATTTTTTGCGATTAAACTTTAAATTTTTCAGTTCTTAATTATAATTTCTGTCAATCATATTTTAAATTTTTTTATTTTTATTCAATTTTAATAAGTTTATAACAATTTAATACTAATTAAATCTTTTAAATTCTAGACTTCCAATCTTATCAATTTATTTTTTTAATCCAATTTTGAAAAATAGTACTTTTACTCTCACAGGCAAGAATATTTACTATTCTTGTGCGAATCTTTATGATAAAAAAATTTTAAATTTACGACGAGCGTAGAGATCAATTTAAGAATTGATCACTAACTATAATGAGAATATAATTTGTTTTATAACAATGTATACTATACATAATATGTTTATATATATGTAATCTTTCTTTATGGATTAGGACTCGGATTAGGATGCTTATGGATCATAGTAATTCAAACTTTTCCCTTTTCTGGGATGAAAACTACTTTAAGCATCTAATAAAACTACCACTACTGAAATCCTGTTTGATCATCCTTACTGGTAATTTAAGTATTTGCTTGTTACATATGATATAGTGGCAAGTTCTTGTTACAGATCGTAATGGGAGTAGGCCCAAAATTATTGACTTTCCACTAAATAATTAACACGACCAGTAAATTAACTAAAAAAAAATCATTTGACATTATTCCTAAGAAATGTGAATTACATCGTTTAAAAAACGTCGTTAATGAATTTTAATCAAATCTTATAGATGATTAAGACAACAAAAAGCCTTTAGAAAGAAATAAGATTGACAATTTCAATCCGATTATCTTAAGGTCTTATTTGGTAATCAGGTAAAAATGAGAATACAACATTTATTTCCTAACTAAATAAGAAATCAAAGATATTATCAAAATATTGATTCTTATCAAAATTATATTTTCATATTAATTTCTTTAATAATTATTTTATTTTATTTCATTGATACTTTTATTCTTACCATAAAAATCATTCATAATTATTTAAAATTAATAATTTTATAAATCATTGAAATTTTTATTAATTAATTATAAAATATTAAATATTTTAATTAAGTATATACAAAATAAAATATATAATAACTATGTAAGAATTTTCATTATCATTTTTAATATCTAACACCAAATATTAACACAACTATTAATTATGTTTAATAATATACCAAACACGTATAATCAATCATTCCTATTTCGATTCTCATTTTCTATTTCTATTTTATTTTTTTTATTTCGATTCCTTCTTTATTGGTTACCGTAGGAGACCTTAATAAGATTGGATAATGTTGGAATGAAATAAAATATACAATGACTGGAGTCTCCTGTTTCTATGTAGCAAATCCTAAGTATAGCAACTATACATTCACAGTTCTAAAATAGGGTCTTCTTATCCACAATCTCATGACCCCTATATCACATTCTGATCTCACATTCCAAACTTGTAATTCTAAACTATGCAAGAAGGATTGTAATATCAAATGACTAGCCCTAGCCCTAGTACGAGGATTACATCATTGCACAGAGGTAGAACAAGATGCATAGAAGCGCAACCGCTCCAAGAATCAAGCAGATAGTCCAACAGACCTTTGTGAGCAGTCTTGATGAAATGCAAGAACTAGTGGTTTCATCCTCTGGCTGCATAAAGGATCAGAATCAGAGGCGTAATAAGTAGAAAATTGGGAAATTGTCATGGATAATCATACTTACAAGAAGAGGTTTGAGAAGTTGCGGATCGTCTTTGTTTAAAGTGAGTTTTGTGGAGCCTGCATCAGAATAGATATGGACTCAACTTTACAGGAACTGTACCTAAGAATCCAAGTCTTCCTTCCTTGTTAAATATTTTGTGAAGTCTGTTCATATAATCATATCCTTGTCACACATACTGTTAGATTTGAGACTAGCGAATATGCCAAGTTTCATGAGCATCAGTTAAATTATGGTACTTCAAACGGTAGCTTCTAGCTCTTTTGCAGATGATGCTAACTATAGTCACTTAGTCTATATCCAAGAAAGAAAAAAAAATAAGTGATGCCATTCACCACAAACTTAATCATCGATTCATTGACCGTTTCCTTCCGAACAAGGCGGTCGATTCTCAGTACGGCTTGCAAGTTTAGTTTTGCCATACCTTGGCCATAGCTGCCAGTAGTTTGGTTAACTTCTTTTGTCACTGCAGCAGGTAACTTTCCTACACTGCATAGAAGTAAGAGATCTGCGTTTAAAGTTTACTTCAAAGAAAGATCAAGTTGTTGAAGATGACTTCAGTGGCTTGATTATGTTTCCAGGAAATTAAATGAGTTTGTAGCCTATTTTCAAAGACATAAACATGAATGGCATTTAGATGACACTACAAAATTCAGAATCCAACCAGCCTATTAGAATAAATCCAAGTATCTATTATTCCAAAGGGGTTTATCTCCATCATGTTATTTTGGTTTTCAATCCATAAAAAGTAGTCACTTTTCTCAGGGGAATTTAAAGCTGCTAGATTACAACTATCATTGAGGAGAAGATACATGCCTCTTCAAAGGTGCGAGTGAGGCGAGATTGAGGGCCAGTGTCCTTGTCCTTAGCCGTAAATCTGACAGCAATTTCCATCGGAATTCCAGATCTCTTTCAGTTCTGTAAATGCAGTGTTGCATTTTTACTCAAAATGCAAAGCTAATTAAGTACAACTTTAGAGCAGGGTTTTATGGTTCTACATTTCCAAGCAAATCTCAGAATCACAGACTGCAGAAACTTATGCAAAGGCCAAATCATCTTCTATTCGGATCCTTATCGATTTGTAGTTTTCCCTTTCTCTCAGATAGAAATATCATAACTTACAACATAATGGTGCTAAAGCTTGGCCTTAAAATATATTCCATCAAACAGAAATGTAGACGTAGCAAGCACTTATCAGAACTCAGAAAGCAAGCACCTATTCAAATGAAGGTGGAAGGATTTAGGAATCCACGGATAAGCAACTTGACGTAGATCAAATCTCGAGAGAGACCACAATGGATAAAACCATTTTAAAACAAGAATAATCACCAAAATGAAAAGAGAAGTGGCTCTAAGAAACAGTAGAGTATCAACCCCAATCCAGAGGAAGTCAATCAGAGAGCCAAGAAACCATGAAAATTGAGTAAAGAAGCAATACATACAGGAAGAGTTTAGGAGGTGGGTTATGGAGGAGAGTTTCGAGGTGATCGAGCTTGACTCCAACTCCTAAAAGCTTGGACAGAGCAGTGTCTCTGATTCTAAGTCTGTGTTCGTGGGCCAGGTCCTTGTTCCTGATTCTGCTTTCTATATCCTCCACCAACTTTGACACCTCTTGTGCTTCTCTCAACCATGCATCTATAGAAAGAGAGTAATCAGCCATATCTCTATCTCTTTAATCTCTTTCTAAAACAGTAAAGCAAAACCTTTCTGCAACTAATAGCATACAAATTTCATCTCGATCTTTATCTCCTTCTAAAACAATAAAGCCCAAAACTTTGTATAATTAATGGCATACAAATCCCATGAAAAGAAAAACCCTCTCTTTTATTTTTTCTCTAAAGAGTCTGGGGGAATAAAGATTGAATCTTTACATGGCCATTGTTTAGGTAACACTTCAGGAGTGGAGGAAGAGACAATAGAGTTTGAGGCACATGATTGTCCAGCTAATATGTCCACTCTCGTGGATGTGATAGCTTCTGTTCTTGGACATATGTGCTCTAGTCTACAGCTTGATTTCTATGTTAATGGTAATACATTTTTCCATATCTTAACAGCTTCCGCTTCTGTTTTGATCTTTGCTCATAATTAATGATTACAAATTGAAACTTTTACTGATTACTATCGATGTCATCCAACTATTAAGGTTGGCTCTCAGACCGTAAAGTTATCTTTTCTTTTTTATTGTCTTCTACGATACTTGCGAAGAATGCGAGTGTTTGGAATGGAAACTATTGAAGTGTGAGATTCCTTTGGTGGGACAAACTGGAACTGGCACTTGTTAAGTGTCTTCATTAGGTTGTTCCTTTGGAAACTATTCAAGTGTGTTCTCAGTAGTTTGTCTATCATCCATACGCTTCTTAGGGTTGTCCTATGTTTTAAAACTATATTAAATACTTTATGAAAGATTTTATTGAAAAATATTACAGATTGGTTCAGCCTGATTCTGGTGAGGTTGAACGTTTCCGCTTGGATCCATGAAGATGATCAATATTAGCTCTGAAACA
>JANVCQ010000003.1:29983187-30009593 GCA_025531925.1 Erythroxylum plowmanianum
ATCTCGTACCTGTATCATGGCAGAATAGTACCTTATATAGGGAATATATGCTAGGTTTAGGTCTTTACGTAGATCTTTAAATTTGCATGGGAGACTAACATCTGTTAATGGGCCATGGATATGTGGACTTAAGCCCGGACCTAGCACAGCCGACCCAACCACAGATTATAATTCAAACAAAAACATTCAGATAGTTAAGAAAATATAAAAAGTGTGAGTTATACTTTTGAACGGCCTCCATATAGGCCATCTTCTACCAGACCAATCATTCTTGTTTACTTGGATCTTTTCAATGTCATATATAGCAAGAAAAACAGAAGAAAACATAATTTGTGGGAGCACAAAGCTTTCAATACCAATAATTATAAAACAAAAGTTATCAATGATTGCATATTATAGATAAGAATGGAAACAGCAAAAGAGGTTAAAGACATAATAGGGGGAAAAAAGGACAGATAAGAGTGTAATAAAATTTGAAGTAGTCCATGCCAAATGTTGAAGACACAAGCATTTATTGAATTCTTATTACGTAAATTATATCCCTTAATCCTAAAAAATGATGTTTGATTTAATTAATGTTTTAAAAATCGGACCAAAGTCAAACCGATAGATAAGATGTTTAAAGTTTAAAAAGTTCAACTTAACTATTATAAAATTGACTAAAAATTGAACAAAATTAAATAATTTAAAATATGCTTAAAAGATATTGTTCTTACCTATCTAAAAATTTGAAGTTTAATTAAAAATTATTAAATAAAAATTAATTGAATTATTTTAATTTATAAATTAATTGATCAATTTTTAACAATAAAAATTATTATAAACTAATTAGTTTATAACAACAATAGTTATTAAAACAAATCAAACCAAAATGTTAAAAAGTTCAAAATTTTTACTCTTATATCGACTGAATTTTTTAATCATTAGATTTAATACATCTTTTCGATTAATTTAACTATTAAATTGAAACAAAAAGATTATTTGACATACACTTTTCTCTTACTCATTTCATAAATATTATTCAATTTAAACACATTTACATATGAAATAATAATAAATTAATGATACTTAGTTTTGAATCGAAATGAATATGATAAACAATGTTTTAAAAATCGGACTGAACTGATCGATCGGATTGAAAAATTGGTGAATCAGAGTATGAAACGGTCCAGTTTAGTCCGTATTGTTGTGAGTGATTGATCCGTTCATTTTACCGTTGGACCGATAAAAATTGCTGAACCGATGAGAGAAAGAATCTGTCGGTCCATTTAAAATGTCTTGATTTTGATAATTTCAACTTGAATAAATATTATGATTAGTGATTTTTTTAATCTTTTTGATGAAATATGACTAGTAAGCTTTATTATTTTATTTTGTGTAGTGTTAGTAAACTTAATTTTTTTTTGTATATTTTGATATTTGAAGGTTTAAGTTAAGTTTACAATTAGATAAATAATTAAATAGTATGTTTAAAAATTATCTTATATATAATATATAAAATAAAAATTCATAAATTTATTAATCACCGATTTAATCACGGTTAAATTTCGATTGAACCATTAATTCTTGAATTAGTTGCTTCTTTGGTTTAATTATCGGTCCAATTTTTAAAATATTGATGATAAACTATCCCATTAAATGTTGAGGAAATTTATATAATATTCATATTGAATATTAATATATATTAAATGTTAATAACCCCATTGATGGTAAGTTTCCGCCGTCAATTATGGGAACAGAATTTACCTCAAGTGACTTCAGATTTGACTAGACGAGGACAATGAAAAGCATCATTAGTTTACTATTCACAGCATAGCATGCGATCTTGTAGTTTACTTTTTAAATGATGGATTTAATGTCAAGTTTGCTTGTAACCTAGGCTAAAGCATTTTTTATTATATATGTGGACCCTTTGCTAGACCACGATAATAATAAAATAATAATGATAATCCCAATGAAGGACCTTTAAGTAAGTAATGAATACGACGCACCAAAACTTTAAGAAAATGTATATAATTTTTTTTTATTATATTCAATCTCATTCATATTATCATCTTCTTGTATGGATTAATTGCCTCCTAAATGAAAGGTGTAGAGAATTTTTCAAAAATAAGACATTAAACTATTACCTATATAATGATAATCAATAACCAACTACTTACTTTTTATTTTTTACTATAAAAAATGTATATAAAAAAAAGCTAAGATGTACAATAATATTCATTTTTTTCTTCACTATATTTATTTTTATTCATATTATTATTATTATCTTATATGAACTAATCACCCCCTAAATAGAGGATATTAGGATTTTCTAAATGTGAGATATCTAACTATTACCCCTATAATAATAATCAACAACCAACTACTTACTTTTTATTGCTTACCTATTAACATCTTCCTAAACCCATCAACCAAACATCCCTTAGTCTAATAATTACTTGCACAAACTAAAACCTTATGACCTAAGAAAATTCAAGTTTTGATTAGAATACAATTTAAATTCTAATTTTTCAAATATTTAAGTTTAATCCTAATGTCTTCAACACATTCACTCTCGATGGATAAAAAATTTAATGAGATTAAACATTTTTAAGTTAAATGTTACGTTAATTTTAATATTTTAAAATATATCTTGATGGATCATACTCTCGTATGTAGTCTATATATGACATAATAACATGGTGAGTCCTATCAATAGATTTAGAAAATAAATTAGTTATTAATAGTCTTATTTATTTTTAATAAATATGCATAATTTGTTTTGTAAATTTATTGGTGAGATTTTTAAAAAAGTGTGCAAAAATTTAACCTCATTAAATTTTTTATTTATTGAAAATTTATTTTGAATATTTTAAAAATCTTAAAATTAAATTTAAATACTTTAAAATGTTATAATTATTAAAATTTTAAAATTAAAATTATGCTTATTAACCCAACAAAACACATTGATGGATTGATTGAATTTGGATAGGCCCATTAAACTAAAAAAGGCCCGTGTGGGGTCTAATGCATGTAACCGACCACGGACAACTCCACGTGAACTCTCCTCCCCCACGTTAACTAACCATTTTTTTGACGTGTCATAAAATTGTGGTATTGATAGCTTTAATTTGTTTGTACATTAAAAAGACTTTAAGATTTTAAAGAACAGAAAACAACTCTAACTTAGTCTTAATTTAATATAAATTTGCTAATACCAATTCAGCTCACTTAAGAGAACAGATTCCATACGCTCAAACTTAACCAGGGGAATATTAATATGCAACGCAAGTACGTGTTTTGGTAGACCAAAACGTATGAGTAGATATGGGGTATGTGATATGATGAGGCTGGAAATGAGTGGAAGGAAGGAATGGCTTTATATGCTTTTAGTTGGAAACAAAACAAAACAGGTGTGCTATGTTTTGTTCAAAGTCACAACTCCTACTTGTTGACCTAAGCCAGCGACCCACATACTCAAATCTAACAACTTATGCACATTCTCTCCCTCTCGCATCTTGTTAATTAATGAGGTTATTTATTTATTTAAGTGTTTGTTGAGGAAAGATTGAATTCAATCTGAGACGTGCTTTGCATTAAACTTTGACCCCACCCCACGAGAAGAAGAACAGCCTCCCAATTCTCCCACTCCTCTTCCCTGTATCATGTAAAGTACTTTGCAGAAATCAGTTGATTGTTTGTTGTATACGCTAAAGTTGGCATCTTTGCTATTTCATTAACCTGGACCTGGAGTTTATAATGTTTCAGATCAATTCTGTGCTTTAAAGCTCTAGTCTTTTGCCGCTCTCTCCCTCTGTCTCTCTCTCTATATATATATATATTTACATGCGAGTGTGTCAGGTTAAAAGAAGGTGAGGAGAGAGAGAGAGAGAGACATAGAGAAAAAAAAGATGCTCTTTTCCCTTTGGCAGTGAGATGTAATCCTCAAAACCCAGCCTTTCCAGCAATACCCTGTTCCCATATTCTTCACGGTTGCCCTTTTCTTGTTCCGTTTGGTTGTTCAAGCTGTCACTTTCTTCAGCACAGGTATCTTGAATTCTTCTTCTTCTTCTTCGTTTTCTAAAAAAGAGAAAAAAAGTTGATAAGTGTAACCTGAAAATTTCAAAATTTTGAATTATTTAGCTGCTGGTAATGCTATTGACAGTGAAACAAGTCTTCTTTTTCTCTGCTTCTCTCATCAGTTACTTTACTACTTAATTCCCTTTGTCTTCAGGTTGGATGCGCCATCCCTTGCTGTCTCCAAGCTTTTGATTGACGGTTTATGTAGAAATGCATCCAGGTAGATCATACCTGGTTCAAATCCAGGCTTGATTAGCTTTTATCTGAATCATTTTCTGGATGGGTTTTTGAGGTGAGAGCTCTTGAGAATTTTTGACTGCTTGTTTCTGCAACTGCTTGCTTCATTTCTGAGTCTCCCCCTTTCCCTTCTGTTTGCGAATTTCAGCTGCAAGGTTGTTTTTAAAAAGGCGCAAAGGAGACACAGTGATTATAAGAGTAAATCTTGCAGTAGCAGATTGGAGAAATTGCGTGCCAAGAATGAGGGATTTTCCGTCTTGTTTTGGCGAAAATGGAGTACAAGTGGCTGATTCTTCGTCTTCAACTACTAGTAAGCATGCCCAAAATTTGGTTACTTGTGTGTATCAATGTAGAATTCGAGGCAGGTCTTGCTTGATCACCATTACATGGAGTAAGAATTTAATGGGTCAAGGTTTAAGTGTTGGTATTGATGATTCCGCCAATCAGTGTCTATGTAAGGTGGACATTAAACCTTGGTTGTTCTCAAAAAGAAAAGGGTCCAAAAGTTTAGAAGCATATTCTTCAAAAGCTGACATTTTTTGGGACCTATCTTCAGCTAAATTCGGATCAGGACCTGAACCATTAGAGGGATTCTATGTTGGTATTGTTGTGGATAGACAGATGATTCTCCTTCTCGGAGATATGAGGAAAGAAGCTTTCAAGAAAACAAGTGCCACTCCTATTCCTTCCATGGCAGTGTTGGTTGCAAAGAGGGAGCATATTTTTGGGAAGAAAATGTTCAGTACCAGGGCTCAATTTTGTGACAATGGTCGAATTCATGATTTAGCAATTGAGTGTGACACAGTTGGCACCAGTGATCCTTGTCTTGTGCTCCGTGTGGACTGTAAGACTGTGATGCAGGTGAAGCAGCTCCACTGGAAGTTCCGGGGGAACCATACCATAATGATCGATGGGCTGGCGGTAGAAGTTTTCTGGGATGTCCACAATTGGCTTTTCGGTACATCAGCTGGAAATGCTGTTTTTATGTTCAAGGCATGCCTCTCAGCTGAGAAGTTATGGGCTAGCCAACCATTTTCAGATCCCAATATGTTACACTGGTTCTTCTCACAGAGACACCTGGATGCCAAGTCACAAAATCTAGGTTTTTCACTGATTTTGTACGTTTGGAAGAATGAATAGAAAGACTCGAGAGTATATGCGTTCAAGTCCTAACAAAATCATTAAGTGAATTGCCAATGTTACCTATTCATGTGATCAATTACACTTGGTGTGATTAAACGAGATCTGTTTGTATCTTTTCCACTTCTTCCTGTTTGATAACACGAAAAATTAAATGGATCGTATACAATTTTATGATTTTAGGTTGCGTTTGATTCTTCGCCAACCATTTATCAGTTTCAAGTTCTACTTTCACTACTTGCACTAAATGAATATGTTAACCAAGTGCTTGACATCAGGATGAAGCTTTTCAGTAGTTTTTTGAGATTTTCTTCTCCCCCGTGCAGCATTTAACAAAAAACTTTCCACAATGCCTTTTCTTATTGATAAGTTAGTTCAACCAATCCTATTAACTATTTGTTACACTGTTACTGAAGATTGCTCTCCTTGTGTTACTGGTGCTTTGGTTATTGCAGCTAAACTGGACATAGAATTCAATATTGAAGCATGCTTCATATTCCAACAGGTCACTAGTATTCACATCTGAACCTCTTGTTTGGACATGTGAATCACCCAGTTGCACATCTCAGTTACTATACGTTTTCTTGTTACTAGTAAATCTTAGAATAATATATGATCCTTTCTTCGGCCTTGCCAATAACTCAAGCTTTGGGATTGAATAGTTTTACGACAAAGGGAAGCCATGCAACATGGGCGCTGATAATGCCCATATTTTGTGTAACCTGCAGGTTCTTTTTAACTTATGCTCTTACTTATCTGTTTATGATGCTACTTGTATAATATATCCAATCAACATATAGATATAAATGTCTGTGGACACCCACAAAACCAATCTGTGTATATTTTCGAAGTTTAATATGTTCATATGTGCAAGCATGTGCTTGCTGCCGAAGATCTTGAACCGTTTTGAAATCCATGCTTCTTGCAACCCTCCTCTCACCCAAAGCCACTTGATAAGTGTGGAAGATTCATATCACCATATTGTTTCGTGCATAATAAGAAGTTTGTGAGCGATTCATATCACTATATTGTCTCATGCAAAATAAACTGATCTTCTCTTGGTATTCTACTTCTTTGATTGATCAAAGAAAACAAATTAGCTACTGTATGAAACAAACTTTGTAATGTTTGTTACAATTGTTGTTCTCATTTTGTGGAGTAATTTGTACAGCAGTATGAATTATTTCTCACTGAGAGTTTTTAAGTTCAGTTCATTTTTTACAGTTTGCATGAGAGATGTTAGTGTTGGTTGCCTGGAAAGTTTAAGAAGCAAATGACTTTATGCAAGGTTAAACAAAGATGTCCTCAACTTTGTTATTTGATTTTACAAATTTGAACCAAAAATTTATGATTTATGATTTATAATTTTGGTTTAGGTTTTGTTTCTATTAATTGGCGGTGATACCAATTGATTGGTAAATTTTCCACCACAAATGTAACTTTAAGTATAGTTCTTCATTTTGGCTCTTACTGGATTCAAGCCAATTTTACGTATCACAACTTAACAGTATAGTGTATTTCTGTTTATAGTTGGTCATTGTTTGATACGCAATTATATCAGGGACCTCCAGAGGTGGCTGGTAGAGTTTCAATAGGAAACTGATTTACAAAAATGTGAGAGACTAGTTCGGTTGAATGCAGAATTGCATTTATTCCCTCATCTACGAGTTATCGAAGCACGCAGAACTGAAAACTCAACCATAGCAAAGGGGACTTTCACATTCATAGGTGGAAAGAAAGGCCTTATTCTAAGAGGGTCAGGAAAAAGGACTGAAATTAGATCAAGAGCTTATCCTAGCACTTCCACTGTATGGCTTGGAATTGGGATCGTGAGATCTTTAGGCTAGCTGGTGTCAACAAATAAAACTTGATTGAGCAGGTTCAGACGTTCAGATCTTGTGGCAATCGGCAAGAGGAGTTCATTTGCGAATTTGGTAAGGATTTTTATATTTATGACTGCATACTGAAGCTTGCAGTAAAAGACAATAACTTTCATGAGATTTTCAGGATCCTGTTGCTTGAAATGCTAGTTCTGAACCCAGGTGCATAATTGAGACCTTTGCACTGCAATTTGGATGAAAGCAGGAAGCTTCAATAGATACATCATCTAGTGGATATAAGATTTTTAAGGAATGCTGACATTGATCATGTTGACACATTTTGTGCTATAGGTTGGTTTTCCCTTTAATGTTAGATGAAAAAAGTTAGGAGTCTCTTGCTCTGCTTCAGAGTTCACTGGTTGGAATTTATGTCTTCTATTCAGTCATGTGTTGGAGGCTCTTGTTGCTCTGGTTTTAGTATTAACATGTTTTACTTCTTGTGTACTGTTTTCAGCAAGGACTCTGGTGCTCTTCTAGGTCCCTATTTATTCTTTCATCTTGACAACTACAAGGAGGCAGTCAATGAGTGGCTTCTTCATAATGACTGCCAGACTTCTGGTTCTGGGACCATCATTCAGGTACAGAATGTTAGAATTTATCAGTTGTTGTTACCTGCAAGTTCCTTCACAAAAATTTTGGTTAGAAAACAAGCCGGCCTATGTTCATTACCTGCTGAGAAACCCCACAGTAATTGCTTTACTTGAAGTTCGATGCTGGTTTATATCTTAATTTCACAGCCATCCTTGTTTAGTCATTGGAAATAAATAAAATAGGGAGTGTCAAATCTGAAATAAAATTTGAATAATTCAGTTTATTTTCAAGAGAATGTGGGTATAAGTTGGAATTAAATATTAGAAATAAGTAGTGAACGAGATATTATTGTAATCAATGACGGAGTCAGAAATTTAAGATAGAAAGATTTAAATATTTAATTTTTTTAAATTTTGGGAGGCCCAATACATCATTGACCCTTAAATAATTTTATTTTTGTATATATAATGTTATCAGTTCCGGTACGTAGACCAAATATATACAAAAATAAAATTATTTAAGGGTCAATGATGTATTGGGCCTCCCAAAATTTAAAAAAATTAAATATTTAAATCTTTCTATCTTAAATTTCTGACTCCGTCATTGATTACAATAATATCTCGTTCACTACTTATTTCTAATATTTAATTCCAACTTATACCCACATTCTCTTGAAAATAAACTGAATTATTCAAATTTTATTTCAGATTTGACACTCCCTATTTTATTTATTTCCAATGACTAAACAAGGATGGCTGTGAAATTAAGATATAAACCAGCATCGAACTTCAAGTATATATATATATATATATACATATACATATTAAAAATAAAAAATATTTAATTTTTTAAAATTTGGGGGTTCATGTATCTCCGTCACTGAGTGTATTACTATTCCGATATTATTAGTATATTGATTATTATCAAAATATTATTTTCAAAATCACATATTAGAGTTTTTTATATTTAAAAATTTTAATAATATTTAATTTTGTTTATTAATATTATAAGATTTTTGTAGTTATTTAACTTTATTTTTGTCATAAAAAGCATTCGTGATAATTTAAAAATTAATAATTTATAAATCATTGGAAAAATGAATTGTTTATAAAATAAATCATTTATTCTTACTTCTGTTCTCTTCAGGAAACTGCAAAGTTCTTTTTTGTTTATGATATTTCGTATGTATTTAGTCTTATATGTCTTAATTATTATTTTCAATTTTGTATATATAATAGTTTGTATCACGTTGTAGTAAGAGAAAGAATGAAGGAAATAAGTTTTAGATGCCAAACTTTCAACTAACTTCTCTCTCTGTACATAATCACTTTAAGCTATGATATATTAGTTTTATTTTTTAAAAACTTACAAATTTATATAGCATTAGATTTGGTTAGGATCATAAATGTATTTATGAAATTTTGTGGAAAATGTTGGTATATATTCTACAATTAATCAATTATTTATATACTTGTTCATAATTAACTAGAAGTATTTTTATCTTGTTTAATTAACTAATTTATAAGGTAAATTTGATGAGATTGATATACTTTTCAAATGAAATCGTAATTAATAGAGTTATATGACATTTACCTATTATGTCTAAATCGTTTCATTAAGAATCAGTTAATAATGTTATCTACAAATATGAATGAATTCAAATAAATTATACATTAATTCCATAATGTGTATGAAATGTATGAATTTTATTTACCAAAAAAAATGTATGAATTTTTATGAAAACAAATAATGTACAGAAAAGTTAGTGAAAACTATTTTAATTCTAATATTTAGATGATCGTGATATATTATTAGATGTCAATCTTGATATATTAATACAACTTGTTTAGTTATAAATTCAAAGATAAATTAAAGGGTGTAATTTATCTTATCTTAAATATAATTTATAATTGTAATTTATATTCATCATTGACATATTTTAAAATCGAATGAATCACACACAAAAGTTGATTGAAGACAAAAAAATATTATTTAATTAAGCTAGACTTGAATGTAGAGTTTGAAAAATTTTAGGGCTAAATTTAAAATATTTAATAATTATATCAATCTTAGATATTAGATCTTATTAGAATCTAATTACTACTTACTTAGAATTAATTATAGTTATAATTAAAGTCTAATCAGAATTATAATTAGAATTCAATTAAATTACTAAAAAGTCCGAGACATATTATAAATAAATGTAGACTGACATAACTCTCTTTTTAATAGTTATAGAGTTATCTCAACTTATTTATATGGATATTAATACAAGGTGAACACCTATGAGGCTAAAATGGTTTTTAAAAACCTATTTTAGAAATAGGTTCCATGAAGGAGTCACTAAAAAAGAAAATCAAGTTTCATAATAAAGCGCAATGATTTATGATTTATCATGTTTATGAATTGATAATTATCTTATTTAATTAACTAACTATAAAATAAATCCTATGAGATTAATATAATTTTCAAATAAAATTATAGTGAGATCGTAATTATGAGATTCATATGATATTTATTTATTATCTTTGAATTGTTCACAATAGTTACTTATTAAAGCTGAACATTAATAAAGAAGAAAGACTAGATTATGTTATATTTATTCTTTATAAAAGAAATAATTGATCTCATAGACTAAAGTATGTTGATACTTAAATAAATATATAAATGTTTATTAAACAAAAAATACTAAAATAACTTGATATGAAAATTTTATATAAAACATTACTTACGTGTCTATAAAAATTCTCGTAGTGATGATTGTATATTATTTAACTTAAGATTTCTGAAGTATTGTATATGTTTACTACTACTTGAGACTTATTAGTGGTCACTAGACATGGTTTGAACTAAATAGAGATAATTGAGTGATCAATATATGATCCGTTATCCTAAAATAATTAGAAAAATGTTATATTATTTTTGATTATTATTGATATAAGAAATTCTTGACCAAGAAAAAATGATACGTTAAGGATAATTTTCAAAATGCCATTAAAAAATCAATCACTAATGTTGTCTAGTATAATGATATTCATTAATTCCATACTATATTAAATTATAATATTGTACGATGAAATAATTGAATTTTATAAAAGAAGTCATGCTTTATCCTAATATTTGAGTAGTTATGATTAAGAATGGCAATGGGCCTAGGCCCGTCTCAACTTTATATTTAAAAAAATTAAAAAAGACATTATTTTGTACCTTCCCATGGGCCCACAGGCTAGGCCTGGTCGACCTAAGCAATCTAATCCTATGGCTGGGCTTGTGACCCTGTCAATCCTGGCCAAAGTTGGGCGGGGCCACATTTCTCATCCTTAGTTATAATGTATTTTTAAACATCAATATTGATCTTTTAATATAAATTATTTAATTAAAAATTCAAAGATAAATGAATTAAGTATAATTTTCTTATCTAAATATAATTTATGAATTTAATTTATATTCATTGTCAACATATTTAGGAAACAAATAGGTCACATACAAAAAATGATTGAAGAGAGAAAATGTAATTTAATCAAGTTGGACTTGATTGTAGAGTTTAAAAAATTTTTGGATCAAATTTGAGATATTTAATAAATAGACCCATATTAGATATTAAATCTTGTTGAGATATAAGTAGTATTTAAGTAGAATTAATGGTAATTTTAATGAAAGCTTAATTGAAAATTATCAATTAAAATAGTAAAAGATTCAAGTCAAAATATGTATAACCTCGTAGTCTTGGCATACCTGTCTTTACATTATTTGCAGAGTTATCTTAATTGTTGATGTAAATATTATTAAAAGCTTGACACTTCATGCTTGAATGGCTAAAATGATTGAAAATAACCCATTTTAGAGATTAGTTATATAAGGGAGTTAACAAAAGGAAAACCTTGTTTCATTACAAAGTAATATTTATGAATTATGCTTTATTATATTTATGGATAAATTATATTATGAAATTAAAGAGATTCTGGTTTAGAAAAATCATAAAAAATGTATTTATGCATTACGCACGTAATGAGATTATGTTCCATTTTTTCAATAAGAATATCATTCCAAAGTAGTATCTTTATTTTGGATTTAATATATAACAAAGTAAATAGATCTAAAAGAACGGAAAACTTGCTAGATTCGTCATTTGCATACTCTATTATGGTTTCAAAGTATTTTTTATGAACTTGCAAAGTAATCTTACTTGAACAATTAGGGTCTAAACAATAGAAGAAAATTGACAGATAAAGAACAAGTGGTTGTGAGATTCTTGGTGAAGATTGCACATAATACAAGCTTTGTCTCTATAGTGAACTTAAGGAACTCTATCCTTAGTTTTTAGCCTGTGTTTTATCTCAATTTGGATACCCTAAAGTTGGGATACTTCCCATAAAAATCTCCAAAGCAAGTCTGATTGGAAATTTCCTTAAATTGTGTCTCAACTATAATACTCAATCCTCCCTAAAGGAGCCAAGGGAATAGTTTGTTATGTTGTTTCTAATATAATCAAAACTCCTCAGGTGAGAGGAGGGCTAGTTTCATGAGTTACTATTGATGATTAGAGACATCTTGACTTGATCTAGAAGATCTGTATTTGTTGATCTAATATTAAGGAGATTATGAAGAGGCCCTAGAGGATGTCGATTTTCATGCCAAGACTAAGTGCTTTGACACATTTCCTACTATTACCTTGAGTTTAACCTTGAAAAATCTTGGTAGGTTCTGCATTGATATATACATTGAAAAAGCTTGTTCTGATACAATACCTAATCCAGATAACAAATAAAAGAGGGAATTTGGAAGCTATTATAGGCCTTATCATGAACCTCTAGTTCATTGAATCAAAGACTATACAGAAGTCAATTTTGAAGATAGAAATATTAATGAATTGCTTGTTTTAACAATCTTTATAGAGCTCTTGTGTCAATAAAATGTTATCCTCAATGATCTTTCCATAGACGAAAGCTTTTTGGAGTTGATTGATCATTAATTTAATACCCATTATTTCATTACCAAACCAATTACAACTAAGATTGCTTAAGATAAGCTAAGATATGCTGCCATTGAAGCTAATTTGAGAATATCCTATCTAGGCTAATTTCTAAATGATAAATTATTAGATGCATAAACAAAAGAGATTGTCATTCTTGCCAAGAAAGGTACATATATAGGTAAATTTAAGGTGAAGCAACTGATCCATATTCCAAGTTAAATGTATTTTCATAATATTACATTGATTGAGGTTGTTCGATACACTGCTTAATCCAACTGACAAATAAAGGACAAAATTTGGAAACTTTTATAGACCTTATCCTAAACCTTCACTTTACTAAATTAAAGGTTATATATAAAAGTCAATTTTAAAGATGAAAGTATTAATGTATTCTTATTTTAATAGCCTTTGTAGAGATCTTATGTTAATAAAATGTTATCCTTGATATTCTTTCCAAAGATGAAAGATTTTTGGAATGAATTTAATACCCATTATTTCATTACCAACCTAGTACATTTGAAATTACCTAAGATGAGCCAAGATATGATGTGATTCAAGCTAATTTTGAGAATATCCCATCAAAGTGACTTCTTAAATGATGAATCACTGACAAAAGAGATTGCCATTCTAACCAAGTAGGGAAGCTATGTAAATTTAACGTAAACAATCTGATCTATATTCTAGGTTGAATGTATAAGAAATAATAATTATATTGTTAAATTGAGAAGTATGGTTGGCAAAAAGGCCAATTGTTATTGAACACTTGATCAATTTCTCTTAATTGATTAACTTTTATTTTGGTTTCAAGTAGATCCACTATAAAGGACTTCTTAAAAAGGATAAAATATATAATAACATAGTGCTTGTAAGGACAATTCATCCATCTCACATTCCAAACTAAATTAACATACTTATAAGGTAAAGGGTTTGGCCTTGGACTTTTTTCTTAGGCCTTCTCTCTCCTTATTTCATAAGGTAGACAAAATATTTTCTTATTATAGAGGTTTAGCAGGTAGGACCTTGACTATGAGTGACTGAGAAATTGAAGTAGACTAGATGATTGAACTACCATTATATTAGGTAACAAACATATATTAGAGATTATCATTAAGGGTTGATAATTAGTTGATTGAATTCTTTCCACTTCTAACTTTCTGAGAGTATTAACTTTTTGAGCTAAGGTGCTAATGTTCTTAATGATTAATAGAGATTTGTGTATCTCAAACCTATTCAGGTTCCATCAAAGAAGAAGCTAAGTCCCTGTTTACTAATTCCTTATATGTATCAGAGTTAAAGATCTTCCCTATAATTTTCCAAACATTAGTATAATTTAGATTAATTAGTCTCTACTAATAGCTTAAGGTTAATTTAGCATGGATTAACTTTCCTTCATCATTTTAACTTAAGAACACTCAAATTCTCTGATAGCTCCTTGTCTAGATCTACTTCTACACATATTTTTACATAGATAATCTTCTTTAACGTTGATGTATTAAGATATATAGGCTTATTAAGAGCACTAAAGAGGTGACTTAATCCCTTATCCCTTAGTTAACTAATACTCTCAATGATATATTGTGAAAATTTACTTATAAAGGAGTATTATTTCTTTTCATCTTCTCAGAATTCAAAACAACCCTCTATTTATGTAAGAAGATTGATTTTCCTCCCATATGCCAATGATTCATTTCCAATATATTTACAAATTTACTTCCCTGTTGAACTTGAAGAAGAACAACTCATCTTCATTAATCAACATACTTTCCAGGACACATTTAGTTCATTTTTGGACTTAAGAGAAGGTTGATCTTTTCCTAATGAAGAAGCTAACCATAGTAGAAAACCACTTAGAGGCAACTAATATAAGGATATTTATAGGAGGGGAATGTTAAGTCAAGTAGACTTCACTTCTATTAATTTTGGTGACAATCAAATAATAATAATCTTAGAAATATATGAATTGTTTTGATAAGTTTATTAAGTGTGCAGAAAAAATGTAAGTAACACTTAGTCATCCCAGACGATATGTCAGCAACAGATGATACACCTCATCACAGACGAAGCGGAAATAACAGACGAAGCAAACAATAGATGAAGTGAAAATAACAAACGAAGTGAAAATAATAGGCGAAGTGAAAATAACAGACGAAGCGGAAATAACAAACGAAGCAAACAACAGAGGAAGCAAACAACATAAGAAGTGAAAACAACAGATGAAGCGAAAACAACAGACGAAGCGCAAACAATAGACAAAGCAATCAACAGACGAAGCGACAATATTAGACGATAGAAAAAGGAAGATATTCTAGTACGTCAGACAGTTAGTTAGTTGGAGTTAATTACAGAACTCAACTAGATAACGGTCTCTTGAAGATTCAAGAAGTAGTTTTTAAGAAGTCAGTGGAGACTTAGGCTATAAATACTAATCCTAGTCGAAGACTAAAATAATTTTTGGTTACAAGAGAGAAAGCTGTGATTGTACAATGCTTAGAGAAAATCTTGTATTTAAAGTGCGAAACAAGAGAGCGAATCCTACTATAACGAAAAGCTTAAGATATTTTTCTTAGAGAGAGAAAGAAAAGGTTGTAGCCTGGAGGGGCTAAGATAGCAGAAAGAATACTTTGTCAAAGAGACCTTAAGAGGCTCTGGAAGGGAAGAAAGAATACTTGTAAAAGTTAAAAAGTATAGTGAAATCTCAGACAAACTCTGAAGACTAGATGTAGCCCAAGGTTTGGAGTGAATCGGTATAAAATCGCATCGTCTAGTCTCTAACTCTCATACTTTAATTTCCTTATTGTTAGACGAGTAGATAAAGTTACTTGTGATTTCAATTCTTATCAATTTTTAGTAAAGTGCTTTTTTGGTATTCATCTGATAGTTGTAAAGATATTCAAGAAATCTCAAAAGATTATCAATTTCGAAAAGATTACACAATTCAACTCCCCTTCTTGTGTACTTTGTATACTTTATGTGATTCCTATATTAACAAGTGATTTACTTCAGTTGGTATCAGAGCTGAGTTTCCAAGAATCACCTTTACAAAGCGAGGACAAAGATCCATGGCTGAATCATATGTTTTTATAGCTGAAGGTGCCTCGATCACAAGACCTCCTGCATTCAATGGTGAGGATTATCATTATTGAAAGGATAGGATGCGGCTCTTCATAGAATCCACACATATTGATCTTTGGGATATCATCGAGAATGGACCATACATACCAACAGATGATGAAGGCAATATCATTTCTCGTAACAGATGGTCAACCGATCAGAAAGCTCAATTTCAATTAAACTCAAAGGCCAAGTTCTTTCTAAGTTGTGCCTTAAGCAAAAGTGAATATGATAAGGTTCATGGATGCGAAATTGCAAAGAAAATGTGGGGCACATTATCCATTGCACATGAAGGCACAAATCAAGTAAAAGAGTCCAAGATCAACATTCTTGTACATCATTATGAGCTGTTCAAGATGAAAGAGGACGAGTCTATTGATCAGATGTTTGGACAATTTCTATTGTTAATGGACGAGAATCTACGATAATCAAGATTATGTTACAAAGATTCTCAGGAGTCTTCCTAAAAGATGGAGACCTAAAGTTACTGCAATACAAGAAGCCAAGGACTTAAGCGTGTTGAAGCTAAATGAATTGCTTGGTTCTCTAAAGATACATGAAATAGAGCTTGATGCAGAAGATAAACTTAAAAGAGACAAATCCATAGCATTAAAGGCTGGTCAGAAGAATCAAAAGAACTAGAGAAGTAGAATTGCATCTTCAAAAGCATTAAAGATTGAAGAAATCAAGAATGATGATGCCAGTGAATTTGATCAAGAGTCAAGTGAAGAAGATGATGAACTATCCTTCATTTCAAGAAAGATTAGAAGGATGTGGAAAAAGAAAGCAAAATGAAATAAAGATTTTTTAAAGAAAAATAGCAAAGACGAAGCCAAGAATGAGAAAAATTCTATCGTTTGCTATTAGTGCAACAAACTAGGACACTACAAGTTTGAATGTTCGTTGTTCAAAAGAAAACAAAAGAAAACAAAAAAGGCATGATGGCAACTTGGGAAGATTTGGATTCGTCAGAATCTGATCCCGACTCAGAAGCTTCAGTACAAACAAATATATGCTTAGTAGCTGAGAAGGAATACGACGATGAGGTAACTTCTAATTCTAATGAATTGCAAGAAGCATATTTAGAATTGTTAGAAGATTCATATGCTATATTAAAGCAATATAAGGCTTTAAAAAGGAAGTTTCTTGAAAACGTGAAGAACACGGAAGTGTTGGAAAAAGAAAATGTTTGCTTTAAAAAACAAATAGACGATATGAAAAAGAAAGTATCTGTAGATAGATCTGAAGAAATTAGTCAATCGAAACAAAGGATTAACAGTCTTTCAGCAGATATATCAACATTTACTGAAAGTACAAAAAGATGAACGATATGATTAGAAAATATAGACACCCGAATGATAAGAGTGGTTTAGGGTTCACTAATAGCAAAGTTCGTTATGATATGAGCTCTGTTCCTAATAGGAAGCAAAATAAACAATTTTCTTATTATTATTCGAAGAATAATTGTGAGACAAACCCCAAAGGACCCAAGAAAATATGGATACCTAAGAAAGACATAATACATCTTACTGTTCTCCCTTCTTGGAAAAAGCAACCAGCACCAATGGTATTTGGACAGTGGATGCTTGCGACACATAACGGAAAAAGGTCTATGTTCCTAGACATCTAAAATAAGCAAGGAGGATCAGTAACTTTAGGAGACAACCAACAGGGCAAAATAGTTGGAGTCGAAAAAATTGGTAAATATCCATTTGCATCTATTGATAATGTTCTGCTAGGTGAAAGATTAAAGCATAATTTGATTAGTGTAAGTCAATTATATGATTCTGGCTTTGAAGTATCCTTTAATCAAAATTCTTATATGGTTAAAAACAAGGATGGGTCCATATTATTTTTTGCCAAAAGACGAAACAATCTCTATAAGATTGATTTAGAAGATTTGAAAAGCCAAAATATTTCATGTTTTATATCAACAGATGAGGAAAAACTGATTTGGTATAAAAAACTAGGTCATGTTAGTTTTAAACATATTTCCAAGTTGGTTAAACATGGTTTGGTAAGAGATGTACCAAAAATAAGTTTTAACAAAGATTTCTTTTGTGAGAGTTGTCCAAAAGGAAAACAAGTTAAAACATCCTTTTCTTCTAAAAATGTTGTAACCTCGCCTAGACCTCTAGAGTTATTACATATAGATTTGTTTAGTCCAACTAGAACATTAAGTCTTGGTGGAAAGAAGTATGGTCTCGTAATTGTTGATGACGATATTGTTTTTATCAGATAAAGATGAATCTCTTAAGTGCTTTAAAGTGTTATCCAAAAAGTTACAAAATGAAAAAGGAATTTCTATCGCTGGAATTAGGAATGATCATGGTAGAGAATTTGAAAATGAAAAATTCAGAATGTTTTGTGAAGAGAATGGAATTTTTCATAATTTCTCTACTCCTAGAACTCCACAATAAAATGGAGTTGTAGAAAGAAAGAACAGGACGATTCAGGAAATGGTAAGAACCATGTATGTGAAATGAATCTTCCTAAGTATTTCTGGCCAGAAGCTGTGAATACAGCTTGTTATATTAAAAATAGAATACTTTTGTAACCTCTCTTAAACAAAACTCCATAAGAGTTATGGAAAGGAAGGAAGCCAAATATCTCTTACTTCCATCCATTTGGTTGCAAATGTACTATATTGAATACAAAAGAGAATTAGGATAAATTTGATTTTAAGATTAACTCAGGAATTTTTCTAGGATATTCGATGTCTTGTAAAGCTTATAGAGTTTATAATCTTGTTTCTAAATCTGTTGAAGAATCTATCCATGTCAAGTTTGATGATGATTCACAACCAGATAGAATAAACAATTCTGATGATGAAACTCTATCTGCTCCCTTAGTTGATAATATAGATATATCACCATCAGATGTTTCACTTGATAAGGTAGAAGATATTCCTGAAAATTTTAGTTTTAGAAAAGACTGGAAGTATAAATCCTCTCACCTAGAAAATCTGATTATAGACGAAACATCAGAAGGTATGAGAACTAGGTCTAAATTTAGAAGAGAGGCAAATATAGCTTTTATTTCTGAATTAGAACCTAAGAAAATTGATGAAACTCTTCAGGATGAAGCTTGGATTTTAGCCATGCAAGAGGAGTTAAATCAATTTTCAAGGAACAAACTTTTGGTTTTTAGTTTTTAGACCCTCCAATAAGTCAATCATAGGAACCAGATGGGTTTTTAAGAATAAACTAGATGAATCAGGTAGAGTAAATCATAACAAAGTTAGATTAGTAGCTCAAGGCTATAATCAACAAGCAGGAATAGACTATAATGAAACATATGCTCCTGTAGCTAGATTAGAAGCTGTTAGGATTTTGTTTGCATATGCAGTTTGTCATGATATAAAACTGTTTCAAATGGATGTGAAAAGTATCTTTTTGAATGGTTTTATTGATGAAGAAGTTTATGCAAAGCAACCTCTTGGTTTTGAAGATTATGATAACCCAGATTATGCCTATAGACTTCATAAAGCTTTGTATGGATTAAAACAAGACCTCGTGCTTGGTATGATCGTCTAAGTTCTTTTCTGATTGAAAATAACTTTAGTAGAGGTCAAGTAAATAAGACCTTGTTTAGAAAATGTATTAAAAATGATTTCATTATAATACAGATATATATAGATGATATTATTTTTGGTGCAACTTCTAATAAGTTATATTCCAGTTTTGAAACAGATATATATAGATGATATTATTTTTGGTGCAACTTCTAATAAGTTATATTCCAGTTTTGAAAATCTTATGAAGAGTGAATTTGAAATGAGTATGATGGGTGAATTAAATCGAAGGAAAGATTTTTATTCATTAATTGAAATATCAAAGAAATGTTAGTCAAGTATAAAATGGAAAAGGTTAAACCTATGTCAACTCCTATGCATCCTTCAAACCTCTTATCAAAGGATGAAGCACGTAAGAAGGTTGATCAAACTCTTTTAAGAGGAATTATTAGTTCTTTACTTTACCTAATAGCAAGCAGACCTGATATATTATTTAGTGTTTGTTTGTGTGCAAGATTTCAAGCAGATCTTAGAGAATCTCATTATATTGTTGTTAAAAGAATATTGAGATACTTGTCAGGTTCTACTGATATGTGTTTATTGTATGAGAAAGGTAAATATTTCAGGTTAATTGACTACTGTGATGCTGATTACGTTGGAGATAGGATTGATTGGAAGAGTATAAGTGGAGGATGTCACTTTCTTGGTCATAATCTAGTTTCTTGGTCAAGCAAGAGGCAAAGTTCAATTGCTCTATCTACTGCAGAGGCTGAATATATGTCAGCTACAAGTTGTTGTTCACAGATGTTATGGATTAAGTATCAGTTAGAAGATTACTCCATATAAGAAGAACAAATTTCAATCTTCAGTGACAACACAAGTGCTATCAATCTATCAAAGAATCTAATACAAAATTTGAGGGCAAAGCATATTGAAGTCAGATATCATTTTCTATGAGACTATGTACAGAGAGGAATCATTAGTCTACAATTTGTTGAGACAAATCAACAGTGGGCGGATATCTTCACTAAACCTCTGTGTGAAGATAGATTCAAAGAAATAAGATGGAACTTGAATATGGTAATGATGAATAACCATTCATCTGATACGACATGACCCAGTTGATTCACACAAAAAGAAGATAAAAAGTTGTAAGTTCTCAAGCAAATAGTAACGGTGAGTTATAGACGGTAACTTTTCAAAAGTAGATATTAGACAGAAAACTTCTCAAGTTTTTAAAATATCTTTCAATCTAAAATATTCTTGAAATACTTTGAAATCGAAGTGTTTAGTGTGCTCAATCAAGACGATTCATCCCTCTGTTTTGAGCTTCTAGTTCGTTCGTTTCATATTCTTACCTTCAGATACTAACATCGTTACCTTGAGGAAAATACATTTGTGTTTTTAGTTCTTATTTTTACAGATCATAAATAGAGCAATCTCTCGTCTATGGAAGACATGTTGATTTCATCTCCTTGAAGGAAAATCAGATGGACATTAAACCAGAAATTGATGCAGCTGGCTGGAGAAATTTTTTTAAGGTTCGTGAAAAAGTCTATTTGAATGAGATATATGATTTTTGGAAAAATGAAAAGGTGGTAGACGACACCTTAGTATCAATGGTAGATGGATTGTCGGTTATCGTGACACTAGATTCAATCGAGAAGGTTAGTGAGTGTCCAAGTGTTGAAGTAAGACTGTCTCACAACTTAAAGTGGATTACCTAAGGTTGTGTAGATAAAGCACACCTCAATCGACAACTATATGGAAGTAGTGACCTAAGAGACAAGAAGGCGTCAACTCTTGTTCCAAAAGCTAGGGTTCTACATTCACTACTTCTTCATTATGTTCTACCAAGATTAGGCTCGAAGCATATTATGACAACGATGGATGAACCATGTTTGTTTCACCTACTTAATCTTTAGCCCATTAGTTTTCCGTACTTAATTTTGAAGTACATGATGAAGTCAAAAAGAGATTCTAGCTTTTTACCGAATGGTATGCTGTTGACAAGGATTTTTAGAGATTCTGGAATTCTTCTCGATAGAGGTAACATGATGAAAATGGATGTAAAAAGCATTATTATTGCTACCACTATCAGCAGAATGGGATTAAAGCGTGAAGATGAGGCGGATACAACTTTTACACTGAAAGCAAGAACCGAGGGGGAGCATATAGTAAGACAGAGTAGGAGTGAACGTATTACAGCTACAAAAGGAGCAAAACCTCGAACGACAGAAAGAATATTAATAAAAAAGAAGACTGAGAAATCGTCTAATGTATCAATCAAAACTAAGACAATTCCACAGGAAGAGGAAAGCTGGGTTAAACAATCATCACAACAAGTGTCTTTGAAGAGAAAGGCAGAGCTACTTCATTCAGAAAAATCTAAACAGTCAAGAAGATCACCAAGACTATTGACTTTACGTCAATAAGAACAAAATAAACATAAAGTTCTTACCTTTGGAGAAGATTATGAAAAACCAGAGAAAACACATCAATCTACTAGATCAATTGTCTCAATTTTGCAAAGTCAATAAGCAAAATCACCTAAAGAGATAGAGATAAAGAGAAAGCTATTATTTGAGAAGAAGAAACCTCAACAGCAACTTTCTTCTAAACTGACAGAAGAACAAAAGAAGCAAAAGCCCAGTCTGAAGAAGGTTTCTTCATCTGAAGTTCAAAAGAAGACAAAAACAGTGGCACATCAATTGGAATCTTATAATCCTACTCAACCAATCAATAAAAAAGATTTGAGAATGAAGATTATAGAAGAACCAGTACCTGCTCAAAGTAGAAGTTCAATTATTATCAGAGAACCTTCGAAAAAGTCAGTCAAGGTACTAGTTGAACCTATATCAATTAATGATCAAACGATACATTTTCTAATCCATAAAGAACGAAGATTATATGCTATTCTGTGAGATGAGAAGGCAGAACCATATCCATTAAAGATTTTAAAGGATCGGTATACAATCTATCCAATCACGAGTAGAACCTTGATAAAAATTGTGCCAGACATACAACCAAAATGCTCAAATCTTATGAGAAACGAAGAAAAAGGAAAAAAGAAGATGTTTCCTGAGGGAAATATAGATGATCTTTCACAAGAGCATATTCAAGTAGCGGTGAAAAAATTGATGATGCATGCAATACAACTCAACCTGGAGGTATCTATGTTCTGTACCACATTTCGAAAGCATCAGGAAGTAAATTTGGAATTTTAATCACAGATGAAAACTTTATAGCAGTTAGGAAAGTGCAAGAAGGACAGTACAGAAATATCATGGTTGAAGGTATTAATTTCAATTTAGAAACCTTTACGCATTTGATCATGCATTTAAGATCTTTAGGTTTCATACCTTCAGTCAATGATGTGTTACATCTTCTTGGGCAACCAATTCTGAAACTACCTAGACCTAATGATCTTGATCTTCCAGAAGGAAAACAAACCTTCAGACCTCCCACAATCAAAATCATAGATTTAGACACTTTACTTTCAGAACCATTTGTTGCTGAAAACCTCCATCCACCTAGTGAAATACAATAAGATTCTACTGTTAATTTGGAGTTCTTAAAGCACTTCATAAATTAGAAGGAAGTCAGTCACAAACAGAAGGACATCCAGGAAGCTTTAGCAAAAGAAATTAAGGAAATTCATATTAAAGTTGATGACATGAGTGACTAAGTGGGTGATCTTCATCAGGAAGTAGCATATCTACCGGTTACTATTGATCAAGACCTCAAGACAATCAACACTGACATGCAACATATGTTTTCTAAAATTATGAAGCATCTTCATTGAATTTTTTGATTAATAAAAAATAGGGGGAGAAGAGAAGAAAATAGAAAGAAGAGAAGAAAATGGAAAGAAGAGAAGATAGAAATCTTTTTGTATATCATATATGCATTTTTTATGCTTATATCTTTTATCTTGTTAGTTGTCTGAATATTATTCGTCTATTCATCTAAATATCATTTTATCTTTCTAAAATTATAATTTTTTGTTATCATAAAAAGGGGGGAGATTGTTAAGTCAAGTAGACTTCACTTCTATTAATTTTGGTGACAATCAAATAATAATAATCTTAGAAATATATGAACTGTTTTGATAAGTTTGTTAGGTGTGCAGAAAAAATGTAAATAACACTTAGTCATCCCAGATGATACGTCAGCAACAAAAGATACACGTCATCATAGATGAAGCGAAAATAACAGACAAAGTGGAAATAGTAGACGAAGCAAACAACAGACGAAACAAACAACAGACAAAGCGAAAACAACATACGAAGCAAAAATAACATACGAAGCGAAAATAACAGACGAAGCAGAAATAACAGGCGAAGCAAACAACAGACGAAGCGAAAACAAGAGATGAAGCGCAAACAATAGGCGAAGCAAACAACAGATGAAGCGATAATATTAGACGATACAAAAAGGAAGATACTCTAGTACGTTAGATAATTAGTTAGTTGGAGTTAGTTACAAAACTCAACTAAATAATGGTCTCTTGAAGATTCAAGAAGTAGTTTTCAAGAAGTCAGTGGAGACTTAGGCTATAAATACTAGTCCTAGTCGAAGACTAAAATAGTTTTTGTATACAAGAGAGAAAACTGTAATTGTATAATACTTAGAGAAAATCTTGTATTCAAAGTGCGAAACAAGAGAGCAAATTCTACTGTAACGAAAAGCTCAAGATATTTTCTTAGAGAGAGAAAGAAAAGGTTGTAGCTTGGAGAGACTAAGATAGTAGAAAGAATACTTTGTCAAAGAAACCTGAAGAGACTCTAGAAGGGAAGAAAGAATATTTGTAAAAGTTGAAAAGTATAGTAAAATTTCAAACAAACTTTGAGGACTAGACGTAGCCCAAGATTTGAGGTGAACTAGTATAAAATCGCGACGTCTATTCTCTAACTCTCATAGTTTAATTTTCTTGTTGTTAGACGAGTAGATAAAGTTGCTTACGATTTCAATACTTATCAATTTTTAGTAAAGTGTTTTTTTGGTATTCATCTGATAGTTGTAAAGATATTCAAGAAATCTCAAAAGATTATCAATTTCAACAAGATTACACAATTCAACCCCCCTTCTTGTGTATTTTGTATATTTTATGTGATTCCTATATTAACAAGTGATTTACTTTAGGGAAACCATTGGGTAGACAATTGCAAACGAAAGAAGGTATGTATCTCATATACTCAAAAGAAGAACCATATCCACACACTAATAATTTTACTAACATTTTTTGCTGCCAATCTCAAATGAGATAAAAGACATATATTTCCTAAGTGAATTTTCTCTTTTTACTAATATTTTATATGGTTTAAAATTTCTTGAAAGGCTTTTATGCTTATTCAAAATTTCTTCAAACACCATCATGAAAGTTTTTTTAATGATAATTTTTATGAAAATAATAATATGTTTAATAAAATATCAACATAAGACAAACATGAAATTTTTTGTCTACTTGAATAAGCTAAGCTAAACATATACAAATTATTTGAAAAGTATTAAAACTTCAAAGGTGTTATGTATCTAACATATTGATTTATAAATTTATATATTAAAATTTATATTAGAATTATAATAATACATAATTTTGATTATTTAATTACTAATTAATGAATATTGATTTATCATGTTTAATAATTTTATATATTGTTAATTAATGCTTTTGGAATTTATTTATTATGTATAATTGAAATTGTAAAAAATATTATTTATTAATTTATAAAATTTTATATAATTATTTATAATATAAATGAATATTTAATATTATATTTTAATAATAAATAATTTATTTCTAGAAATTAAAAATATATTGATTATATAATATATTAATTCATAAAGTTTTATTTATTAAGTGATAGTAATAAACACTACAAGAAAAATAAGTTTTTGCGTCGAACAAAAAATAAAACTTTTCCATCGAGAAAAAATTTGGCGATCAAAATTACTGACAAAAAGACAAGTCAGAGAAACGGCCGTTGGTAAATTTAGCAACATAATTTTGTGTATTCGTCGGTACCTTTAATAATGGAAATTTGGATTTCTATCGATAAGTTAAAGAAAATTTATCGACATATTTATAATATTCCGTCGCTACTTTTCATACAGAATCCTAATATTCCATAATGAATTTTTCGACGATAAATCGTACATCCATCACTAAAGTTACCGACATATATATAACATTCCATCGCTAAAGTTATCGATATAAACATGAACCATCACTAAATTTTAACCGACGGAGTGATATATTCTGCTGGTAATTTACAAACAGATTTATTTATTCTATCTTAGCAATATAATGGTATGTTCTGTCAGTAAATTTAACTTTGGTAAATTTCTACCCCTATTTCTTACTTCCTACCTGAGTTTTTGGTTCATAATCTTATGAGTTTTTGTATATTTAATTTATGTAAATAATATAACATTGATTGAAAAATATAAAGTAAACATTATCCTGATTATTAATATAATAAAAAATTAAAATGTACACAAATAAGTATCTTGAAAATAATTATATATTAAGAATTTAAACAAAAATTTAAGAGTAGCAAAATATCAAATACATTCATTTATCCATCTAAGCTATGCAAGTAGTGAAGGTGGATGCGATGAATGCTGTAATAAGGTCTTATCCCTCATCTTTAACTGATCCATCTCATTACAGAGTTGGGATATGTATTTCATTGACTGTTGCAATTGAGTTGCCAACCTCTTTACTATGCTTTCAAGCATAATGACTTCATTTGATGCAATGTTGGGACCCGATTTTGGGACCGGATCCCAACCGGAAAGACGGACAACGAAAAGCTAAAAACGAAACAAAGACGAATCGAAAGGTTCGGAAACGAATGAATACAAATCGAAAGCGGAGCGAATGCGAAACGAATATACAAAACGGAAACATAAAGCGAAAGAATCGAATGCGAAAAGAAAACGGATCGAAT
>JANVCQ010000003.1:30009693-30022597 GCA_025531925.1 Erythroxylum plowmanianum
GAAGATTCTAAGTTAAGTCAAATCCAGTATTTCATTTCTAGTTAACTACGACATCGTAAAGAAATTAAGTACAACAACAATTGTTCTAAGTATCTCATAAGATGTAAATGAACTTGTAATATAGAAATCAATTCGATCAAAATTACAAGGCATGATAAAGATTGTCACAAATTGAAGACCCGAAGAGCCTGAATTCATCCCCTGACTAGAGATATTTGTATCCCAACAATCATAAAATGGAAAAACAAAGTGATTCATCATAGTAGAAACAGATAACCCATATCAAAAATTAAACAACTGTGAGTTCTTTGAACAAAAGGGACCTCTTACTAGCCACCAAAAATTGCAAAGCAACACAAGAAAACCAATGACTTGAATGATCAATAAGAAGGCAAGAGGCAACGAGAGAGTGTTGATAAAACTTGACTTGAGTAAATGTTAGGAAAGGGACGTCAATAATGTTTCCTTTGGCAAAGGCTCATTTTAGAATTTAGACTCAAAAATTTTACAAAATTTAATTTAAGTCTTTATTTATGGTTTAAAGATAATTTTAAACAATTGATTAAATAGAATTTACTAAACAAGAAATGAAGGTTTGTACTCAAACATTTAAAAATAACTAACCTCCATTTAACTAAAGACGATGGCCAATGGACAAGAGTGAAGCATGCACTATGGAGGACGAACGATGGACGAAAGCGATGATGATATAGTAGAAAACAAAGAAAATTGACTGTGATTGCAAAAAACGAAGAAGAAAGAAGAAAGAAGATGATGGACAGGGGGAGGGGGCTTCAGGTAGGTTTAAGACACCAAATGACGTCGTTTTTTAATTAAAAACATCAATTTTCTTGACGAAATGATAGTTCTATTGATAAATTACCGACGGCCATTGCTTCCATTGATACACCCTGACACTTAAATTTGTCGTCTATTTTATTGACGAGCATCGCTCTTTTGTCGAGAAAATTGCCGGGGTAATTTTCCTCCGCCTTTATCGACAAATATTTTGTCCGTCGCCAAATAAATTTTTTTCCTACAATGTTACTGATGGAAAATCAATTTCCGTCGCTAATTTACTACGATCTTTTTCCATCGATAATTTTTTGTCGGTAATTTGTAATTTTCTTGTAGTGAAATAAGATGATTAATTTCTTATTTTATATAAAATAATAATAATTTTATTATTTTGCTTCATTTATTTTTAATGAATTAAAAAATTTATTACTAATAGTAATTGTTCATCACCAATATTGAATCCAGCAAACAATAAGATAAAAAAATAGTCAATATTAGAATTGAGTTTAATGAGGTGATATAATAAAAAATATTATTCAGCACTAGCTTTGAATTAAGTAGACCAACAAAATATAAAAAAGTTAATCAACACTTACACTAATTCTAAGAGGCTAATATGATAATAATTGGTTAATCAAGTAAAAAATAAATTAGGTATTATTAATTACTAGGTAGAAAATATTTAATTGTATTTCTAAATTATTAATTATAAATAAGGTATAAGAAGTTTAATCATCTTCCTTATTATAACAATTAGATAATATATACAAACTTAATGGAATATGTAATTTAATTTCATATAAAACTAATAAATATATTATTAATTATTAAAAATCATAAATTAATATATTTTAATAATTAAAATAATATTAAATATTATTATCCTATTTAATATAAGTAACAATAGACAAACATGATAAACTAATAAAATAAAAAGAGATTTTATAATTTAATTTGATAGTATTAAAAGTAATAAAATTATATATTTTTATTTAGATAATAAATAAAACGTACTAAGAGACTTAAATTGATTCATATTAATGTAATAAATAAAATTATTAATAAAATATGTTAATGTATTATTCTCATTAGTAAAATAAATCAACATTATATTTTAAATATTAATATATATTTTCTACATAAGTAATGATATTTAAAAAATAGTAAGCAGATAATTTTACAATGTTATTTACTAGTAGTAAAAATAATTATTAAAAATTAAAAATTAAATGATAAATTAATCATATTATTTATCATTACATAGTACCTAATTTTATTTTCCTATCAAACTAATATATTATTAACAATTAGTAAATTAAGATAAATCAATAAATCATGAGGTGCTAATAAAATAAAATTATTTTACAAATTAAATATTCATTTATAAAATTTAATATAAATAATGATATGTAAATATATAAAATCAATAAATAATAATCTTTATAATTTTATTGATTAAAAGCGAGAGCAGCAAAGCCCATTACTTCGCAGATCATCGGTGAGTTGTGACCCCCTCATCCATGGCTTCTTCTTCTTCTTCTCTCCCATCCCCTTCTTGTTTACCCTTAGCTTGAACACCATCTCCAAAAAAGCCCCCTTTTCGACCCTTTCTCCTAATTCCAAATTCCAAAAATATCGACCCAAATTGCCTCAACATTCCATCTATTAGGATACCCATAGGATTGCAAAAGTTTTCCAAAGGACCTTCTGTCCCAGAGATTCCTTTAACCAACCAAGACCCAAAATCGCTTAAAGCTCTTCCAAAACCTGGAAATCAGTGGTTGTTGACGGTGTGGAGGAGGTCTCTAACATCAAGGCTCTGGCTTACTACCCCCCCAAAAATTAAGGAGGATCAAGTTTTTGTCATCCCGCCGCCAGAGTTAGCATAGAAAGGAGCAAGGAAGTTTTGGCATGCCCTAATCGGCTTCTTTATTGGTAAGCATCCTACCTTCCTAATAGTTCAGAGAGCCTTGTCCAAGGCTTGGTTAGCTTGCGTTTAACAGAAGTATTAGTGACTAGCTCAATCAAATTTCTTCTCAAGTTTGATTCTGATATGGGCTAAATGAGGTGTTGGAAAAGAGACCCTAGCGTATTCAAAGGAAGCCCTTGCTCTTAAGAAAATGGAGCTTGAATGTAGGGGAGCAGGAGGATGTTCGATATGCCCCTTTCTGGATAAGAATCCATAACACCCCCTATGAGTATTGGAGCAATGAGGGGCTGGGTAGGATTGCTACTGCGGTGGGACATCCTTTACTGATGGATTCTCACACAGCAAAATATCCAGAATATTATATGCTAGAATGTGTGTAGAACTAGATATGGAAAAGAATTGACCTTCGTCATTTTAGTTGGCAACTTGTGATGATGAGAGGAAGATGACATTTAGATTGCAATAGAATATGAATGGAAACCTGAGAAGGTAGCTCAAAAAAAAAGAATGGCAACCAACTGGTTGTATGTTTGAAACTGGGACTCAAGCAAAGTTGGAAAAGGATAACAATTCTAAACCTTTAAGTGGAAGCCAACAGATGGAAAGAGGCCAAGAGCAAAGCCCTAAAAAGGTACAAGCTAGTCCTAAGGAGAGTAGATTAGCTGAAACCGGCAAGGAAGTGCAGCAGAAGCAGGATGATGCTAAAGTAAACCTTAAAGATGTTGACTGTCCTGGTATGAGCGAATCAGATAATTCTATTGCCTCTTCTAAATCTGATGTGGTTCCTAGTATTTCTAATGAAGTTCAGAGCTTGGGTTTGATGGAAGGGGCAGAGGGGGACTTTACCATTAGGAGAGGTAGGAAATCTAGAAGGAATAAAAATAGTAGTGTTGTCTTTATGTCTTCAGTTATAGATCTAGGTTTTTGGAATGTTAGAGGTCTTAATAACTATAAAAAACGGTTAGTTGTGATGTCCTTCTTTAAGATGTCAGTTTCTTTTGTGTGCTTGATAGAATCTAGGGTTAAGTCTCTTAACCTTTTGAATAATATTTGCTCTTCTATGTTTCCTAGATGACATTCTTGTAGTAATTTAGACCAAGCTTCTTGTGCAAGCTTAGTGGTTTCTTGGAATCTAGATCATTATGTGTGCACTCCTATTATTACCACTAACTAATTGATCTTTTTGGAAGTGTCTCCTGTGAATTATCATTCTGGTTTCTTTGTTACTTGTATTTATGGCTCTAATAACCTCAACCATAGGAAAAATCTTTAGGCTAACCTTTCAAATATGAAATTCACTATTGCGAACCAACCATGGATTTTGGTTGGTGACTTTAACACCATTTTGTTTTCTCACGAAGCTGATCCCCTTAGCTCCTTAGCTATAAGTGGAATGAGAGATTTTAGAAAGTGTGTAGAGGATTGTGGTGTCTATGATCTCAACTCTAATGGTCCTACTTTTACTTGGACCAATAAGCAATCTGGTGATCTATACATAGCTAGAAAACTAGATAGAGCACTTATAAACTTGAAGTGGAGTTCCCAATTTCCTAGATCCTTTGGAGAGATCCTTAACCCTAATATTTCAGATCACTCTCCTATAGTGATAAGGAATGCTGCTTTCCTTAAGAGAAGATCTTCTCCTTTTAGATTTTTAAACTTCCTTGTCTCTCAACCTAACTTCCTCCAGAAAGTAGAAGAGGTATGGAACACCCAAATCTGAGGGACCCCTATGTTCTGTGTTGTGTTAAAGCTCAAACTAGTCAAAAATGCTCTCAAATCCCTAAATTCAGTTCAGGTAGGTGATATAAATGACAGAGTTGAGACTTGTCAAGCTAAATTGAATAACATCTAAGACCAAATAAGGATTTTGCCTAATAGGACTCAACTTGTTTTCGAAGAGCATGAGGCTATGACCAATCTGTTTAATGCTCTAAATGATCAAGAATCCTTTTATAAACAAGCTTCTCGCATTAAATGGCTTAGGGAGGGGGATAGGAACACAAGGTTCTTTCACAATTCCATCTTGTCAAATAGGAACATAAACACTATCCACTCTTTACTGGTGAGAAATGGCCAAAGAATTATTGACCTAATAGAAATCCAAAATACCTTTATGAATTTCTTCCAAAATTCTCTTGGAAAAAGAAAGACCTAGCATTTGTAAAGGATTATGTGAGACCTCTTTTTCCCCACCCAATTCCTAAGAACATTAGAAACAATCTTGTAGCTGAAGTTACATCTCAGGAGATTAGGGAAGTATTCTTTTCTTTCAACTCGAATAAGGCCCCTAGCCCGGATGGGTTCAATGAATTCTTCTTTAAACATACTTAGCCTATTATTGGTAATGAGATCACAAGGGAAATTCAACACTTTTTCTAACATGGGAAGCTCCTCAAAGAGCTTAACTCAACCTTTATTTCTCTTGTTCCAAAGAAGAACCAACCTTCCACTGTATTGGACTATAGAACTATTTCTTATTGTAATATGATTTATAAAGTGATCACAAAAATCATGTCTAATAGACTTAGATAGATTTTTCCCCTCATCATTAGTCCAAACCAAAGTGCTTTCATTAAAAATTGTCGTATAGGGGACAACATTCTCTTAGCTCAAGAAATTTTCAAGAACTATCACCTTTCTAATAGCTATAAGAGATGTGCGTTTAAAGTAGACTTGGAAAAAGCTTATGATTCTATTCAGTGGGATTTTCTCCTCAAGGTGCTCCTAGTTGTAGGACTCCCTCTTATGTTTATTAAGTGGATTGAAGAGTGTCTAACCTATCCTTCTTACTCTATCCTCATTAATGGGACTCCTACAAAATTTTGTTGTGGGAAATCAGGATTAAGACAAGGTGATCCTCTCTCTTCGTACTTGTTTATTATTTGTAGTAGGAAATCCTAATTTTAAATTCCACTGGAGATGCAAAACTCTCAAACTTTCCTATCTTTTGTTTGCTGATGACTTGTTAATGTTCTGTCATGTTGATATGACCTCAATGACTACCATGTTTAATTGCTTGAACACTTTCTCTAAATTCTCTGGTTTGGAAATGAATATTAACAAGAGTCAATTCTTCTTATCTCCTGATATGAATCATTGGTCCATTCAATTGAAAACACTTTTGGGTCTTAAAAGAGGTCAGTTCCCTACGAAATATCTAGATGTTCCTTTTTTAACAGGAAAATTGACTAGGAGAGACGCTATCCCCTTGTTAGAAAAAGTTCACTCCAGAGTCGACAAATGGACTAATAAGGTATTGTTCTATGCTGGTAGGCTCTAATTGGTAACTTCTATTCTGTCTACCTTTTAGGTCTATTGGGCTAGCCATTTCATTCTTCCTACTTCTATTATTGAAGAAATTGAGTCTAAACTTAGGAACTTCTTGTGGTCTTGGAAGGTTGTGTCTAAAACTCATACCAATGTAAAGTGGTATGATCTTTGTAGACCTAAAAAGGAGGGTGGTCTGGGGATTAAACACTTATCCACTTTGATTAATATTTTGTTAGGAAAAAGGATCTGGGTCCTCTTTAATAATAGGGAAGCTTTGTGGGTTAAATGGGTGCACACCATTATTCTTAGAAGAAATAACTTTTGGAGTGCTCAACCAACAAGCAATAGCTCTTGGAGTTAGAGGAAACTCATTCAGGTCAAGAATATTATTAGAAACCATTTCAGATTTAGGATAGGGAATGGTGTTTTTACTTTCTTATGGCAGGACACGTGGCATCATAGAGGAATACTGAAGGATCTCTTAACCCCAAGAATTATCAATGGTTCAGAACTCCCAATGAATGCAAAAATAGTTGAGGTTATTAGTGACAATGGATGGAATTGGCAAGATGCCACAATTGAGGTCATTCGTATGCTAGAGCCATTAACATATCAACCTGATGAGTCTCAATCGGATAGGCTAGAATAGATTGCCAACTCCATTAAAACCTACACTAACACTTTAGCATACACTTTTGATCAGACCATCTTATCCGAGGTATCTTGGTGTAAATTGGTGTGGCGTTAAGGTACAAATCCAAAGTATGCCTTTATCTTGTGGTTAGCTTTCCTTAATAAGCTACAAACAAGAGATCAACTACTTTATACCTTTGTCCCTAACCATTATTCACTCTGCTCTTTGGATAATGAATATATTAGACACCTTTTCTTTGAATGCTCCTTTTCAAAATCAGTGTGGCTACACTGCCTCAATCACTTTTAGACAAACATTCCAAACCTTTCAAATGTTCAATCCATTCAAAATTGGTTCAACCAAACCCCAAGTCACAGAAACTTTGACCTCAACATCTTTATTATCTTGCTATATGTTGTTGTCTATAACATATGGTTTGAGAGAAATCTTAGAACCTTCAAAGATAAAGTCATGGAAGTGGGAAGCATCAACACTAAAGTGATTTTCCAAGTAATGGAACAGCTTTGTTCAAACACTGAGAGTAGGTAATTTGTGTTTCTGGTTTGTTTTCTTTTATCATGTATTGCAGGTACTAGTTGAGGCGGTCACTCATAAGCACACTCCCTCGTTGGCAATCAATTCAAGGGCGATCTAAGTTGCCTACTAAGAGATAGGTTGTTAATCAAAACGACAAAAATAGAAGTTGTAAAGCAATGTAAGCTTGGAAGGAGGGCACACCGAACACTAACTTCAGGCAAGAGAGGATAATATCTCCAAGAAGTATTGAAGAGCAAGGTATCACAAATGTCAACATTTCTCTACTTGTGTAACAGAACAGTAGCATTGCGGTAATGCTTTGCAAACAAGCAAACTTTATGATCTGTAGAAGCGATGTCTTCTTTCCTAATATGAAACTCCCTGATTATGTGGTGAAGATAATCTTGATTAGTTTGGAGGCAGAACCTAATGTTAGGAATTTTTGTAATTTTGGTAAGGTGCTCCTTCTTATGGACATCTGAGGCTGAGAAATCTTAGGTTATTGTTTGGTTGTGTACGTAAGGGGAGCATTTATAAGGTTCCTCATGCACACATGTTAGGTTTCTTTGTATAGACTAGAGATTGCATTCTCGCAAATCTCTTGATTGTACATATCTTTCTTTATTTATTTATATTTTCACTGAATTACCAAAAAGGATAGTAAATTAGTTCATTATTAATTAAAAATTAAAAATTAAAAATTTTATATGATATTTATTATTATTTGTGAGATAACAATTACAGAATTATTCACTTAAAGTTTAATGAGTTGAGTTGATTATATGATACATGGAAGGAATCATGTTGTATAACTTGTGATCGCCATGATCCCACCATCTTAATTCAATTAAGGATAATTTGATCAATTCTATGTACTGTGTGTATTTAAAGTTTTATTATTAAATCATCAAGTCGTAACACGGGCTAAGTGGGACATTGCTAGAATACTTATGGCCCATGTGACTTATAGTTTGACTCTTATGAAAAGAACCCAAGATGATGGTTATTGGGTATTAAATAAAGGGATCTCAAATGGGTCAAAGACCTTTTTCTTCTCTTTTAAAATGAACCAACATGATAGTTGGTGAAATGATATATACGTTTTAGAAACTTATGAATAGTTATCTTAATCATTGGAGAAACTTGTAACATATAAGGTTTTAAACACCAGACCAGACTGTCCGGTCCGACCGAAAAAAATTTGAACCGATCAGTGGTCTGGTTCAGTTTCACCTAATAATCTCTATATATAAAAATCGATCGGTTCAAACGTTTTTTGGTCGGACTTGACGGTCTGGTCCGATTTTTAATACCTTTGATTTCCACGTCTTTGCTCTCTATATCCTCACCATGCCTGATTAAATATATATTCATATTGTATATATACATAAGCGTAGGGTTTGAATTTCCTGTTTTCTTTTTATCATGAACATTTATTTATTTAATTTATTTAAATTTTATTTATTAGAAAAATAAATGCTCGTAAACATAAGGCGATCTTTTCCATATGCTCGCTAGTTAAGGAGTTAATTACCTTGTCTCTCCAGTTATGTTTAGTCCAAATGATTAGGTTTTGTCCTTCTATAAAGAAAGACATATTATTCATATTAAACGCATTCTTCCCCTTGTTCTAAAATAATCATTAGCATATTGTCATCAAACAAACAATACTCATGAACTTGATACCATGTCAATACTAAAATGGTATTTAACCTTTCAAAACAACCATTCCTTAGCTATTTCTTTCATTGGAAAGCTTTTGATAGCTAGAGTGAAATTTCAGAAACTACAAATAATTCATAAATTAAAATTTTTAAGTAAATTAAGTAATAAAATCAATGAAAATTTTAATTTGAACGGCTAAAATTTTTTTGATAAAAATTTTAATTTAATAATTTTTAAAAAAATTGAATTTAATAATTGTTAAAGTATTGCTTACACTTGTTACTAAAAAAATAGACAATATGTAAAACCTTTTCTCAAATATTTTAAATATTATCAATGATAGGGTAATAAATATAATTTAAATTGGTTTAAACAAGGATTTAATGTTAACTTTAAACTTAATACCCAATGAACTTGGCTATCATGTTTTTATTCACTTTTAACTTTGATTTTTATTGTTATTTTAATATTTATATTAGACTTATATTTATTTATTATTAATTCATTATATAATAATAGATATTGGTGTATTTTTATTTTAATAAAATATTTTATTTTTACTTATTTTTATAAATTTTATTTCTTATTTATTATATACTGATTTTATAGCGATTCACTACCGATTAAACCTCTAAATCTTAAATCTTTCCTTCGACTGGCTCGATGTTCGATCTAGTTTTTAAAACATTGGAATCAGAGATAAAGAAAGGAAGAGAGGAAATAAATCTCCTGATCTATAAATGTCTTACAATGTAAAGATATAAAATTAGCAAATAATAATCTTTATAATTTTATTGATTAACATTAAAATAGATCAAACTAAGTACCAATTATTATTTTAGAAAATAATTATAAATGAGAATGAGAATAAAAAAAATTTAATAAAAGACTTTATTAATTGTGATGAAAAATTAATAAATATATTATTGGTTGTTAATAAAATATAGTAAATTAGTTCATTATTAATTAAAAATTAAAATTTTATATTATATTTATTATTATAATTTTAAAACTAATATTGATAATATAACAATAATAGATTAATAAATCAATTTGTTTCTCATAATTGAAATTATTTGCGGATATCTTTCACTAGTCCGTAGATTGTTTTATGCCGACGAGATTAGTGGCTTGTACTTCCTGCCCGAATTAAGTCTAGTCATCTTTTTACGCAAGAACAAGTGTTGTAAAACGAACCGTGCCAAGGGAAAGAGGGCGGGCAATGGCAATAGAGGAATTTTGTGGATAATAGAGTAAATACAATCAGATGATTTCATGTCACAGAGAGAACAAATCTTTTATTTCCGTTTTTTAACTTTAACCAGCGCCAGTGCCAACACTTAGAATCCTTGGCACAGATGAATTCATGACGCAGAGTTAAGAGTAAGCAAGCGTGTACAAGCAGGAGTGACATGATTGATTTTAATGCTTTATTTTGTAGGTAGTTTTAAGTTCATGTTATTAAAAAAGGAAAAGAAAGGGAAAATTTTCTTGTTGATCATTTTTTAATTTCTTAAATATACTTTTTGATCGGATCAATTATAAACGTCTTATTATAATATAAGAGTTGAAGTTACTAAAAAATTTGAGATTGTTAAGAATCTAATGTTAAGTAAAGCCAATAATTAATCAATAACTAACTAATCAGCATATGACGATTCCTCGCGCGCATAAATTGAGATGCCTCGTCTACAATTTTTAGAATGAAATTTTAGGAGCTTAAGATTAGTATGGCAAAAATTGAGACACCTAGTATGTATATATCCCAAAAATAAAAAAGAGTGAGCAATCGTGGTCGGCGATGAGCTGGCACAGCAGAGTAGTAGATTAACTTAGTGGGCCCTACTTTCTTTGTGCATTCCAGGTGTCTTACAGTTGTACGATCTCCCCCCATCAAAGAAACGCTGTCGTAGGGACCCCCGCCCACCCCCACAACTATTGCCCTTGCCGACAATCTTTTTTAATTTCAAAACTGCCCTTCAATGACCGTTTTACAACACTCCAACGGTCACCTTTGTCAGCTAAAAGTCGAAAGTCAACGAGTTCGTTGTAGGGCAATACTGTCATTTAGCTCAAATAATTGATGGCTAGTTTGTGAATTTAAGGTCCTTTTAGGGTAACTTGGTCAATTCAGACAATCTGCGAGAGTGAAAGAAGACCAGTCAGAGAGAAAAGGGACTCAGAGAAGCAAAAGAGGAGATAAACAAAAGGAGCAGACTGAGCCAAGAGCCATGGGTGAGTCAAGTGACTCGGTTTCTATAGACATTGACGTGGTTTCTTTCGGAGGGAAGGTGAGTAACTGCAGAAAGCCCAATCAAGAAGGTGGAAGGGAAAAAAAATACGTTTTCTTCTCAATTTACTTGAATGCCTTCTTGTTATTGTTGTTGTTTTGCTTGTCTTCGTAGATTTTATATTTGAAGTTTTGAACTTTGACATTAGCACGTTTCTGAGGTGTATTGTGTTTTCCTTGTTGATGCAATGCTGCAGGAATGCATAGTGAGAACCACCAGAGGCTCCGTGTCCGTGTATGTTTGTGGGGATCAACAGAAGCCTGCTTTGATTACATATCCAGATGTTGCTCTCAATTGTATGTTTGAATTACTTCAACTTGCTCAGCTCATATGTACTGGGATTAAATGAGTTTTGGGGGGCTTATTAGGCCTTCTAATGCTAATACACTTATGCCATTTTGTGCCTCCTAGGAGATACTTTCATTTTTTTTACAGATTACAAGGTCGTCTTTTAGTTGGAAAAATTGGGTGAAATTGCTGCAATGTTTTACTTTTGGGGATACTTGTAGCTTCTTAGTGTTTGTTGACTTTGTCGGTTAAATGGGTCCTCGTGGTTCAATCTAGTAAGATGGTTAAGACTATTGACTCTGCCATCCAAGCATTAATAGGTTGAAATTCTGGTGGTGCTGGGTTTGACTCAAAACTTTTTTAAGTGTGGGTGTTCATTTTCTTTCTGGTTTCTTTCAGACATATCTTGTTTCCAAGGCCTCCTGTATTGCCCAGATGCAGCTTCATTATTACTCTCTAGTTTTTGCATCTATCACATAGATGCTCCAGGGCATGAGGTTAGTGTCCTAGTTTTTTGTTAGTTCTAATTGTATCCTTATTCTTTGGTCCTTTTGGTTTTTCTTCCTTTTTAAAATTTTTTTTTCTTGTTTTTCGGTCCAACCTCTAAATTATACTAATGAAACTTTGTTCACCCTTTGCTTAAGAGTCCTTGCAGTTGGGAGCTGATGTCATTTCTTCAGACATCCCATTACTCAGCGTGGATGACTTGGCAGATCAGGTTGCCGAAGTTCTTGATTTCTTTGGGTGTGTAACTGCTAACCACTTAGTCTCAAATTCATATCTATATTTCCTGTATGTAAGTGTGGGAGCAGATAGTAAACTTCTGAATACTGGGCCTCATGGCATTAGCATTTTACTTATTGTCAGGAGTAGATATCATGATTCGACAATTCCTGTGTGTAATTCTGTTTACAACAGACACTTATTATGGTTCAGAATTGGGCATAAGAATTGTGAAACTGGACTGCAAGTAAAATCTGTAGGCCTAAAACCGCATGGTTTCAGAATATTTGAATGTAAAAAGAAACCTAGACACTTCCCCCACACTTTCTATCTCTATCAGGAGTTGTAAGATGCAGCAAGTTAAATAATGATTGGCCATGATATTACTTATCCCAGCTTCCTTTTTGAGCACCACTACTACCACAACTTCCAGATGGGCTTCGCAAGTGTTTTTCTTTTATACATTTCTCCATATATGAATTCCGATTCATCCCCTTTACATCTGGATGCAGCTGATTTGACTTTTAATTGATTCTTCTATCAGGCTTAAGGAGGTTCTGTGCTTAGGTGTAACTGCTGGTGCTTACATCCTTACCCTTTTTGCAGTAAGTTGGCATTAATTTGTTGCCCTGCCCATAGTCCTCTTACTCTATAGTCTTTTCCGATGTAGGGGATATGACATTAATATTTTCTGATGTGCCAGCTGAGACATAAAGATCGGGTTCTTGGGCTAATTCTTGTTTCCCCTATTTGCAAAGCGCCTTC
>JANVCQ010000003.1:30034601-30047152 GCA_025531925.1 Erythroxylum plowmanianum
AATATGCTTACAAGATATGAAATACATGTTATGTGGGTTTGTGGTGGTCCCCTAAGTTAAGTCAAGTGCACTTCGACAAAAGACTTCTCCCTTCTGCCTGCTAATGGCATGGAGCTTCTTCATGGACTCCCATAAGTTCACAGCTATGCAAAACCATTACGTGGGATTGCGTTAGTATATTCTGTTCACGGCTACACAGGACCCTTATGAGAAATGTGTAGTACGTTCTGTTTTGGATCCACCCAAATCATTTGATGTGCCTATAATCTGCGAACAAGTTTGATGCATTCATGTTTTATGGTTTGTGAATTTGACTACACGATGAGAAATTAAGAAACATGCGTTTTATAAACTCAATGAAAATTGTCTATGACAAGTAAAATATTTTCAAAGATTTTGCTTATTTTTCAATTATAAACTGTTAGTTTCAAGCTCACCTCCTTTTTCATCCCATTTTTAGGTAATAGCTAAGAGATCAAGTGATCAAGAGCCTAAGGGAATTTCTCCAAATTTGCTTAATTTTGTATTTTGAGTTGGTTTTGGAAAGCAACAAGTTTGGTTGTTTAAGAATCCTTTGTAATTTGAGATTTTGAGAAGATGATGTAATATGACTTGGAATGCCGTTAAAGACTTGTGTAAAACTTTATTCTTTTGATGTTAGTGAAATATGAATGGTGTATGGATAATGTGAGTTGAAATTAGATATACGTGAAGAAGTTATCAACTTGAGTTGATGATTTTGGAACATAAATTGTTGACATATATATAACTAGAGATATATATATACATAAGTGAGATGTCATGGAAAGGAAGATAAGAATTTATGACTGATCGAATGTAGTTGAAGGTGAAAAGACAGATGAGTTGAGATTTGAGAGTTTAACGAAGTTAGTTTGGTAGTTGAACGGTTATGCCCAGGACATCCCAAATTTGCACAGTGCAAAATTTCAAGTCTTCCATAAGGCAAGAATTCTTATTCTAACTTCAGGAAAAAATTGGACTAATCTAGGTTGATTTAGTCAAAGTTGTCTTCTAAAAAGTTGTAGATCATCTTTCTAACTTTCCAACGGTATATAGTATGAAATTTTTGGACATTTGAGTCGAAAATTACGATCCTTATAAGTAGAGATGCTAAGGAGAGTAATCTGTTTCGTCTTAAGATTCACTTCGTCTTAAGTTGACTTTGCTTCGTTTTAAGTTGACTTTGCTTCGTTTTAAGTTAAATTTGTTTCGTCTTAAGTTAACTCTGCTTCATCTTAAGAATCAATTCATCTTAAGTTGACTTTGCTTCGTCTTAAATTGACTCTGCTTCGTCTTAACAATTACTTCGTCTTAACTTGATTTGGTTTCGTCTCAAGTTGACTTTCTGCTTCGTCTTATGTTGATTGAAACTTCTTTTGGTCCAATTTTGACCCTTTATATGATGAAATTTGTCTTTAAAGTCCTCACAAAAGTTGTAGATCTTGAAGTTCTCCTTCAAATCATCCAAAGAATACCTTAATTTGAGTTCTATAGAGAAAGTTATGATCATTTTTCCAATTAATCTTAGGTTGACTTTCTGCTTCATCTTACGTTGACTAGGACATCTTCTGGTCCAAATTTGACCCTCTAGATGACAGAATTTGTCTTCAAGGTCTCATGAAAGTTTTGTATCTTAAATTTCTCATTCAAATCATTCAAAGAACACATTAATCCGAGTTCTCTAGAGAAAGTTATGACCATTTTTCAATTTATCTTAGGTTGACTTTCTGCTTCATCTTACGTTAACTAGAACATTTTCTGGTCCAAATTTGATCCTCTAAATGATAGAATTTGTCTTTAAGGCCTTCATAAAAGTTGTAGATATTGAAGTTCTCTTTCTAATCATTCACATCAAACCTTAACCCGACTTCTCTAGAAAACGTTATGACCATTTTTCCAATTCATCTTAGGTTGACTTTTTGCTTCATCTTACGTTGACCAAAACATCTTTTGATCCACATTTGACCCTCTAGACGATAGAATTTGTCTTCAAGTTCTTCATGAAAGTTGTATATCTTGAAGTCCTATTTCGATCCATATAAATAACTCCTTAATCCAATTTTTTTGTAGAAAGTTATGACAATTTTTCCAATTCATCTAACCCTTCATCTATGTTCATCTGATCCTTTCGTATTATCCCACTTTTGACCCAATAGGTAACCGAATTGGTCCTTGAGATCTTCATAAAAGTTGTATATATTGAAGTTATCTTTTGAACCATATAAAGGAAACGTAATCTGAGTTCTCTAGGGAAAGTTATGATAATTTTCTCAATTCGTCTGACCCTTCGTCTAAGTTCATCTGATCCTTTCGTCTTATCCCACTTTTGACCCTGTAGATAACAGAATTGGTCCTCAAGATCTTCATAAAAGTTGTATATATTGAAATTATCTTTTGAAAAATATTAAGAAAACTATAATATGATTTTTTTAGAGAAAGTTATGCCATTTTTCCCGAAATAGGTTCAGTATGATTGAGGACGAAATCTTGTTTGATTTCCTTCGACCCAAATCTTTGTTATCCAACCTCTAAAAGAAGTAATCCTTAAGACAATAGATACCTCACATATTGTTATATCTCTCCGCAGAAAACAAAAAAAAATTGGCAGCATTTCAAACAGATTGATAAAAGTTTGATTGAAGGAAAGTGAGGGAATCTGCTGGAATAATATGATATGGTGTTATTGCACTAAACATACTTCGGCATTTTGAATATATCTGGATCTGTAGGGTTCCAATTGAGATGATTTTAAGTGTGGAGTAATCCAAAGACATAGGTTTACAAATTATATGAAGAAGTCGAATTCTGATTTAGCCTCTAAGATGTTACATTTCTGGATGAAAGTTAGGTATTCTTTAGAAACTTAAGACAATAGGAAACAGATGTTCTGAAGAAGTTAAATTGTTATTCCAGTTTGAGGTTTCCCAAAATCTGCGTTGAAGTTGAAGAAATGTGTACAAGCACATGTCTTATGACTCCGAATGTTGGGCTCTGAAAGCGGGATCCAACATGTGTTCAAGAGGAAGGGAGGTTGATAATGGAATTAGGTGAAAGCGCACCTATGGCCAAAAAATGAAGGAATAGAAGGCAAGAAAAACAAAAAGGAAAGGGTAAAATACCAATCCATACTAAGCTCAAACAAGATTTCAATCTTAAGTGTCGCTTTTGCTAAAAGAAAGGGCACATAAAAAAAAGGATTATGTCAAATTTAAGGCTTGGCTTATAAAGAAAGAGATTTCAATCTCATTTGTTTGTTATGAATATAATATGGTTGATGTTTGTCATAACACTTGGTTGATTGATTATGATTCTACAATTCATATTTCCAATACCTTGCAGGGTTTTCTAAACTATAGGAAGCAAGTGGGGCAGTGAACGGTATATCTATTTAGGTAACAAGATGCGTTCACATGCGGAAGCCTTTAGGACATGTAAATTAGTTTGAATTCTGGTTTTGTTTTGAATTTGGAAAGAACATTTTATATTCCGAGTTTCTCTAGAAATTTGATTTCAATTTTAAGACTTGTACTTTTGGAATGTTCCTTTAACTTTTCAAATGCATCATTTGGTTTATATTATAGATCAAATCTTATTGGGAATGATACAATGATTGTTTTTCTTTTCCGAATTAATTTGCAAGAAAATATTTTTCACAATAAAATGCATGTCTATAATAATGCTGGTATTAAAAAATGTGTTATGAATGAATAATCCTCTATGTTGTGACATCGAAGATTAGGACATATTTCCCTTGAAAGAATTAAAAATTAGTGAGTCATGGAAACTTAATACTCTAGATTTTACTGACTTTGATGTTTATGTGGACCGCATAAAGGGGAAGTAGACCAACATGAAAAAGAAAGGTGCTAAGAGGAGTTTAGACATATCGGAGTTCATACAAACAGACATTTATAGTCCAAAAATGGACTCATATGGTTAGAAATGCTTCATCTCATTTATAGATGATTACTCGCGATATATGTACCTCTAGTTGCTTCATAACAAGAACGAAACATTAGATGCCTTTAAGGCATTTAAAATGGAAGTAGAGAGACAATACAATAAGTAAATAAAGATCGTGAGATTAGATAGGGGTGGAGAATTTTATGGTAGATACACTAAGGATGGATAAGCACCTGGTCCATTTATAAAGTTTCTTTAGGAGCATGGGATAATAGTGTAATACACTATGCTAGGTCTTTGGACCAAAATGGTGTAGTAGAAAGAAGAAACCGAACATTATTAGACATGGCGTGGAGTATGCTTAGCGGCTCTAAACTTCCTAAATCCTTATGAACTGAAGCTCTTAAAATGAAAATTTATATATTAAATCGAGTTCCAACCAAGGTTATTTCAAAAATACCATTTGAGTTATAGAATGGTTGGAAATCAAGTTTACGACATATATGCATTTGGGGATGCCCTTCTGAAGTAAGAGTTTATAATCCATAAGAAAAGAAACTAGATCCAAAGAATATAAGTCGCTTTTTCATTGGATATGCTAAAAGGCTAAAAGGTCTAAATGGTATAAATTTTATTCTCTATCTTATAGTACTAGGTTTATGGAATCAAGAAATGCAAAGTTTTTTTAGAATGACTTGATCGGTGGGAGTGGTCAATTTCAGAACTTAGTTTTTAAGAGGAATCATTGTGAAATACAAACTTCTACTTTAAGTAATAGAATGATTGTCATTCATAGCATCCTCAAAGTCAAATGAGTGTTGAATAACCAATTATTGAAGTTCCACAAGCTGTTGATGACAATCCAGTAGATTCGATTATTTAACAATCACCAGAGGTTATTGAGCAACCAATTGTACAAGCTCCTCCATAGGAGGACGCTAATACAACATTACAAAGATCAATTACATAGAAGAAATCAGGAATACCTAGTGATTATACTGTGTATTTACAAGAAGTTGACTATAATATTGGAGTCGAAAATGACGCAGAAACATTTTTACAAGCAATAAGTTGCAATGAATCTCAATTATGGTACAATGCCATGGTAGATGAGATGAATTCTATGAAATTTAACAAAGTCTAGGATCTTGTTGAGTTGCCTAATGGTGCAAAGGTCATTGGATGTAAATGGGTCTTCAAGATAAAAAGGGACTTATTAGGCAACATTGAACGATATAAAGCTAGGCTTATTGCCAAAGGATTTACTCAACAAGAAGGAATTGATTACACAGAGACCTTTTCTCCTGTATCTAAGATAGATTCCTTACGAGTGATCGTGACATTAGTTGCCTATTTTAATATAGAATTACATCAAATGGAAGTGAAAACAGTGTTTCTAAATGGAGTCCTAGAGGAAGAGGTTTCTATAAGATAACCGAAAGGATTCTCTTTTAGTGATGGTGAGCATTTAGTGTGTAAGCTTAAGAAATCTATATATAGATTGAAACAAGCCTCCCGTCAATGATATTCGAAATTCCATGATATCATACTTTATATGGTTTTTTAGAGAATATCACAGATTAATGTATATATCAGAAAGTTAGTAGGAGTAAAATTTGTTTCCTTGTTCTATATATGGATGATATTCTACTTACCACTAATGACAAAGGTTTGTTATATGAGGTAAAACAATTTCTTTCTAAGAATTTTGATATGAAAGATCTGGGTGAGACATTTTATATCATTGAAATTAAGATCTATAGGGACAGATCTCAATACATTTTGGGTCCTAAGAACCCTATATTAATAAGGTTTTAGAAAGATTTCAAATAAAAGATTGTTCATCGAGTATAGCACCTATTGTGAAAGGTGGTAGGTTCACTTTGAAATAGGATTTGACATTGCATTTGTTTTTAGAATGTTGGGAAGATATTAGAGTAACTCAGGTATAGGCCACTAAAGAGCTGCCAAAAAGGTGATGAGGTACTTTCAAGGGACCAAAGATTGCATGCTTATGTATAGATAAACTGACAATCTCGAAGTAGTTGGTTACTCGGATTTGGACTTTGTTGATTATGTTGATCCACAAAAGTTAACATCTAGATATGTGTTTATGTTTGCCAGTGGAGCGGTATCCTACAAGAGTTCAAAGTAGACTTTGACTGCTACTTCTACCATTGAGGCTGAGTTCGTTTCTTGTTTTGAGGCTAGCTCACATGGTGTATGGTTGAAGAATTCATATTTGGGTTTAGAATTATGGATTCTATTTTTAAGCCATTAAAAATATATTGTGACAATTCAGCTGCAGTTTTCTTAGCCAAAAATAACAAGAGTAGTAGTCGAAATAAGCTCATCGATATTAAGTATTTGTCCATTAGGGAACGTGTCAAAGAGAAAAAAGGGGTCATTGAACACATTAGTATTACATTAATGATTGTTGATCCTTTAACAAAAGACATGCCACTAAAGAGTTTTGAGGATCATATTGCAAATTGGGATTTGGTTCCATTATGTGATTTATTGTATATATTTTCACAAAACTCTTATTAATTTCGTTGTTTTCTCATTTTTGTGTATACATTTTTATTTTGAGAATAACAACTATTATTGACCTAGAATAAACATCAAGGTTTATTCATTCAGTTAAAGTGGAAGGATGCATCGTGTTATATGGAATATAACACTTACATTTGGAGGACTTATCATTATGATTCGTGCATTTGGTTTCTTTAATTAAGTAAAGGTTTCATGACTTTTCACTTACATCTACAACCCAAGTGGGAGAATGTTGTCCGTTGGTTACCCAATAGTTTCCTTGTGATAGGTCATTTTGTTTATTTTGAAACCTCACGACCTTCCACTACAAACCATCATCTCCTTCTGTTGTTTTCATGGAAGACAACAGGGAGTATAAAATCTGTGAAACGGTATTTGGTCCCTAAAATTAGCATTTTTCTGCACATACTATCTGATTGCATTTGCTAAAAGCTTAGAAAAGCCCTCTCACCCATTTGAATCTCTCAACATCAATGGCAGGAGGTATGAGATCGAAACTTTACATTTCTATTTTTTTTATATCATAATAGACATGTATATCGTGTCTTTTCATGCTAAGACTTGTGTCTTCTACTCTAAAGCAACGATGAGTCCAAGGTGAATTAGCAACCCACTTTTATTAGTTCAAGGTTTATGTTTAACGAAGTTGATGATAACTTTATAATATTTCAAAATTCAAATTATATTTATTTTCCTATATAGGCAACAGTATAATTCTTAAAAGAAAATAAAATCATAGGATAATTGCTTCCTTTCTTGCAGAAACTTTCTTTATAAACCTACCTAATTAGAAATGGCTCTATGACATCTGGAAGGAAAGATTTCAGCAAAGATGATATCGAAGATTAAAGAAGAAAATGTTTACTTAAGGAAGAGCCACTACATTTGCAAAATACTCGAGACTTGCAAATCTTAGCATTATCAATATTCTTGAAAGTCTTGTCAAATTCTTTATGCTAGAAAGTGAAATCACTCTATTGAGAGAGACTGTTAAATTGTTTATATATTTCTTATTGAGAGCTTGTAGATTTTTGTAAAATACTATAAATGTGGAAGGTTGAAGGACTTTGAAAAATATATACTTGTGAGTTTAGAGAGGCTTGTGAAAATTTACTACTTAGATTTTATAGTGAAATAGTCAAGTTGAATACTTGGGGACTGAACGTAGGCTTTATTATAAGCTGAACCAGTATAAATTGATTGTGTCATTCTTTCTCCCTTCCTAACTTTTAAATTTTCAAATTATCAGTTTGTGTTTTCAAGAGGCTCCTTTGGTTTTACAATAAGCTCCGTTTGTTTTTCTATCGCAAGAGGTTCCTTTATCTTTTTGAGCGTTAACAAACTCCTGTTAATTAAAAAGCTCCTTTCGTTTTTGAGCATTAACAGGCTCTTATAGATTAACATACTCCTTTCATTTTTGATCGCTAGCAGGCTCCTATCAATTAGCGGGCTCCTTTTCTTTTGAGTACTAGCAGGCTCCTTTCAATTAACATGATGCTTTTGTTTTTAACATTAACAAGATACTTTTGAAAGTTGATAGGACCTTCCTATTTATAGACTTATTTTGTTTAGAACGATATTATCATTTTTAAAGTATCTTGCAAAATTTTTTTTACACAATTCAGTCCCCCTTTTGCATGTGTTTGCTTTATCAACTTTCATTTTCTAGAATAAGTGACTTTAGCATATCTTATGCTAGAGAATCATTGCGATTTTAAGACATGAAGGATGCCACCATAACATCAATTTTATTTCTAAATAATAAAAAGGTTGTTGAGCTTCATGATAATTCTGTAAAGCTTTTATTGAGCAGACATTCGTTACAGTAGTCATTTGATTCAAAGTATCTCCGTTCTAGAACCATACGTGAGATTAGAAATAAAAATAAAAGATAATACACACACACACACACACACACACACACACACCCACACACACACACACACACACACACACACACAAATGAAAATATAAAAATAAGTAATACAATAAATATAGACCCTTTTAGCAATCAATGGATTGCATTAATTGTTAGCTGATTCTATCAACAGTTAACTAACAACGAATTAATGTAGCTAATTTGACTAATGGATAACATCAACTGTTTATTTAAAGATATTTGATAAAATTAACTATCTAATATTAGATGTTTGTGTGTAAAATAACTTATGAGGATATGACTTAAAAAAATTATAAAGACATGACTATTATATCTTAGTATTTGATTGAATATTCTTGTAAGAATTTAGATAAAGTAAAAAAAGTCAACATCATCTTTTAAAGCAAAGTTTTATTATAATATAAGAATGAGATTTAATTGATATTAAATTAGAAGAAATATTATCACGAATAATTGTCATCTCTCGAGTTCTTGACTCTTCAACGCCTTCTTATGTAGAGTTAACTTCAGTATCTTCAAATATATCTGGAGGTATACATTTAAGATCTTGGTTGATGATGTTAAAAGTTAGGTCTTCAATTGTGCTTCTTCTATTATAGTTATGCAATAAAAAAGCTACACAAATTAATCTATTTTGATCCATCAATGAATACTTATTCAATCCCAATTTTATGCTTACGTTTCAATTTGCTCCTGCCAATAAGTCAAAATTAAATAAATTAAAACCTATTTGCCTATGTTCAAAATAAAAAATAAATATTTAAACTAATGTTATAAACTAAACTAAAAAAAGTAGTAGCTAATGATCATAAAACTTGTTTTTTAATTATATGAAAATGTAATCCCTTAACAAAATTAGCTTTATCTTATAACTTAAATTAAAAAATATTTTTATAATTTTTCTATTAAAATTAACATTAAAATAATTTTTAGACATAATAAATATTTGTAGAAAAATTTTTATGTTTAAAATATTAAAATACTAAAAATATTTTAATTTAATGATTTAATTCTTGTTAATTACAAAATTTAATCTAAGTATTAATAAATACAATGAATGCAACTCGAAACTTTCTTGCCCAACCCAAAATCTAACATTATAGAAAATTTTGGTTAGTATAAAATAATTTGGTGGCAGTGTATTGCACATCACCAAATCCAATGATACTTATTTTCTAATTAAAAATGGAATGATTTTTTTTAAATAATGATATGAATTTTATTAAAAAAATCCAACTTGGTTTAATTTTTGAAATTTTTTACTTCGAGTAAATTGAATTCTTATCTATCTCTATCTCTCTCATAATTTATAATAACTTTTGGGCACAATCGTCTTTTCGTCACTTAATTTCTTAGCCGATGAAGCAAAATGCTCCTTATAGGAGCGCTTTCAAAAACAACAGATTGGGTTCAATTCGCTAACTCAATCAACTTATTACCAAACATGATTATTAACAGTTTGGCATAGTCAAACAACCAAATACCTCTAAATCGACCAAAAAACAACTGATCAGCTATTTACCAAACAAGGTTATAGTATAAGATAAAGAATAAAAATAAAAGATAAAATAAGTAAATAAATACTCAAATTAGAAAGAAAACAAGTAAATAAATAAGGTTAAGTAAAAAAATATTTAGATTAAGTAAGAGAGAAATACTATATATTAAATGTTTACGCTAAATATAAAACATAAGATTTAAAGGAAGATGTTTAAAAAAATATGTGACAAAGAGAAAGATAGAGAGATCCTTTACTTTTATCCTAGTACATCAAAGTTTTCTATTGAGAAATTCCAACAGAGCTATATTATTCTTAATCACTTAACATAGACTAAAGTTAACTCCAAGTAGGAGAGCTTTCATAGTTGTCCGATGTGAGATTCCTGATATGTATTCAACAATTTATAATAGTGTGCAAACCTCCCCTCTTGAGCTAGCTTTTGGGGGTGAGTTAGACATTTCTAACATGATATAAGGGCCAGGTTGTCTCGATAGTTTGGGGCGATGCCTGGTTATATCCTTTTGCCAATATGTCCATCAAATGTCCAATCCTGCTCTGGACTGAAGGCGGTGTGTCAGGAATCCCACATCGGACAAGTATAAGAGCATTCAACAATTTATAATAATGTGCAAACCTCATCCTCTTGAGTTAGTTTTTGGGGGATGAGATAGGCCTTTCTAATACTGAGCTAGGTTACTTGAACAAAACCTTAACAAAAAATCAACTTTAAAAAATACTTTAACTCACTAATTTTTAACATATCAAGTTTTTCAAAAGTACAAAGCACTCTATTTTGATAAAAACTTAATTCAAAACCATAGACCAAGAGATTCTCTATGAAGTTTAAAGCATTTTTTTTAATTAGAAAAGGATTATGCATTATTCCTGTACATGAAAAATCATGCATTATTTGTTGCTTAGACGCTGCGATCATCATTATTCTGTACCCTCACCGTTCTCATTTAGTCCCCCCAACTTTCCAGTTGGTTCATCCCTATTCCAACATCGTACCTTTGGAGGCACAATTAAGTATAGTTGTAATAACAATTCAAGTTCAGACTGATCCAGTTCCAACTTTGCTCCAGGTATAAGAGAATTATAAGTCTAAAAAAAATTAATTAAGAGTTGATTGATAATCTTTTCTCCTCTTCTCTCCTCTCATCTCGTTTCGATATAGAATTTGATAACCATCTCACTTACTTCCATGTCAGATGTAAACGAAATATCATTTTATTAAAAGATTGAAAAGATGCTGATATACTTTTATTTTTAATAACTATTGCAACTTCAAAATATTTAATCAATCTAAACCACTTAAACCGAATTAATTTTATTTAGATTAATTTAATTCGATTTCGTTTAATTTAGATAAAATAAAATCATTATATAAATATACATGAGTTGTTCTAAATTTTGATAGGAACCAATGCAAATTACCCATTAAGCACCGTATATCAACCATTCATTTCGGTGATATATATAGCAGCTAAACCAACAAATGATTATTTGAAAAATGTTGTATTAATTAGAGTGAAAGACAAAATTTTTTGTTCGATTTTTCTCATTCTAAAAAAATTTCTTTGTAACTTTAAATTACATAAAAATCTTTAATAGAATTAGAAATATTTATAAAAAATAACTTTTTACTAATTTTTCATCTAATAGTTTCAATAGATTTTGTTAATAAAATAAGATAAAAGTAGTCGTACAAAATCTGTAACGTGTTTAACAATTGATCATATAACAATTTGAGTTTAAATAGTGTTAAGTGACCGTTTCATCATAATAGTTTAAATTGTTGTGTGAGGCCAACTTAATTGATTTTATATATTCATTAACACATCCCATCACGTGAAAGTCCTTTGGACTTGAAACTTGCACATGCTCATTTTATCTTGTGTTAAATAATAGGTAGGTGGTAGGTTTGAACTCACGACTACTTGGTCACAAAGGCTCTGATATCATGTTAAGTAATTGTTTCACCACAATAGCTTAAGCTCTTGTGTGATGTCAACTTAATTGGTTTTATATATTCACTAACAAATAATTCTACAAATATTCAGTAAAAAATTACTTTTCTAATATCACAAGTTATTTTGTTAAGCAATTTAGAACAATAATGATAATTTTTATAAAACGGGATACATCAGAAAAAGTAGCCAAATTTCCCATATATATTCGCCAGAGTTAGTCTTTTCACAGAAGAATAGACTTGAATTCGGTTCGACTCTTTTCATGATATCTGCGGTGCTGAAGACCAGAAGACACATAACGACATTTGCTATGATAAACAAAATTTCCTGGTAAGAGTAGACCCTTCCCAAAATCTAGACTTACATATTAATTAAATTTCCTGGTAAGAGTAAACCCTTCCCAAAATCTAGACTGAAAAGACATTTGAATTCTTTGTCGTGCAATTTCGTGGTATCTCTATTGTTACAGGGCAGCAGTAATGTTCTATATCTTCCTTTTGACCATGTATCTAAGAAAGGCGCTCAAGCTATTTAGAGAAAGTGGTGAAAGTTCTTTTCAGGTTCCAATGTTGTTAGAAACTAACCAAACATGTTGAAAATTCTGAGTACTTGATACATATATATGAATGTAATTTCTAAGCACTTTCATTCTAACAAGGTTGTTGTCTCTCCCATTTAATGTAGTCTTGTCCGTTCC
>JANVCQ010000003.1:30128251-30143082 GCA_025531925.1 Erythroxylum plowmanianum
CATTGGCAAGTTCATTCAATTTCAGCTCACAGTAAATGTGGCAGCCTTTGTCCTAAATTTCATTGCCGCAGTTTCATCTGGTCAGGTGCCTCTGAGCGCAATCCAGTTACTGTGGGTTAATGTGATCGTTGACACACTGGGAGCACTAGCCTTAGCTAGAGAACCACCAAGTGATGATCTTATGCTTTCAAGGCCTCCTGTGAACCAATCTGAGCTATTGATGGTCAGTAAACTCATGTGGACCAACCTAGCTGCTGAGGTTTTGTACCAGGTGATTGCCCTATTGACATTACTGCTCAAGGGAACCTCAGTTTTTGGTTTGACCGAGAAAGTTACCCACACCCTTGTGTTCAACACTTTCGTCCTTTGTCAAATTTTCAATCTAGTTAACGTGAGGGTGATGGGCAAGAAGAAGATATTTGAAGGATTAAAGAAGAGCAAGATGTTCCTGGTACTGTTTATGATCACAATTTTGGTTCAAGTTATTTTGGTTGAAGTTATAAATAAAGTAGCAGGCACTGAGAAGTTGGATTGGAAGCAGTGGATTACTTGCATAAGCTTGGCAGCTGGGTCCTGGTTTATAGGTCTGGTTGTCAAGTGGACTCATGAGAAGACTACTTGATTTGAACTCTGATCGTTAGGTGGATATTCGATCCTCTCCCCTTGGGCTTGGGATGTATGACCTGTAAATATCCATCTAATCAAGTGTGAAAAGGATATAAGAACGAGAATGAAAATTGTTCATTCTAGATTGAGTTCATGAAAAAGGCTCCTTGAGAAAATCAAGAATGCCTTGTGTTAAAAAACAAAAAAAGGAATGAACTTAGGCGCTAGGCAAAATATAATCATGGCTCGTTCGTGGCCCAGCGCACTTAGCATCTCTGGTCCCATTAAGAAGTTATTTTGAAACATTAAACAGGCAATTTATTATTATATTTTTTTGTCATAAAAAGGTATACGAACTAAACTAAACGGATCCTTTCTAACTGAGTAGTTTCGTCATCTCCTTAGAGTTAAAAACTAAACGGATGCTTCCTTCCCATGAATATATATAATTATGAAATGTAAGGAATGGAACTTTTAATTGTTTCTATAGTTGACCACAATTGAACTCAACTTATAAAACTTTCCTAATGCCCATAGTGTAGCATATTTTAAAACTTACATTTACACTTGTTAATTATAATATCGTCACATCTATGCTTGTCTCAACTTTCATCATCAACCAATATGAAAAGAAGACTTGTTTCTGGCTTATATTAGCCGAACTTATATATTACAGGTATTATCTTCTTTTTCCTTTCCACTTTCTTCTTTTGCTTTTTTCACTTTTTACATGTTGCTTACTTTTATGCATTATCATGATAATAGAGCATTCAACTTTGATTACATATTGAAGTCGTTTACTTATACATTCTAAAACAATTTCTTACATAATGGACTAACCTATCTTCTAATTGGACCAATTTCAACGCCAAGGTTGTTGAGTCACCGTCAAGGTTTTAATTATTCTTAAAACAAGACAAGCCATTACTGTTTCGTGGAGCATTTGACGTGTTGCTTTTGAAATATCAAATCAAATGCTTCTTCTAATTAATAAAAAATTGTAATTTATCCAGCTTTAAATACAGATAATAAATAGAATGTATTCATATTCTTTTAAAATTTATTTTATGATTAAATGAACGGACTTTGGTCTCTATACAAAGTAGCAATCTTATTAAAACTACTGCCAACTACAAGCAGCTTAAGCTCCCATGTATTGAATTTTGTGTGTATGCACTAAGCAAGCATAAATTAATTTAGAGCGACCAATTGAAGAGAAAATGATAAAAAATGAAAGTGGAAAGTGGAGCAGGATATGACTTGTTGAAATTGAGAGCTTACCTAGTAAATTCTCAATTTTAGCGGAAGAACTGGGATATTTTAAATGCGAAGACGGGGTTATTGATTAACATAAATCAAAAACTATCTTTGACCAGCTCAACGTTACCTTAAGACCCTTTCCAGTTATCATGTGCGTAGGCAACCACCATTGGCTTCATTAAGCGTCGTTCTTCAAAGAATGTCTTTTCATGTCTATAACAAAGTCAAAAGTTCTCTTCCTTGTACAATGCTCTACCGTCTCTTTGAAGAATAAGACTATGTTTAGTCGTAAGTTTTACGATATAACATAATGAAATATAATATTATCTATTATTCGGGAGGAGCTTTTATAACGGAATAGTATGGAATACAATGAGATGGAAGTGGAAAGTTTCATATTATATCTCATTCTATCCTAAACAGTAAAAATAAAAAACCTCTGATTTGAAGGGTTTATGATGGATTATAAAATGATAAATATATAATACCTAATATACCCTACCCTAATACCAAGCAAGAGAATACATTTGGGCGTCGACAGAGGAAGAGCAATGTCTTCGGGCAACAGTGGACAGTCAGCGAAGAGTGTCATCGCCGACAACTGTGACCATGCAAATGCACACTTTCCCAAACCCAAAAAACGCTCCAAAATAGAAGAAGCATTGACCCATTTCTCATATGAGGAAGAAAAAGTCACAATTGTGACCTGTTAAGTCTTGTGACTAAGTTGTGACTTACCCGGACACTAAGCAAACTGTGAAGAAAAATCAACACAAAATTACATATTAATTTCATAATTAATCAATACAATTAATTAACCTTATAATTGTAACATGCTATATTCAAAAATTGGATGAACAAATATCTAGAAATTAAGGAACAATTGAGTCCATTGTTATTTTTTGTGAAGCAGAGCGACAAAGATGCAAAGGATTGATTACTGCTATTCTAAACCCTGATTAGAAACCCGTACAGTTCTCAATGGGGCGACTGTATTTAAGGTCAACTAGCAGTAGGGCCTCCTGTGCACTGCAAAACATGGGCCAAGCCTACCTATTATAGCAATCCTATAAACATAGGCCCAATGACACATATGAGAGAAGTACCATTGACATCTAATTAATCGAGGTTTGTACAAAATTATGTTTATTATGCTAGTCTACAAAATTATGATAAAATTCTATCATTCTCCCACTTGGACAGCATAACCAATATCAATGAACAATAGAAACAAATCCCCAGATTAATATAACAATATATAGCCACAATAGGATGTCAAAGTAGAGCCAACAATCTCTCAATCATAAGTCCAAAATGAGGTTATAAGTACCTTAACAGTGTAGAAATCAAACCCGATAGGAGTACTGATAATATATATGTAAGGTATCCATACCTCGATGACCTAAACAGAATATGTCATAAGGAAATGCACACAAAATGGTTATCCATTTGTGCAAGTCTAAACAAAATTGGCCTAAGCATCCACCCAATATGCCAATTGAGATTTAACAAAATATCTCAGAACAACAAAATGAGATTGGGTACAAAATGTCTCCAATAAAATGCCATATATATATATAACCATTTAAATATATCCGTGCAGTATATTAATAAATTATATGGTAATAACAAAAATAGCAACAATTATAAGCAAAAGTCTCTAGACTGAATAACAAAATAGTCAAATACAATATTGCTATAAAAAATAATATAAAAGATAGACTCCCACTAATCCAAGGCATCAAAAGATCTAAATAGACCCATACGAGTTACATGATTCACAAAAGCCTTAACAATCAAGCCTTTGGTTAAAGGATCTGCTGCCATAAGATCGGTGGGTATATGTTCTATACGGGTCTGAAACTCCTTAATCTTCTCTCTAACAAACGTATACTTTGTATCAAAATGCTTCGAATGCTTGGAGTTCTTGCATATTTGAGAGATGCCCGCCACAGCAGAGTTATCACAGTATATTGCTAGAGGTCTGAAAATACTATTCACAAGATGAAGCTCAGAAATGAAATTCCTCAACCATATTGCCTGTTGAGTAGCTTTGTAACAGGTTACATACTCCGCCTCCATAGTTAAAGTTACTGTAAGTGTTTGTTTAACACTTTTCCAAGATATAGCTCCTCCAACAAGCATAAAGATATATCCTAATGTGAATTTGTGATTATCAAGGCAGCTACCATAATCAAAATCAGAATAACCTATCACCTCAAGGTGATTAAACATCCTGTAAGTGAGCATGTACACTAACAACAAAAGCAATGTCTGAACGTGTACAAACTTGAGCATACATAAGACTGACAACAACCGAAGCATATGGGACCTTTTCCATCTCTAACTTTTCTTTATCATTTTAAGGACACTGGCTATTCAAGAGTTTGTCACCCTTTTGGATGGGTGCACTACAAAGATTATAAGTCTTCATGTTGAATCTATTCAAGATCCTTTCAATATATCTTTTCTGAGATAGACTAAGAACACCACTAGATCTATCACGATGAATTTCAATGCCCAGAACAAAAGAAGCATCGCTAAGATCTTTCATATCAAAATAAACTGTTAACATTTGTTTAGTCTCAGAAAGAAAACCCATATCATTATTGGCTAAAAGGACGTCATCAACATACAAGACAAGAATAATGAATTTTCTCCCACTATTCTTCAAGTAAATGCATTGATCAACAACATTTTCCTTGAAGCCAAAGGAGTAAACATTTTGGTCAAACTTAAAGTACCATTGTCTGGAAGCTTATTTCAGCCCATAAATAGATTTTCTCAATTTGCATACCATGTGTTCCTTAACTTTCTCAACAAAACCAGCTGGCTGATTCATCAACACATCTTCATACAAATCACCATTTAGGAAAGCAGTTTTCACATCCATTTGATGGAGCTCCAAATCAAAATGAGCAACCAAAGCCATCACAATACGTAATGAATCTTTAGTAGAGACTAGGGAAAAGGTCTCCTTATAGTATATACCTTCCCTCTGGTTATACTCCTTTGCAACAGGTCTGACTTTGTACCTTTCTATCTCACTTCTAACAGCATGTTTAGTCTTAAAGATCTATTTACACCCAACAGTCTTACAACCATTTGGTAATTCCACCAAATCTTAAACGCCATTCATACTCATAGAAGCTAGCTCATCTTCCATGGCTGTTAAACATTGTGAACTACTAGACCAAGAAATAGAATCCTAAAAAGAATTAGGATCTGAGTCTTCAACTAAATTGAATTCATGCTCCTCCAAGTAAATGTAATAGTCTCAGAATTTAGAAGACTCAATGGATTTAGAAATCCTTGCAAATCTCCAAGGTAGAACTATAACCACATCTAGGACTTAAGTATCATTGCCAACCTGTTGAGGAATATCAACATCATTTCCTGGATTAACAGCATCATCATGAATAAGAGGAGTTTGAATTTCCTTAGGATGAAAAACAATAGGTGTAGGAATAACAACACAATCATCTCTAAAATCAACATCACGAGATTCATCTCTTTCATTATGTTCCATGTCCCCTTCAAAATATATAGCCCGATTTGATTCAACGACTCTAGTAACGTGATTGGGACAATAAAATCTTGAACCTCTTGAGCTAGTACAATAACTAATAAAATAACCTGAAATAGTTCTAGGATCAAGCTTCTTCAACTAAGGATAATAAGTCCTTACCTCAGCCTTACAGCTTCAAATACGAAAATGCTTCAAATTTAGCTTCTTTCCTGATATAATCTCAAAAGGAGTTGTTGGTATAGATTTACTAGGCGCATGATTGAGAACATTAACAGCAGTCCTCAAAGCGTGACCCCACAAGAACTCTGGTAAGGTGGAGTGACTAAGCATGCACTTAACCATCTGCATGAGAGTACGATTTCACCTCTATGTAATCCCGTTTTATTAAGGAGTGCCAGGCATGGTATATTCTGCTTCAATTCCACAATCCTGTAAGTATCTAGCAAAAGGGCCAGGGTTTCTATCAGTTTCATCATACCGATCATAATACTCACGACTTCTATTAGATCTTACACGTTTGATTTGTTTCCCAAGTTGCAATTCAATAACATTTTTTAGTGCTTTAAAAGCATCCAAGGATTCAGATTTCTTATGCAACAATTTAATCCAACCATACCGAAAAAATCATCAATAAAGGTGATGAAGTACCTGTAGCCTCCTATGGCAATAGGAGTAACGGTCCACTAATATTTGTATGAATTATCTGTAATGGTTCCTCCTTTCTAGTTATTTTCTCCTTTCTTACTTTAGTTGTAAACTTCCCTTTTATGCAATCAACACAAATGTTAAAATCAGAAAAGTCCAGATCATATGAAATAGTTCCCCTAATTAATCTCTCCATTCTCTCCTTAAAGATATGTCCTAACTGTTTATGCCGCAACTTAGAAGATTTTTCAGTAACTCTCCCACGTTTCTTTCCAACAATAACTTTAACATCATTATGTGGTTGGTCAAAATAAGAAGAATTAGCAATTAGCATAAACAATCCATCACGCATAATTATAGAACCAACAATAGTAGAATCATAGTACAAAACAACACCATTATTGATTATATGAAAAATGTATTCATAATTGTATAAAACATAAACTGAAATCAAATTCATTCTCATAAAAGGCACATAAAAAATATCTTTTAAAAGAAAATCATGTCCACTACTCAACTTCAAGGAAACTACTCCTATGTGCTTAACATTAACATTAAATCGGTCTCCTAGTTGCATCGTCAACTCCCCTTTATTTAGTTTTCGCCTGCTTTTAAACTCATGCAATGAGTTTGTTACATGACTAGTTGCACCAGTATCTAACCACCATAAATTAGGAGAAACATCAACCAGGTTTGATTCAAAACAAACAAAGATTTGAGGTATACCTTTCTTCTTTGCCAACCAATTCTTCAACTTCACACAGTCACACTACCTATGCCCGTGTTCTTGACAAAAGTTGCAGTTTCCATTAAAAACAGGCTTGGGTTTAACACCAGAACTCTCACTAGGCGCAGAAGATAATGCAAGTTTATCATTCAGATAATGCAAGTTTATCATTCCCCTTCTTCTTAAATTGAGGCTTAACCTATTCGTTTATATAAAATTTCTTCTTGTCACCACTCTTGTAAGAAGTGTCATGAATATTGTGAGACTTTCCCTTCTTCATATTATGCTCCTTTTGAATAAGAATGAAAATCGACTCATCAATGCTCCAGTCATCTTTCTAAGCATGATAAGTAGTCTTGAGAACATCAAACTCAAATGGAAGAGATTCAAACACCTGCTAGATTAGATCATCCTCTCCCAGCACAACTTTCATGGCTTTCAAATTGTTATTCCAGTTCACAAGCTTTATAACATGCTCACGAACACAACCCACATCATCATACTCGAAGACAAGTAATTAGACATTTTAGTCTTATCAAACTTCTGAAATTTTTCACCAACAACCTTGAGACAATTTTAATTTTCGAAATGTTTATTTTCATGGAATTTGGGGTTTTGGTTTTGTTAATTGTTTTCTTTAGAATCTATTTTGTTGTTGTTGATTTGTTTTGATTTGGTGTTAAATCTTTTGGTAAGTTTGTTGAATTTTTTGTTATCTATTTTTAAAAAACTCAAAACTCGAAAACGCCATTCAATAAAACATTCCCTTTTGAATTTTTCGACACTTTTCAGTAGCTTTTTTTTGGGTGAAATTGATTGAGGGCTTTGATAGATTGTTAAATTCTGAATCTAATGACACTAATTTTTTTGAAAACGGATCAAAATTGAGCAAGATATCACTATTTTTTGAACCAGGTCGCGAACCGGGTCAAGCAACCCGAATTGCAGGGTTTTGGGTGAAGGGGACATAGCCCGACCCAACTGGCCTTTCCTCACGTGCAGAGGTGGTGCGTGGAGACGTGTGCGACCAGCTCCCTTGGCTGTTTTTTCCCAAAATTTTCCTATTTTCTCCACTTGCCTAGTTCTAATTTATGGAATTTTTTTGAATTTTTTGAATAATGCAAATATTTGTTATTATTTTTCCAGATTTTAAAATTAATAAAAATATAATATACTCTCTGAATTTTATCTTGAAAAGTTTTGTACTTATTTCTGGTATTTTGTGGGCTTGTGAGTCTTGTGTACTCTCAGTGTTAATGTAGTTACGCACCAAAATTAATTTTGGATGTAGTTTATGTGTATAATGTTATATTATATGATTAATATGGTTAATTTTGTAATTATGGTGCTAATTGGAACCTGTAAGGCAATCTTGGGATGTGTTATTGGACTATTGTCATTCACTTTGTGTAATTGTGAGCTCACCTATCGTGAGACCAATTATTACAAAATGCTATTGTGATGTTGTGATTGGGCATACATTAGATACTATATTAATGAAGCACTTACCCTATCAGTTTGTCTTTATCAATGTGGTTTCTAATGTTTTGTTTAATTCATTGAATTATGTCTTTAAGTTTTTAGTATCCAATTGATATTAGCTTCAGGGCATAATTTAATGTTCTGGGTGATCTGTGTTGTAATTTGGGATCCTTAGGCAGAATTGCAATTGCCAGTTGTGTTGTTTACCCAATTTTACTAGTTGTTGATACATTTGCTAAATCTCTCTGCTTTGTATCAATTTTCAGCTTTAATACCAATTGAAGAAAAATCAACACTAAATTACAAAATAATTTCGTTATTAATCAATACAATTAATTAACCCTATAATTGTAACATGCTAGATTTAAGAATTGGATGAACAAATATTTGAAAATTGAGGAACAATTGAATCCATTGTTGTTTTCTGTGAAGCGGAGCAATATAAATGCAAAGGATTGACTACTACTATTCTAAACCCTGATTAGAAACTCGTATAGTTCTCAATGAGGTGACTGTATTTAAGGTCGGCTAGCAATAGGGCCTCCTGTGTACTGCAAAATATGGACAAAGCCTATCCATTATAGCAAGTCTATGAACACAGACCCAATTATACGTATGAGAGAAATACTATTAGCATCTAATTAATTGAGGTTTGTGCAAAATTATATTTATTATGCTAGCCCACAAAATTATGATAAAATTCTATCAAACCGGACTGTGAGAGACAAAGAAAGAAGGGGAGAAGAGAGGGGAAAACACAAAGAGATAGAGTCAATTGAAGAAGAAGAGGGTATAATAGTCATTTACTATTATTATACATACATTACATTCTATTTCATCCAATATCCAAACAACATTTCATTATATTATATTATAAACCTTCCATCTTTTCCAAACAACAATTTTATTATTAAATATGCATCAAAATTAATTAAATACATCATTAACATCTTAGGATTCTATTCTTGATAAATAAAATGTAATTTCATTTTCACTAATTTAGATAATAATATTCATATATTTAATATTTAATATAAATACTCATATAATCATTTATTAAGTAATAAATCATAACATTTATTTGAAAATGTTCAATGTAGGTAATATCTCACATTCTATATTTTTTAGGAAAAATTAAAAATGGTATTATAATAATATATATCTACCATGTTCTCTTACTAGCATCAAATTCACAAATTTTCAAGAAATTTTTATTGAAATTTTCTATTAGAGAATGACAACAAAAATTGTGACTGATAATTAATAAAAGTATATGAAATAAATGATAATTTATAAAATTAGAGATTAATATAAAAAGATTTAAACGATAAAGAGATAGAGTGTAATTAACACTCACACCTATTTTGTACTAAATAATAGGAAATAATGATTATATTTACTCATTCTATTGAACTTTTTATGAAAATGGAAATTTTCAAATGCATTAATGAGGCTTATATCTTTAAAGAATTTCTTTTGGTGTCAATTGTTTGATTCGTTAATTTTAAATTATATGCACTACCATAATATAATTACAAAATAGATATAAATTTTGAAAAAACTTTACATAGATTCAACCTCAGGATCTAACACAAAAAACTATAATAAAATTATTTAAAATATTACTTATTATTTAATTTATATTAAAATCTTTGTATACATGTAACAAAATTAAATGCTTAAATTTCTCTAACCTATTCATTTCTTACAATCCTTTATAGGGCAAAGGCCAAGGGATGAACCCAGCACATAAGGTTTCTCCCTTTGTGAAGGTCGGGAGAGAGTCATTAACGTACACAACCTTCCATTTATATTTTACAAAGAGATTGTTTTTGTAACTTGAGTCTGTAATTTTCTGAACACAAATGAATAACTTTACCAATTGTTCTAAAATTCACCCTCTTTTATATTACTTTATAGGCTTAAATAGAAATAAATGTCTAATTATTTTATGGTACTTTCCACTACATGTAAACATGAAATCTACTACTTAGATTTATAGAATTCAAGTTCCACAAAAGTCGATGTCGCAAAATGAGGCTTTATCAGTGATAAATTCGAATTCTTTTGATATTGTTTATAACGTTTGATATTGATGATGCTTCTTCTATTTGATTATTTTACTATGGATGCATTTTTCATGATTAAAAATTATTTATAATATTAGTCATAATTATATACTTCATAATTAGTATGATTAGTTGTTAATTTCTATACGTACTTTTTATTGTTACTATACTATAAAATATCCTCTCTTTTTTCATCGCAAACAAATACATAAGCATTATGTAATGAGTGCAGCGACTAGCAGCGAACATATTTCTTACTTTAGGACCATTTAGTTTTAGTTTATTTTTTGGTTTGATTTTTTACTTTATATTTTAGTTTCTCTTTTGTGTTAAGAAAATAAAATTTGTTTGGTTGATATTTGTAATAAAAATAAAAAAAAAATTGTTTGATTTTATTTTTCTATTTTATTCTTCTTAAAACGTTAAATAGTAAATTATCATTAATTTAATTTGTTTACATAATTTCTCAACTCTAGCTACATTAGAAGAGGATGGTGAGATATAAACCTTTTCAATAACAGCCAAATTCAAAGACCTACAAAAATGATTATGCTCATGATACTTTCAATGTAAAAACTTATTTTAAAAAACATAATTTTATTTCCGATCAGATAAGAAGAGCATTTCTCTACAATTTTTAACACTTGTTCATCCTCAATCTTGATCTTCTTCTTCTTCATCTGCACCGTTCCTTGTTGAATCTCTCTACCCTCATTCCACTTCTTTGGTTCTTTCTAATCTTTTTCAATTCATTTTCCTGACACTTTCAGCCTATATATACGCTTTTTTCCCTTTATACCATATTTTAGCTCAAGGTTTATTATCAATGATTTTGATGATAACTATATAATATTTTAAAATTAAAATTGGATTTATTTTCTTATATATGTAACGATATAATTCTTAAAAGGAAATGATATCATAGGATAATTGTTTTCTTTCTTGCAGGAACCTTTTTAATGAATTTACCTTATTAGAAATGATTCCACGACATCTAGAAGGATCTTACTAATTTGAATAATTAGCTCCGAATTTTTTTTCAAAACTTTTCTTTTACCGTCTTAATATTGCAAGATTCTACCATAATTGATATCGAAGATTCGTTAGATACAAAGTTAACTCAGAATAGAAATGAAGCAATGATTAGTTTAAAAAAATGTCTACTTAAAGACGAGCCATTGCTTCTGTGAATTAGTCAGATTTTTGGAATATTTCAACTGCATCAATATTCTCGAAAGTCATAACTGTATCAAACTCCTTGTGACTCAAAAAGTGAAAGCACTCTATTGAGAGAGACTGTTAAACCCTTTACATTTTTTGTTAAGAGATTATAAGAGCTTGTTAAACACTATAAGTGTGGAAGGTTGAAGAACCTTGAAAAATATGTCTTTGTGAGCTTGAAGAGACTCAGGAAAATTTACTACTCAGAGTTTTATAGTGAAACACTCAAGTCGAATACTTAGAGACTGAACGTAGGCTTTGTATAAACCAAACTAGTATAAATCGATTGTGTCACTCCCTCTCTCTCTTAACTTTTAAGTTTTTGCATTACAATGTGTGTGTTTAATTTACAAGAGGCTCCTTCACTTTTAACATTGCAAGAGGTTTCTTTTGTTAACAGGCTCCTTTTGTTTTTAATTATTAACAAGCTCCTTTCATTTTTAACGTTAATAGGCTCCTTTTGTTTTAAATGTTAATAGGCTCCTTTCATTTTTAAACGTTAATAGGATGCTTTCATTTTTAACGTTAACAGGCTCCTTTAGTTTTTTAAACATTAACAAGCTCCTTTTGTTTTAAGCTTTAACAAACTCCTTCTATTTACAAACTTTTCTATTGAAATTTAGTAGGTTCTTATCGTTTACATGAATTGATAGTGACTTGTAAATTTATTAAATCACACACAATTGACCCCCCCATCTTGCGTGTGTTTGCTTTTTCATTTGGTATTAGAGCGAGATTTCACATTTATTATGTTTTACAGCACGGGATAGATCATGTCAAGCAATTTGACAAGCCTTGAATGACAATCTGTCTCAAAGCTTCCCTATTTCAATGGAAATAACTATTCCTATTAGAAAGAAAAAATGCCTATCTATCTTCGATATGTAGATATCAAAATCTATCAAGCTACCAAAGTTGGAGCCACACCTCCTACTATTGATGACATAGAAGTGCGGATTGATGCTAACAGAAGAAATGCACAGTTGAATGCCAAAGCAAGACATTATTTGATCTGTGCACTATCTCCAGAAGATTATGAAATGATATCCTACTGTTCTACAGCAAAGAAAATATGGGACAAACTTCAAGTTACTTTTGAAGGACGAATGAGGTAAAAAAAACATAAATAAGTCTTTAGTGCATCAATACGAAATTATTTGCATGAAACATGGAAAGAATATAGGTGAATTCTTCGGATGTTTAAACAATGTCATCACAACCTTAAAGAAATTAGGAAAGATATATCCCAATGATGAGCTTGTAACAAAGATTTTAAGGTCACTGCTAAAGGAATGGAGACCTAAAGTGACAGCTCTAGAAATCGCAAAGGATCTCGACACTATTTCACTTGATTGATTAAAAGGAAATTTGATGATCTAGAAGTCGAGCTTAGGTGAGATGAAGGATCTTCATACAGAAGAGGAATTGAACTAAAAGTAGCCATTAAATTAAATCCATCAAATGATGATGAAAGTGACATTGAATTGCAAATAGATGGAGATGACAAATTTAATTTCATGGCCAGAAAATATGCCTGCCTCTATAAAAAGAAGTCAATGAAGAGAAGAAAAGAAAAGGAAACAAGAAAATTAGAAATAACAAATTTCTATCTAATCATATGCTATTACTGCAAGAAACCTGGACACACAAGACCAAAATGTCCTCTTCTTCAATATGACAAAGCAGAGAATACAAAACCTAGAAAGCAAGTTATGACTGCAGCTTAGTCCGATGAAGATTTTGAAAACTTGAAAGGAGAAGAGTCTAAAAAAGTCAGTGACATTTTTTTGTGTCCGAATCAGGATACGATGATATATGCTTTAGAACAGAGACAAGAGAAAATCAATGGATAGTTGATAGTGGTTGATCGAGACACATGGTAGGTGAAATATCACATTTCAACTATATTGAAAGGAAAGATGGAGGTAATGTTGTCTTTGTCTACAAATACATGGCAAAAGTCACCAAAATTGGTAAAATTGGTGACTATAATTTTGCTTTTATTGATAAGGTTCTTCACGTTGATAGATTGCAACATAACTTGTTAAGTATAAGTCAATTATGTGACAAGGGTTGTAAAGTCACTTTTTATGCATCCCGTTGTGAAATTATTGATAATCTTAATGACAACATTGTATTTGTTAATCCTAGAAATCATAATATATATTGTGCTCAATTGGAAGACATGTCTTCAAAGTGTTTAGTTTTTTGTTTCACTAGAAAATGATTCATTTATTTGGCATAGAAGATTTGGACATACTAGCATGAACATTCTATCAAAATTATATTTTATAAAGATATTGTTTTCATGAGTCAATCCCGTAACTTTATGAACACAAATGAATAATTTTACCAATTACTCCAAAGTTTGCCCTCTCTTATATTCCTTTATAGGCTTAAATAGAAACAAATGTTTAATTATTTTGTGGAACTTTCCACTACACGTAAACATGAAATCTACTACTTAGATTTATAGAATTCAAGTTCCATAAAAGTAGATGTAGCAAAATGAGGCTTTATCAATGATAAATTCGAATTCTTTTGATATTGCTTATAACGTTTGATATTGATGATGCTTCTTGTATTTGATTTTTTTACTTTTGATGCATTTTTCATGATTAAAAATTAGTATAATATTAGTTGTAATTATATACTTCATAATTAGTATGAGTAGTTATTAATTTCTATACGTACCTTTTATTGTTATTATACTATGAAATATCCTAATTTTTTTCATCACAAACGAATACATAAGCATTATATAATGAGTGCAGTGACTAGGAATGAATGTGTTTCTTACGTTAGGACCATTTAGTTTTACATTATTTTTTGTTTTGATTTTTTCTTTAGATTTTAGTTTCTCTTTTGTGTTAAGAAAATAAAATTTGTTTGGTTGATATTTGTAATAAAAATAAAATATATTTAATTTTATTTTTCTATTTTATTCTTCTTATAATGTTAAATAGTAAATTATCATTAATTTAATTTGTTTACATAATTTCTCAACTCTGGCTACATTAGAAGAGGATGGTGAGATATAGACCTTTTCAATAACAGCCAAATTCAAAGACCTAAAAAGTGATTATGCTGATGATACTTAAAATGTAAAACTTACTTTAAAAAACATAATTTTATTTCCAATCAGATAAGAAGAGCATCTCTTTACAATTTTTAACACTTGTTCATCCTCAACCTTGATCTTCTTCTTCTTCATTTGCACCATTCCTTGTTGAATCTCTCTACCCTCATTCCACTTCTCTGGTTCTTTCTAATCTTTTTTAATTCATTTTCC
>JANVCQ010000003.1:30161988-30183426 GCA_025531925.1 Erythroxylum plowmanianum
TTACATTCTTGAGATTAAGGCGTTGCATGCAAAAGATATAAATACAAAACTATTAAACAAGTTTATTATATTAAATAAGAAATTGTCTTTTTTACACGCCCTGTTTTGTGATGAAGAGCATCGATAATCATCAACCTTGTCCTTCTTCTTTGTAGTCTGTAGTTGTCCATCCATCCAAGTAAGTCGTCCAACTAATGTCTACCATTTATCTTGGTTTTGTGTTGTAGTTTGGAATATTCTTTGAACATTAATGAGTAGATGTATAAATAACGTAAGTATTTACAGCATGTGGAATGAGTTAAATCTCTTATGGACAATCCTTTACATAATAAACCCCTAGAATAGTATATAGACGAGAAACCCGTGATGTAGCTCCCATGAGGCTTATCGGTGAAATATTCAACGAGTCTAGGAGTCATAGCGAGAAGATCCTTTCTTGATTCATGTGGTGTAACAATACCACACACCATAGTGTTTGTATAAATTCAAACTTAGTTTATGAACTTGTAGTGATTAATAGAGAAATATTAACATTAGAAATTCAAGTATAAATATGGATAATCCTTTGCATAATAAATGCCTAGTATGTTATATAGGCTGGTAACATATGATGTAGCTCTCATGAAGCTTATCAGTGAAATATTATATGAGCCTAGGAGTCATAGCGAGAAGACCTTTCTCGATTCATGTGGTGTAATAATGCCACATCCCATAGTGTTTATATGAATTCAAACTTAGTTTATGAACTTGTAGTGATTGTTGTTTTAGTTATGTTTATGCAGATTATTAATGCTTAAGTTATGTTTATACATATTGTTGATATTTGAGTTACGTTAATGCGGAATGTTAATATTTAAGTTATATTTATGTGGAAAGGTAATGTTTGACTTATGCTTATGCAGATTAATGATGTTTGAGTTATGTTTATTTCAACTGTTGATGTTTGAGTTATGCTTATGCATATTGTTGATGTTTGACTTATATTTATGCTTAATGTTGAAATTTGAGTTATAGATATCTAATATATGGACACGTGGTAGAAACAAAGGAAAGAAGGTGGTAAGTATCGAAGTTCTCCCTAGTCAACAATAACTACATCAATCAAATCCTCCCCCACAACAACCACATCAATCATATCCTAGCCAATAACAACAATCGACCTCATCCATTAGTGAACCAACTCATCAATAAGCTCCATCTACCTCAACTAGTACTGAGCGATTTACAAGTATGTTAATCTTTAACAATTATAGTTAGACTTATGCTCAAATATATTTACATGTTTAATGCATATTTTCTTATCATTATTCATTTATTGTTAGGTTCTACCAGAAAAAGATGAAGAGGTATAACTAAAGGTTATGAGTTGCAACGCATGAATATTGCAATAAACAACAAGTTGTCTGTATATATTGATACTTTGGAAGGTCATCCTATAGATAAGATTTAATCGGCAAAATTGTCTAGTAAGTTAGGTGTAATTGCTAGAACTGAATTGTCTTACCTTAAGCATCCCAAGTAGTTGAAGAAAGACAACTGGCTACAGAATGCTTTGGACAAAGTTTTGGTAAAATTTCAATTTATTTAATTATATACAATATTGTTTTACTTATTTAAACACTAATTACACTTCTAATTGTTGTTCACAGATGAAGCTGAATATCGTCGATATCGACAATCTTAATGTTTCAAACTATGTCACTTCACTTTTGAAACAAATGACAAAGGATTGTCTTTATCAATTACATAAATATTAGAAATCTTTTCCTTCAGATGAGAAGGCAAGGAGACATGTTCCAGAATGGATGTCTCAAGAAAATTGGAATAGTTTATGAGATTATTGGGCCTCCCCCAATGTTCAAGTTCATTTTCTTTTACTTCATATTTGCTTCTATTAATCTTGTTAGATGATTTAATGACTGCTTTTTTCTTTACTTAAGAAAAGTGTGAGAAAGCCGAGGTTAACAGAGAAAAATGAAAACGCTTCACAACTAAGGCTTAAAATCATTTTTTGTCATTCAAAAATAGAGTCAGAAGGAACTAAATGGAAAAGAGTATGATAGGATCATGCTCTACAAACTGACACACTATAAGGAAGGTGAAGGTTGGAAGTTTTTAGAAGCGTAAAATAATTATATAACTAAAAAAATTGTTTAAATTTTAAGTTTGTTTATTTATGTATTACTAACTAATAATATTTGAATTAAATATTGATTTTGTTTTTTAAAATTTAAAATAACAGAGTTAAGAGTTGTTGCGAACATCAATATCTGACAGAAATGAGCTTAATGTAGATGACATTTGCAATGAGGTGCTCAGTACAAGATCCAGCTACGTCAAAGGTCTTGGGTTTGAGCCTAAGCCAACTAATTCATACTCATCAACACCAGCATATGTTGAGCATATTTAAGAGAAGAATCAATCGCTTAAGGCTAAATTAGAACAAAATGAATGAAACTTGCAATGTAATGAAAAAAAGTTGGCCAAGCTTGAAAAGATGATCAAAAAATTACTTAGCCCGAATTATATAAGTAGTGACGATGAGGATGAGCCTTAGTCATTAAACTAATATTTGTTTTTTTTATTTTGTACATAAGTATTTTTGTTAACGTTTGTAATTAACATTTAATGATATTTAATTGTTTATATATAATGCTTCAAATTTCTAATTATTTTTATTATATTTTCTATAATAAATTATAAAACAAAAATTTTAATATTACATACAATAACATGGATTAAAAATGTCACCAATAATTATAATTAACATGATAAAGTATTTAGTAGTAATGCATATGATCAAAAATTCCAAAACGTAACCAAAAAGATTTGGCTACGCTTTTCAAATTGCCGTCAATAACTTTTGGCTACGTTTCTAAAAACGTAGCTAAAGAAATTTTGGTGTGTATATCCAATTGTTGCTAATAACTTTTGGACACGCTCATCTTTCGTCGCTAAAAATAATTAGATACGTCTCAGAAAATGTTGCAAAATTTTTTTCGTTATGTTCCCAGTATCGTAGCTAATAGCTTTTCGTCACGAGAACTAAGCATACCAAAAAATTATTGTCAGCCATTCCTGTCTCATGGAACTTGCTTCGATAAATTTCTTGTTGATTGGCTGCTAAGAATTTACTATAAATGAAGATTTTTCAATATTTATAATATATATTTTTAAAAAATAAATTAAAATATCATGTCCGAGATTGAAATTGGTATGTTTGTCATGTTGTTTTGGATATTCACTGACTTGGATTGGTGGATTTAGTCTTATTAGACAATTTCTTTCGGCGCTTGGGAAGCGTCCACCATTGGGTCTATTTCTAATCCAATCTCTTTTAGTAACCTTTAGAACAAAACAAGCGCAGTGACAAATGGAACAGGATCCTGTAATTTTCACATGGATAGATCATTTTTATCAGTTGCTTTCGAAAATTTTATTAATTTAATTTAATTTAAAAATATGTGCCGAGAGCTAAGTTGAGTCTATGCTAGCCTGTCACCTAATTTCGTGTATACGTGACATTATTAAGGTGCAGTTAAATGATCATGGAAGTTCCATTTTAATAAATCATTACCCAAGCCCTTCAGTTAGCCAAATTAATCAGAAATTTTAAGTTATCCAACTTCAAATAGATACAATAATTAGAATTTGTATTCATTCCTTTTCTTTTTCTTTAGAAATTTAATGTTTTTTCAAAAGTATTAAAAGAAACTAACGTTAAAATAAAAGTTGTACTAGAGTAGTACAAAGTTAGATACCAACATGCTATGATGGATGTTCATGTAACTTCTAACCAGTTATAATTAAAATTCTTGTTAAACTAATTGAGATGACTCATTTGATAATCTCTAATAAATTTAAAATGTTAAGAAATGGAAAGATATATAACCAGCATTTATGTCTCTTCAATATTTTTGTCAGCTTCACAATCCTCGGTTAGAACGAATGGATGCTCCCTTCCCTTTAATCATGATCGGTACCAAGGGATTTATGAGGTCTACACTGAGTGAATTAAGTTCCTAATACTGATATTTATGAATTCAAGTTATAGAAAAATGGCTAAACTCCATTTTCCAACACTGACTTTGAAACCCATCTCATAAATCTTTTTTTTTTTTTGAAATTCTATCTCATAATTATTGAATTATTTAATCCATAACTTTATTATAAAACTAATTCTTAAAATTATAGTAGATAATTAACACGAAATTACTTTTTTATAATGACAATTACTTTATAATTATAGTTAATAATTCAAGAAATTAACCAATTCTTCTAAATCTTAAGAGTCCAATCCTAGAAATTTCAGAGAGAGATCATACAACTCCAGTCGACTAAAAGAGCTTGTTTAATTAGTTGCTCCCATTCTAGAAATGACCGCCTACTTTGATAAAGTTACGAGTGTGTGGAAAAGGCAAAGGGCAGAGAGAGGTTAACAAATTAATCAAAACAACTTCTAGTAGTTGAAGAAAATTATAAAAAGCACCGACTTTGAACTTGCGAGCAATTAAATGGGAAAGCAGTTAGGATAATTTTCTACATTCTAAAGCAGTCTCTTATCCAGCCGACTCTTCCAACTTATTGGACTAACTCCGCCTATTTTATAACATTTCAATAACTACTTTAAGTGGGACTTACTTAAAAACGTTAACTTTCAATTATAACAAAGTTGATATTTAGCTACGAAAAAAACGTCACCTATAATTTTTTGCTACGATTTTATTTTGTCACCAAAAACGTCGTCAAAGTTCTGTAGTTGAAAACTATCGTCAACATTTTGGGTAATCATCAACGTTTGACAAATCACCATGTAAATAAATATAATCAGCTACGTTTCTTTCATCTTTAGCAAAAAAATTTTAGTTAGATTTTTAGAATCGTAGTTAAATATTTTTAGTTATGTTTTAAAAAAACATATCTTTTTTATTTTCTCTTTCTACTCTCTTCTTGAAAGATGTAAACTGTACAAACTCAAATTAATTAAAGGGACCATGAACTGTTTTTGCAATTAATTCTTGATTCAAAAGCTTGTGGCTTTCTGACCTGTATTACCCTTGCCATGATGCAGCAATCTAATGCAGGTCTTCACTGAATGATTAGTGAAAAAAGATTGTAAAAGAAAAAAGAAAACAGAACTGGTCTATGTTCAATAATGGAGAGATTGGAAAAATGGGTATGATGGGAAGTGGGACCGATGGTTGAAATATAATTAAAATGCTGTTATTCGTATCTAACTTTAATTATTATAATCAAGTCTATGAAGTCTTCAGAGAGTTGTTTTCCCACGCAGGGTACAAGTCTATGCCCTGATTATTAGACGTCAGTTTTAATATCCTAAGAAAAATTTCTTTTATTCAGTTTAGTATTTTAAATTATTTATTATATTATATTTGATTATAATTAAATAAAAATTATTAATTCCATTTAAATTAGAGTTATCACTAATGTGTTATACATATATATATATATATATATTCTTTTTTACAATATTTTCATTTTTATATTTGAAGTAATAGGCTTAATATTAGTGTAGACTTTGTTCTGACTCTCTTGGAAGCCTCCACCACGAAGTCGGCACGTTCTTATAGAAATAGACAAGTGTTATAAAAAAGAAACAGGAGAAAGTTCATTCAAACATCTTGTCGTTGTCACGACATATATGGAGACCATGTATATGAAATGAATGGGTGGATCATATTGCATGGCGTATCGCTTTCAAGTACTTTATTCTTATCCTTTCCTAATTAAACAAACATCTAGGGAGAAGCGAGCTGAATCTATACGCTATCCCTAATATTGGGGCAGCTTTCACCTTCATGTTGACGTAAGATTCCTAGGCAATCCTGTACGTCATATATCTATTAATAAATAAATCACCAACAAACCCTTTATATTTTTCTTTTAAATTAGACAATTAACTAATTCATATTATGTATGATGATACCAAATCATGCATTTTTTCATAAAAACTAAAAATTAAGATTGCACAATATGACTACCTACATCTAATTAATCATAAATTATAATTTAAAAATTTTTAACTTAAAATATTAATTTACAATTTACTATTAAATTAGACACTTTGTCTATATATACAATATTTTTACTCAATTATGTATGCTTTTCTATCAAACTAAAAATCAGTATTTGTCATATGTAGTTAATAACATTCTTAATAAACTAATTAAAAAATATTTTTTTTAATTTTAAGAAATTAAATTATCAAAAAACGATAAACTCTACAATTTACATTATATTATAACCTACAAAGGATATAAAAGGGGAGAGAACTACTTTCCTATTAGCTCAATCAATACAAACCACTTACAACTACAGAAACCAATGCCTCCTCATTGCTAGCCGCATAACATCCATGCTTCCCATTCACAATGATGGCCTCCCTTATCAAATTAACTATGTAGTCCACAAGCTCATATTTACTTCGTTCAAATTGCTTGTAAAGCCGTCTGTTCATCTCCCTCCATAGTTGATAAAGTACCATCTGAAACGAGGCCTTAATAATGAAACCATCCAACCTCCCTTGTTTGGTTTTTTGTACAACCTCTTTCAGTACATCATTCCAATCATATACAGAATTCAGAGTGCCTATCAAATGCAAATTCGACTCTACACCACTTTGATATACTCACATTCAAAAAAACAAATGGTTTCTACTTTCATTTACTAGATTACACAACACACAAATGGGGTCGAATGTACCAAATCACCTGTCCATAGTTTTCAATCTATTTTTAATAGCTAGCTATAAGAAGAAAGCATATTTAGGGCATAATACATGTTTCCAAACTAGTTCAACCCAAGGTACCTGTTCCCTCGCCTCTCTCCCAATGCCGCGTGTTGAAGAGGTTGTGAAAACGCCATCTTGGGTTGCTGCCCAAATCATCTTGTCTGGAGTATTGCTCAAATATTATGCTGTTCATATAGCTGTCGATAATATGTCCGAATCTGCACCTAAACAGGCGATCTCCCTCTCGTACAACCCAAGCAAGTGAGGTTGCCTTAGGAATTTGGTTCCTGACCCCCATTAGTTCATTTTGTATCCAGAGAGGACTCTTATCATGCCAATTATCAAACTAGAAATATGTATCGTCACCACTCCCAATTCTATCCTAATTACAGGATAAATCAATTCCCTTAACTGCAGGAGACTTTTAAATATCCAGGAGTAATCGTGCCTCAATTGAAGATGCCAGAAACTTTGCCCGTTAAGGCGGTAAACCTGCACCCATTTGACCCACATCACATCTTTATCTACAAATAAACGCCAAATTCTCTTCATAAGTAGACATCTTTGCATTAAATTAAACGAAATTATGCCCAATCCCCCATGCTTCTTTGAAATGACAATCTTACTCCACTTAACTTTCGTACCCTTACACTTTTCATAATTACCAGTCCATAAGAACGCTTTGATAATCCTCTCCATTTCTTTAATCACTTTCTTCGGAATAACAACATGAGCTGCCTAGTGCACATTCATGCTATTCAAGACAGATACAATAACGCTAACTCTGGCTACAAAGGACAGAAAACGATTCTGTCATGCATTGATTCTACTATTTAAATTTTCCAGCAAAGGCATGAAGTCAGAAAACCGAGGCTTACCTGAAGTGATTGGTACTCCTAAATACTTGAACAATGTGCCTTGAAGAGATAACCCGACCAGATTGCTAAGCTCTTCCCGATTTCTTACATCTGAGGACATATAAATGGCACTCTTCTAAATGTTCATTTGCAAACCCGACCAGCAAGAAAAAGTGTTCATCAAGTTCATCATCATCACTAACATTCTTAATAAACTGGAATTTTAAAATTATAGATTAATATTAATATATCTTTTTTTTCTCTGATAGGTTGTCTATTTTTTGTAGTTAAATTATGAACTCTCATTACTATAACATTTATCTTTCTTTTTTTATTAGATATAATATGTATCGCATAATATATTATCTGGCATATAGTTAATTACATAATGCATGCATATGGTCAACGCAGAAGCTTGAATAGTATAGAATCATAAAAATCTTAATCTTGATTGTTTTAATATTAACCACGAAATAACTAACCAGAAAAAGTATTTAAGCATTTTCTTTGAATTTTTTTATACAAAGAGCAGTTACAACTATTAGTTTCTCTCTCATTCTATCCATGTTTATGTCATCAACTTTGAGGCATAGATATTATGTCTATTTTTGGATTTACTGTGAAAATAAATAATCACTACAACAAAAAAGAGCTTTAGGCAATGGTATGCTTGTAACAGTTTAAAAATGTGTTGCTAAAAATTAACACAATGCAACAAGTTGTAAAGTATTGCCTTTAATAATAGTAAAAAGCAACGATAATAATAATTTGTTGCTATATATATCAGAAAAGACAACAAATTTTAAAAATAGTTGTAATAAGGTCTTATATATGCAACATCTAGAATGGTTTGCTATAGTTGTAGTCGTTTATTTATTAAAGGGTATTTACTATATATAGCTACTTACTAATATATATTTAAAATATAAAATTTCTCTATTTATTAATGAATATTCAGAATATGTCTAACAAGATTAAATTACCCACCTATTTTTCTTTAGTAAAATAAAAAGATATGATACAATTTCTTCAAAAGACACATAAGTAATTGTAATATGCAACCTCTTTACTTTTTGCTATTTCACGCAGTACATAACTATTGCTTTTTTAAAAAATAAAAAATTTATTAATAGAATTAATACTAAATCATTTGGAGAATATATACTCTCTTATTGTTACATTTGCATGCGGGTCTACCGGAAGCAGTCTGTTTATTATGTAGAGGTAAGGCTATGTACTATCAGACCTCTCCAAACTCTGCTTTATTGCAGGACTTCGAACTGGATGTGATGATGATAATACTCTCTTATAAGAAATGTAAGCCAAAACGATGAGAAAACAAAAATTTTGAATTAAGAAGAGCCATGAAATGACGTTACGTCTAGAATAAGAAGAGACATGAAATAGCAACACCTCAAAGTGGCACAATTTCTTCGCTCTTCGACACCCAAAACCCTCCCTCTCATCGTGTCATTGTTTCCTAACATCACCGCCTCATCTTTCTCACCCTCTCTGATAGTGCTTATTTACCTCCCGCACTTCCTTTCATTTTTTGCTTTTGTTACTTGATGTTGCATTACTAAATGTCATTAATATTTCTTCTCTCTTCAACACCCAAAACCCTCCCTCTCATCGTGTCATCATTTCCTAACATCACCACCTCATCTTTCTCACCCTCTCTAATAGTGCTTATTTACTTCCCGCACTTCCTTTTAGTTTTTTGCTTTTGTTACTTGATGTTGCGTTACTAAATGCTGTTAATTATTCATGGGTTTAGGGTTTATTAACATTAGTATTACTTATTTAACCTCTTTTTGTTCTACTTAATGTTTTTATTCATATAGTCTGGACAAGGTTTGATAGAGCTTGAATCTTGCTTCGGGTTTTTGGCAATAAGTGTTAGAATAAATTGCTAGAAATAATTGATGCCAGGTACTGGAAAAGCTTATGAATTTACATTTGCTAGTTGTTCTTCCAATTGTACTTTTGTTTGATAACAAACAGGTTCTCTAACAATCTCAATGAATTTCCTGAGTTTCTTAGTTGTACCTGCATGTGTACTGATTAGGGAGGTTGCATGAGATTTGATAAGGGGCCATCGAAAGATCTAAACATTTTAAAAGTTTGACTTTTTTTGTTAATTTTAATGTATATCTGTCATTCCAGGATTCTTAAGTGTCTCTTTAATAAAACTGTACATTTCTCAAGTGATATAATTGTGGTTCAAATGGTTCTTAGTGGTGATGCTTTGTCCTCTAAACAAATAATCACAATTTTACATTCTGATGGCAAGATAATATCTTATCACAAGCCATGCTATGCAGTGGTACATTCCATAACTTTGTTTTTTTTAGAAGTGTGATTACTCTTTTAACAAAATGATTACATTATATGTCCTTTAATGCTGGGTTCATATTTTCTTTCATGTTAAATGAAAAACTAATGATGTGTCTACTGTAGAATCAAGTTTAGAAGTGGAAGATGTTGATTCCCCTAACCTAACTAGAAGCTAGTGCTTTTTATTGTTTACTTTGATGATTTTTTTGAGTTCACAATTGCATTTATGCTTTTGAACTTCTTCTACATCCGTGAGTTAATAAGTTGCATTATTATCTTAGAATAGCAATGATTGCGTGGATGGCAAGCCCTCACATTCGATACTTACATCTGTAGATAAATTGACAGGTAAGAGGACTTAGAAAAGCAATTCTTACTGGCGAAGTCTTTGAATATGATGAATGTATACCTATGATGTCAAAGACTGTGCATCAAAGATGGAAGAAACATGCTCTTTTTGACAAAATATCTTTATACTTGTTTCTTTTCAGTGTTTCCTTATTGACCTAACTTATCCTTGGTAATCTAATCAACATATCTGGTTTTACTAGGCAATCAAAGAGTTTATATGATCTTTTGAAAGAGGTGATAGAGAGCAATTTATATTTATGATCATTCGAATTAGGAGTCTAACTATTAGTTGTTGAAGCACATGTAACTTTCCTCATAATTGTTGAGGATTATATAATTTGCTTGTGTATTTTGTAACAATTAAAGGTAATTTTCTTTTGTATTTTGAATATGTTAAATGTTGGATTTTTTTTAAGTTCTTATAGACTACATATTATATATAAATGCAATTTTTTGCTTAAAAAATTCACTTTGTTACTTTATATATAAATTGTTGCTTTTATATTATTGGAAACAATAGAATAAATTGTTTCTTTTATTGTTACGAATTGTTGCTTTAAAAAATCCACTTTGTTGCCTTATCTATTTAACATTGTTACCTAAAAAGATTTAAAGTGTTGCGATATCTATTTAACATTGTTGTTAATGTTGCTTTAGTCAAAACTTAAAGCAACATTTTTTATTTTGTTGCCTTATACTTATTGCAATGTCATTTCTTGTAATGATATGAATTTTGTTGCCTTAATAAAAGGGCAATGATAATTGTATTTAAAGCTATGCTTTTGTCTATTGCCTAAAGTACTTTTTGCTGTAATGAATATGCAATGAATGAAAAATCTTCACTAGCTTTTTGGTTGGTGAAACCAACATAAGTCCTTTTTGGTTAACTAGACTAAGAAAAGAAAATAGAAAAAGAAAAGGTTATATACACATCGGTCACTTTTATGATCATCCTAGAATTCGAGCATATCAAGAAGAAATTTTCTTAAATTTTGTATATGACTTATTAATGACAATATAGGTGGGCTTCAAAAAACTTAAAAAAATAAAATTTTAAGCTACCAAGGTATTAAAAAGTGTTGAAATAAGATTTGAATTAAAGAGATTATTTGATTTAGGGAAAACAAAATTATAAGATTCAAATATAATTTGTATAATTTGAAATAATGATAGAAATAAGTATACAATGCAAACAAAATTTGAAATAACAAAGTGTTTTTATTGTTAGTAGTTTGATTTTTTGTGTATGTTTGTCTGTTTTCTGTGTTTGGAGGTCTCCTTTATGTTATGATGTTGGTGAATTTATACAATCCTCTTAACTTCAACTGCCTCAAGCAGTTTTCCTATAACTGCTTAACTTCTAACCCACGTTCTAGCTTACCACATAATATTCTCCTAACTTCATTGGCCTCTAGCAGTTTTCTGCAACTACTCAACTTCCAACCCACTTTCTATTTTGGCCACGTCTTGACTGACTGCCTTTATGTATTATTGTTTTTAAAGCAAACCTCAATTATGTATCAATTGTCTTGACTTCTTAACTAATTCCTACGTCCATGAATTTTTGGGTAAATGCCTTATAAGACTTTCAATATTTGGTCTTTTTCACTTTTCAGTCAAATAGGCAAAAAAATTTTAGACTATCAACAATTAACCTTCACATGTATTAAAGAAATTCTAGAATTTCGAAATTATTTATCTTTGCAAAAGCATATTTTAAATCTTCAAATTGATCTTCATCCTCTTTTTGTAATGCTTCCCCCTCAATAAACCAACTTTGTATTCTCACACCCTTTTAGCTCTTCAAAATTCTCCATAATCATTTGTATTCCGAATTTAATTTTTGCAACTACCGATACCTCTCTCTATCATAGTCTATTCATTAAGTTCCTCTTGACATCCAACAAAAGAAGTAGATCGAACTCAATTACATTAATGGTTGGAACTGGTAGGAATCGATCTTCATCTACGAATATGATTTGGTAAGCTTCAACAAATAACATGACTTATTTAGCTATTGTAACTTCTCTATGTAAAAGTGTATTCATTACATTCCTCTTGACAACCAACAAAAGACTTATATCGAACTTAGTTGTATTAATGGTTCCAATTGGTGGGAATGGATCTTCATTTATCAATAAGGTTTGGTTAGATTTAGCAAACAACATAATTCCCTTGTTAATTTAATCTTAGATAATATTCTTAAACCCCCAATATGAATTTATTTAGTGATTCCATGTATTATAGTATTTGCAGTAGTCCTTCCCTCTAATTCTTTCCTTTGTGGGAATTTTATGCTTTGACAATAAAGTAATGAATTTTTCTTGTAACAGAAAAATCAAAGATTTCCTCTATCATAGAGGTGGCAAAAGTGTACTGACTATGAGTGCTTGCATTTTTCTTTTAACTTCAAGAGATTTACGCTCTAGAGAGGGGCAAACACATATTCCAAGGCTATTAACTTTGACCATTGTTGAATTATGTGTTTTTTATATAAAATAAGTATCAATTAAACTCGTTTTCTGGTGTCTTTCTTCCCTAAGTAGTTTTTCATATTTAAACACTTTTGCTACCAATTCATAAAAATTACGACATTTCATACCTTGGATTTTTTTTTCCTGAAGTTCAATATCAAGACCACTTTGAGCTAACTTCACATACTCAATCTTCGAGAGTGCAATCCAACATTGACTTATCATCTTCTTGAATTGAGTGATGAACATGTCATCATTCTTGCCACTTTTCTAAGTAACCATAAATAATTTAGCTATACTGACTTCATATTTAGTACTAAAAATTGAATTATGGAACAATATCTCCATTTTAGCCCATGAAATGACATAATTCCTAGGCAACAATGTATACTAAGAGAAAATTAAGAATGTTAATGAAATTGAGAACAATCTAAGTTTGAATTATTGAAATTTTCATAATTAGTCAAATCTCCATATTGAATGGTGAATTTAGCAATGTGTTCAATTGTTGATTGACCATCTTCACCAGAAAATAAATTAAATTTAAGAATTCTATAGCCAAGTGAATATAGATTCTCATTATTAATATGCTCCAAATAAGGTTTATCGAATTTTGAGTAGCCAAATTGTCTCAAACTAGGCTCATACAATTCCTAAACAACTTCATATCAACTTATAGTCTCATTTGTGGGGTAAAAAAACATTATTGTAGTTTATAGTCATAATGTTACCCTCTAAACTATATTATGGTCTATTAGCTTCAATATCTACACCAAATCCTTGGCCACTAAGAGTTTGGGGCTTGACCACTTGTCGACTATGATTAGTGCACAGAGGTACCATAGGAACATCCTCTCTTTTATAAGGAGGAACATATCAAAAGAAGTAGCTAGAAAGCAACTGCAATCACCAACTTTCATAGCATTTGAAGCAGGATGCCTCCCGAGCCCTTTGAAGATTTGTTAAGCTAAAGTAGGAGAATTATCGTTAATGATCTATATTGGAGTGACATAAAGTTTGTTAACCTTTTTTGTTAGTATCTTGATTACTTTAGCCATAGAGGTTGAGTTAGGCTTCAATTTCGAAATTTTGTTTGCATGAGCAATGTCATTTCATTGCGGCGATTTTGGATTCTCCCCAGCAAAAAGTTAACTAAATAGGAGGTTGCCTTCTCAATATTTTCAATCATTTGAGATACAAAACCTCCATTACCTACTGCAATAGGGACTTCTTCCTCCAAGGTTAGAGGCACAATTTTTTTCATTTCTTGTACGTGGCATCACATCCTAGTGACGTGATAATTTATTGGTTGCTTATATGATTAACCTAGAATTCGAGTGTGTTAGAGAGGAATTCTCCTAGAATTTTTATATGACTCCTTATTGACCATATAGGGGGCTTCAAAAACTTAAAGCAATAAAATTTAAGCTACAAAGATGCTAAAAAGTGTTGAAATAAGATTTGAACTAAAGAGTTGACTTGATTTAGGTTAAAAAAAAGTAAAAGATAAAACTAAATTTTCAGATAATGAAAGGGATAAGTATACAATACAAAGAAAATTTGAAATTATAAAGTATTTTTGTTAGGGTAGTCTAATTGTCTATGTATCTTTGTCTATTTTGTGTGTCTAGAGGTCTTTCTTGTGTTATGATGCTAACGAATTTTATTAATCCTCTCTAGTTTAATTGCCTTAAGCTATTTTCCTGTAATTACTTAAATTCCATCCCACATTCTAGCTAATTGCCTACCATATATTATTCTCCTAACTTCAATAACCTTAAGCAATTAGTTTCATTGTTTGTATATGTTTGTCTATTTTATGTGTCTCTTTAGGTGTCCTTTGTTTTGTAATGCTGGTAAATTTATATAATCCTCTCAATTTCAACTGCCACAAGTAGTTTTCTTGTAACTGCTCAACTTCTAACCCATATTCTAGCTAATTGCCTACCATATACTACTCTTCCACCTTCAATAGCCTCAAGTAGTTAGTGTAATTGTCTTTGTATGTTTGTTTGGAGGTACTCCTTGTATTGTGATCCGATAAGTTTATATAATCCTCTTAACTTTAATTACCTTAAGTAGTTTTAATATAATTGCTCAACTTCTAACCCACTTTTCATTTTGTCCACATCCTGACTAACAATCTCCATGCACTAATGTTTTTAAAGCACATGTTAATTATGTATCATCTATCTGAACATCTAAATCCTAGACTTCGAATAAATTGATTCCATGTCTATGAATTCTTCGGCTAAATGTCTTCTAGGACTTCCAATATTTAGGCCTTTTCATTTTGAACCAAACGGACTAAATTTTTTAAAGGTATCATCAATATCATTTGAATTTCTTTCTTAATACCATTCTAATTTCATTCTTTGGAGAGAATGAGAGTTAATGATATCTTGTAAATACTTTTTCGTATTAGTGTTGATATTCTAACATTTAAAATTTAGGTATCAAAAAAATTTCATATTAGAAAGTTTTTCTTATAAATTCGTCATTATATATATATAAGCGCTTTGAAGAGGAAGCAACGTACTAGATAATTTTTGCAATATCTTCAATTTTGTAATTTCAAAACTATTTTTTTCTACATTTGAATTAATGGGCTCAACTTTGTTGGACTTTATATTTTAAAAAATCTCTTTAAAGCCTCCACCTGTCCACCAATGAGTCCTTTTCTATTCCTTCCAGTAATAGGAACCTTTCTTATAGAAACAAACAAGTGATTACAATAGAGGAGCAAAAAGAGTAAAATGAAAGAAGTAGGGTTTCACTCAAAGATCTTTTAATTTCTACAAGGTGAATGGACTATATATAGATTGGTGGATCATGTTACATGGTGCATTCCTTTATAAAAGCTATAGAGTAATTTATTGTTATACTTTATATTTTCCTAATTAAAAACATGTATAAAGAGGCGAGTTGAACCTATATGCAAACCTTATCATCTATACTTAACATTCTTAGGCTACTTATGTGGTAATGAAAGTTAGAGAAGACAATGATATATGTCATATGTTCATATTAATGAATCACCACCAAACACTTTATTCATCTTTCATCAAATCAAATTCTCTTTTAAAACAAAATCAAGGCCAATCGAATTGATATTCAATTACTCAATTTTTAATCATTAAAAATTTGTAATGTATATAATCAAATTTGGAAAACAAACATTAAATTAATATAAAATTTAACTAAATCATGTATGCTTTTGTCAAAACCAAAATTAAGATAGCAATACACCACTATTAACGTCTAATCCAATCATTGGTTATACTTTAAATTTGAACACAAAGAATCCAACTTTAAAGTGGGCATTAACTTGGAATTTTACTTATTAAGTTAGACACTTTGCCCAACTTACACTAGAAAGAAAAAAATAGTTGAAACTGTATATAATGCTTTATCTTTAGATACTCATTGGCTAAATTTTGTATTTCTATCTTTTTTTTTTCTTTTCATACATATGAGTTGTCAACATGGACGGATCCACATTGGAGGCAAGTAGGGGGACTTGCCCTTACTGTCTCCAAAAAATTTTATATAAAAAACTATTGTTTTAATTTTATAAAAAATAAAATTTTGCTCTCATTAAAATTTTGCCTCCATTAAAAATAAAATTTTGCCCTCATTAAAATTTTACTCCTACTCAAAAAACTTCTCATTAAAATTTTACCCCCACTAAAAAAACTTTCTGAATCCGTCCCTAGTTGTCAAGATATTTTCTTATATCCTATTAAGAGAATATGCTTTCTTATGTTGAGTTTGAGGGCATATACTTTTTTTTGAATTACAAGGAAAACCCAAATCAAAACTAACTAATTAGCGCAGAGATTTGCGATACAACGCGTCGTGGGCGTCTCGGAGAAGGCAATCCAAAACAGACAGTGGAGGCTCCTGGAGGATGTATAGACCCGGGCTGACGAAAGATGCAAGAGAGGCGAGGTGATCCGCGCATTGGTTCCCTTGGTGAGGAGCATGTAGAAACTGCACCTCCCAAGCTTTGTGGAGGAAATTGCGAGTACCTGTCACCAAGAGAAAGTCATCAGTCAAAACAGGAGTGGAAGCAGACAAAATGTTGATAACTTCGAGGGAGTCCAATTCAACAAGGACTTGGCGGTAGCCAAGGTCCTAGGCAAGTTGAAGTCCTGAGTGGACGCCCCAGAATTTTGTAGTGAGTGGTGAGTTGCGAGCTATGTGCTGGGTAAATCTGCCACACCACTGTCCGTGCTAATCGCGAAGTAGCCCGCCTGTTGTATGTACGAAGTAGCCCGCCGGCTGTAATGAGACGCCCGCCATGGTTAACTGCTCCATCAGTGTTTAATTTGACCCAACCCTCAGGCGGTTTGCTCCACCCGACTAAATTGTCCGTTGGTAAACTCCGGGTAGGAAACACAAGTCTTTCTGCTACATTGGCCCGTTCGATCCAGTGTAGGTATTCCAAAACGACTATGTCGCCCACTTCTGACCAAACAAAATCGGGGTCAAAAACACTTTGATTTTTCCAATACCAGAGGAACTAACAGACGACTCCAAAGATAGTCGACCAGGCGGAATTGCGCACATGGATTTTCTTCGTAAGGTTGGAAGTAATCCAAGTGACATCATCCTATAGGAAGAACTTCGGATCCCCCATAGCTTGGGGAAACTTTGCCCAGAGGTCGGTAGCTCGCGGGTAATCCCACATGACGTGTAAGGAAGATTCATCATGACCACAGTAATGGCATCTACTATTCGTTGCTATGTGAAGATGCATGTGTTGGGTGTTGGTCAGAAGTTTGCCTTTAGCCAGTAGCCAGAGGAAGGCCCTAATTCGCTAGGCACCATCCCATTTCCAAATTAATTCCCAGAGGTGGCCATGAGCATCCATGGGGCGTCCCTTAATTAACTCATAAGTCGACACTACTGTGAACTGTCCATTTGTCGTGGGACTCCACTGGAGGGTATCTGCCTCGATACTATCGGGATTGGGGGAAAGCTCCACGATGTCCAGGCAAGCTGCAGAAGGGAGGTAGTGCTGGAAGAGCCTTCACTTCCAGGTACCGTCAGCGTTCCAAAAATTGACCACAGAGGCAAAAAGGGCGCATTCGGGAATATGGGAACTCGCCACATGCAGAAGTGGACCCCAATCCTTAACCCAATTATCCATCCAGAATTGGATTCGCTGGCCCTTACCTATTTGCCAGTGAAGGCCTTGGTGAACCACAGGCCAAGCCGCACTTATACCACGTCAAGTAGGCAAAGCTCCAGCCCGCGCTATAGTAGGAGGGATATGGTGAGGGTCAAACCGATATTTACCACGGAGGACCTGAACCTAAAGAGCTTGTGGATGGGTGATCAAGCCCAACCTAACTTAGATAGTAAGGCATCATTGGAAGAGCGAATGCGTTTAATGCCCAGATCCCCTGCTTTCTTGGCCTAACAAACGGTATCCCAATTTGCCAGATGCACTTTCCTTTGCTCACCGGCGGAGCCCCATATAAAATCACGCATGAGTCTCTCAAAGTCATTACAAAGTTGCCGTGGAAGACGAACAGTTTACATGGTATAGGTGGGAAGGGCTGCTATCACAAACTGAGTGAGCGTGACTCTGTCGGCTAAAGACATGACCCTTGCTCTCCAACCTGCGAGCTTTTGGCGAGCATTATCAAGGATATGCTGGTATGTGTGGCGGGATGCCCGCTCGTGAAGTAACGGGACGCCCAGATATTTTCCCAAGTTGTTCGTACTGGTGATATGTAATTCGTGGCTGATTTGGCTGCCAAGAGTTGAGGTCACATTCTTAGAAAAGAAGATTCGAGTTTTGTCAGGGTTCACTTTCTGTCCTAAAGCCTGACAGAATTTGTCTAGAGTCCTAGCAAGTACATGGGATTCCTTTCCTAGGGCTAAACAGAATGTAAGTATGTACCTTTACCTAAATGTGACGAAACTTAAGAAATGGGATATTCTTTTATTAACATTCTCATTAGCACATCTATAATACTATAATTATGATATAATAAGAAGTAGGTCACCTCGATATTTTTTGTTTGTTTGTTTGTTGAAATTGGCCAAATTGGGATATGATTCATCGTGTTTATGTGCTATGCAACTATTGTTGCCTTAAAGTCATACTTTTGTTATTTGTTTGATTGTTAGTGGCCAATTGTTTATATATATATCGGTCAAAAGTGTACTTTGAATCTTAATGTTTACAACAAAATATAAATTAAATCTTAACATTTTGAAGTGCTCAAATTAAATCTTAACATTTTCAAAACTTTAGAACAGACCCTAAATGAACAAAATTTTGACAAAGTTAATTCTCTATTAGTTAAATATCACGTAAATGCTGACATGATGTTATATATATATATATATATTAAATAGAAAGTAGATTCTATTGTCACATAATTAATTTTTAAAATTAATCAAAAAGTAGATCCCACAATCATGTGATAGCGGAACTCACTATTTATACATTTTTGACAATGAGTCTCAATTTTGACGAGGAGCTCATATTTATATATTTTAGACAATAGGTTTCATTTATTATGTAATAGTGAGCCAATTTTTATTTAAAAATAAGAAATGATATTATGTGATGTGACGTTTAATTGACGGGAAATTAATACTGTAAAATTTTCCTTCCACTTAAGATTTGTTTTAAATATTTTGAAGATGTTGAGGTTCAATTTAAACGTTTCGAAATGTTAGAGTCTATTATATATTCTTTTGCAAACGATGAGGTTCAAAATATACATTTAGCCTATATATATTACCTTAACTAAACTAAAAAAAAATTTCATCCTTGATAATCTTAAATTTCAAAATTATAGTTTAAGATTAATATATATTTTATCACAATTTAGTATGACATTAGTCTTTATTAATTTTTTCATTCTCGACGCTTAGGATAGGACCTTTGCCATTCCTTCTATTAACACAGACGACCCAAAGACATGGCAGGTGAAAAGTGACGAAAGAAAGAAGAGTCAAACAAAAGAAACAACTTTTGGATCTAGTTCATATTCTCTATCCAATTTTATCGTGTCTTATTCTATTTCATAAATCTCAATCATTCATTTATGCATGTTCCGCGTAGATCCTGCATAAATAATCACAAAATTCACATAAATAAATAGCTGAAATTTATAAAACAGAAAAAGACACTGTAAAATTAAACAAAATATCTTGTCCCCCTTTGGATCACCCGAAGGGCTCTCGTAATTAAGACCCGGATGAGAAAAAACACTTGATTCGGGTTTTGGAGTTCTGGCTCAGGCGACTTTTGAATATTCCTTTTACCTGCCCCACCATCAAAGGAAGCTACCTGGTGACTTCGTCCTGTTGTTGCTGATTCTCTTCTATAAGACTATAAATACATCTATTCTGTATTCACTTCTAAACTACCATCACCACTACTTATTTTCCGTTCTCTATTCTTCATCTACGTATCTGAAGCCCAAAAAAAAAAAACAGACGCTTGTCTGTTTTTTTTTTTTTTTTTTTCCCGTACTCCTGTACCAATTTTATTTCCCTCGTACATCCTAGACCCATTATAAATATTCCTACATCAGAAATTTCTGCGGTGTTGTCCTCGGCTCTTACTCAGAATCTAGATTAAGATTCTTTCCATAGAAAAATTTTTTGTTTCTCGATTTTGAACGCACAGACATATTGCTTTGATGGCCACAAATTTCTCCCCTCTCTCCCTATCCCTTGCTAATGCTGTTCTTGATGTTCATGGGAATGCCGCCGAAGATGAGGACCAAGTCTCGCCTTTCAATATCAATCCAAAAACACTAGCTGACATGGTCAACGCCAAAAGCTTGGAGTCCCTGAACCGAGGAGGAGGAGTTGTTCAACTTACTGCAGCTCTCCAAAGCGACTTATCGAATGGCATCTCCGGCTATGAGGGCGATCTCTTGAAGAGGAAACTGTACTTTGGTTGCAATAATTACAATAGATTGCCCACCAAGAACTTTATTTTCTTTGTCCTCGAAACACTCAAAAGCATGACTTCCATAGTCTTGCTGGTCTGTGCTCTTATCTTCCTGGGATTTGGGATGTACGAGCATGGAATAAAGCGTGGTTGTTTCGATGGTATAACCAACATTGTTGCGGTATTGTTTGTCGTTGTTGTCTCTGCTGCAAGCAACTTCAGTTTTTCAAAACGTTTGCAGAAGCTTTCTGATGAGAGAAACGTTTTCAAGGTGCTGGTTGTTAGAGGTGGGAGACACAGTGAAGTACCCGCCTTTGAAGTTGTGGTCGGTGATGTTGTGTCTTTGCAGGTAGGTGATCAACTACCTGCAGATGGTTTACTGTTTAAGGGTTTTTGTCTTACGGTGGAGGAATTTACGGTGACTGGAGATAGCAACACGGTTGAGGTCACGTTCGAAGGCAATCCATTCTTGCTTTCTGGTTCAAAGGTGATTGATGGCTATGGTTCTATGCTAGTTACATCAGTTGGCATGAACACTGGTTGGGGTAGCACGATGAGCGCTATGAGCCGAGAACCGGACGACCGCACACCTCTTCAAGTGCAGTTCCACGGTATAGCTTCTCGGATCGGTAAGGTTGGATTGGTTGTGGCAATGATTGTGTTCTTGGTGCTGTTCTTTAATAGTGGAGAGACAAAGCTTTTTGATATGTTCAAGACGATCGCAATTTTTATCAATTC
>JANVCQ010000003.1:30191234-30215833 GCA_025531925.1 Erythroxylum plowmanianum
TTCTTAAAAATATATAATATAGTTGCTAATAAATAATAAGCATATAATAATATTGTCTTGTACAAATACAAACATAAGTTTATTTATTAGAAAGGAATGAAAAATGAGTTGATTTAGTAATAGACTATAAAATTATATTTATTTATACGGTTGCGCTTTATATAATATAATATTTGAAGTTTTAATTATGATATTAATTGTATTTTCTACACTAAGTTGCAATAAGAAAAAGGATAATTTTTTTGTTTATTAGTTTATTATTATTTTTTATTTTAACATGATAAAATAAGATTTAATGATGTTAGAAAAATATTTCTATTTTTTAAATCAATAAGGTCTAGTAGAGTAGTTCGTTCTCGCATTGATTCATAATAATAAGAAGCTATATTGTGATATTTGATAAAAGATCAATTGTGATTCAAGTGATCTTAGTCATAAATTTACAAGGTTTGTATTAAGATCGTTGAATTGAATTACCTTTTTTTAGAAGAACTGAATTTACAAGTGATTTTAGCAGTTTTATCAATTATTCATATAAGAACAAACTACATTGCTATATTAATAATTCATATAAGAACAAACTACATTGCTATTCTTAATTTAAATATAAAAATGACTGCTATTCATTATATTAACAAAAATTGAACACAAAACTTATGTAAGATTTTTATGATAATGTCTCGTTTTTTAATAAACTTTCAATAGAGTTTATTATTTTTTATAATTTTTTATCATATATATTGATATGAATAGGTTCTGGTTATCCTAAGAATCGAACCTGAAAATAGATTAACCGATTCTATGGGTTCTTTAGATTCAGGTTATTTTTGACCCTACCATGAACACCCCTACCTTTGAATATGCAAGGAGCCTTCTTGGAATTCCAAACATAGGAAATTTCTTTACCTTATCTACCTAGTCTCATGCGGAATAGGCATGAAATGCATTATCTTTTTGTCTTTAATTATTGTTTTGTCTGTTATAATTATTAAAGTTGTAATTAAAATCTTGTATGACTTACCATATATCGTTATATTATATTACTTACGATATATCATTATTTATTGTTTTGTCTATAAGTATCACATATCATTATATTAATTATATAATGACATAAATATTAAAAAATTAAATAGAATATATAAATAAAATTGATAGAGAATACATTTGAATATAACGAGAATTATAAACTTTATATTAAAACTATATACAAAATTTAGTAATACTGTATAAAATTGTCAAATCATATATTTTAAATGAGAAAAATAAAAAATAAAAATATGTATAATATTAATTAATTATAAGTTTATAGTTTCATAAATTTTTGAAATGATATTGTTTTGAGCTAAATTTATTTTTAGACTTAGAATCATTGTCAATAATATTAAATTTGATTTTTATCAATATGATGTTCAATTATAAAATAATAAAGTGAATGTAAATTCGTAATTATAAATAAGAGAGCTACTTTGTTTTGAAAAATTAAAAAAGAATTATTTAAGCATTTAGTGATAATTTAAAATAAACATCGCCGAAGGCTTACGCTTTGGCTATGATAAGGCTTGTCATTTGGTGACGATTTTAAAAAATGTCATCACCAAAAACTTACTTTTAGCTACGATTTTAAGAAAGTCACTAGAATTGTCATCACCAAAAACTTATTTTTAACTACAATTTTAAGAAAGTCGCCAGAAAAAAAAAAGCCAAAGGGCTCTCTTGTTGTAGAGAGAAATTGTGCCCAAAAAATAAGAGTCAAATAATACTAGTTAGTAGTAACCAATGAAGGAAAATCACCCATATAAAATGATAAAAATACCACAAGTTAAACGTAAGGATAACTCTCATATATAAAAAAATGAAAAAGTATAATAAAAAAGAGATCTTTTTTTCCCTTATGACAAGCCAATTGTAGTTAGCTAATGAAAATAAGACTCGACAGAAAAGCTCAAGCTCCTTCAGATCTGACCTGACTTTGAGATTGGGTTCAAGATATTTTTGAAAATTTTAAATTTAAAAAAATGACATCGTTTAATATAAAACTATATTAATTTTTAAATTTTAAATCGTTTTATAAAAAACTACATTATTTTTAAAATTTTGAGTTAAATAAAAAAGACAAATTGGACTTTGAGTCGAGTCATGTGTCCTAGGCTTAGGCAAATTTTTCGTTTTATTCCACGAAGCCCAAATAAGGGTGTGAATGATATAATATAAATTAAAAAGCACATGCTAAAGCATTTAGTGACTATTAAAAAGTACCTAAATCACCTCTAAGTTCAAGCTATTTATATTATTAGTAAATGAGCTTTTCCTCATCCGATGTAATAAATTATGTTATAGTTATTAATATTATTGATTTTATCAAATTACACAAAATTTAAACCTATAAAACTAAGTTACTAAAATTAAAAATGATTTATTTAAGAGTTAGTTGACTAATTATTTACTTCTTTACCAACTTTAACAATTATAAAATTATTTAAACATGAAAACAATGCAAAAAGCATATGGTGAATGATACAATTACAGACTAATTGAAAGATTTCCTGTAGTTGCTTAAGGATTTTTCACTAATTAAGTTAGGAATTATTTTCTCAAATTGATATTATTAAACACAAAATAAAATAATATTTTGTTGATTGACTGTTGAGAGTTTACCATAAATGAATTTTTCGGTTTTGGTATCTATCAATATTTTTAAAAATAGACCGAAAGTTAAACTAGTAAGATAAGAGATTTTAAATTTAAAAGATTCAACTGATATTAAATCTTTATAAAATTGAATAAGGATTATATAAAATTAAAGAATTTGAAATATAACTGAAAGAGATTGTCTTTAGTTATTGAAAATTTTGAAGTTTAATTTAAAAAGAAAATTTTAAATAAATTTTAATTGACATAATTTTACTAACTAATTATTAAAATTAATTAAAGTTAAAAGTATTATAAATATTTAAAAAATAAATTAAAATATCATGTTCGAGATTAACATTAAGCCCTGTTTGGTCGGCGGGAAAGTAAAATAAATTTGGAATATGATTCCTCGAAAAATAAATATATTCTCATGTTTAAATACTTATAAGAATTCTAATAGGAAAGTTGGGTGAATTCTTATTATAGTGATTGGTATGCAACTGTATTTAATGGAATGTAACTTAATTTTGACTTGTGCTTTCAATTATATCCCTACAAAACGAATAAAAATTAAAATCATTAAATAAGAAAAAATATAAATCTGAAGATTGTCGATTAAAATTTCTAAGCAAAAATATTCAAAATTTTACTAACGGGAGAACAATAAGAATAGTTGAAGATAGTATATGAATACCAGTACGTATCGATCAGTGCTTATCATACCAGACCAAAACCGGTACGAAATCAAGGGTGAGTCGTACTGGGTTTAAATACTGTTTAGTACCGGGTCATTTTGGATAATACTGGCTGGTATTCAAAATACCAACCGATACTAGAAATTTTACAAAATAGGTGGACTTTTTTGCAAAATTTTTAAAATTTCCCTCCATCCCTCTTATCTCTCCTTCCCCTCCTTTTTTTTCAAAATTTTTTAATTAATTATTTTATTTATTTTAATTTTATAATTATTGTGAATTTTTAAGTTTTGTTTTTAAAATAATAATAAATGTTTTTATTACCAATAATAATTATAAATTAAATAAAACAAAAAAAGTAACATTTGTTGAAAAAGAAGTAGGATTTTATAAAAGAATTGTTGTAGAGTTGAGAAAGAAGTAAGAGTTAAATTCACTAGTATATTTTTTAGATTAAATTCTCGATAAAAATAATCTAAATATCAAGGGGATGTTGAGATTTAAAATTTAAGTAAAGTGCTACTACTCTACTTAGATTAAGAAAATTTTACTTTTCTAACTATTTAAAAAAATAAACTAAACATAATAATATAAATTTTAAGAAAATGATTACTTTACCAACCAAGAAATCATCCCAACCACCTGGATCTATTGAGAATATTTGTCAAATGATGCTTCGATATTCGCTGACTCGGACTGGTAGTTTAGTTTCATTTGTCAACACGTATATTTCTATTGGACAATTTCTTTTGACTCTCTGGAAGCCCCCACCAACACGTTTATTTCTAATCCAATTTCTTCAAGTTACCTTTTGATCAAAACAAGCACAGCGATTGAAAGAAGCAGGATCCTGTAATCTTAACGACATCGATGGATGACTTTACGTGTTGCTTTCGAAAATTTTGCTCTAAGATTTTATTGGGTGCTTTAAAGAATATGTACCGAGAGCCGAGTTGAATCTATACCTAATATTAACCTTTTCACCTTTCATGGATACTTAAATGACCATGAAAGTTACCCAAAGCAATCCTTTATCTCATATATCTATTTTAATAAATCATCATTCAAACGGACCAAACCCTTTAGTCGGCCTCCATCAAATCAAAAGCTTACTGCTTATTCTTTACATGAAAGAGCTCGTTTTTTACCCCATAAATTCAATATGGCATCAGAGTTTAAACAAAATTTATCTTCTTTTCACTTCTGTTTTTGTTGATTTCTTCATGTGTATTTTTCATTTTCTGATTTTTCCTTTGTTCATCAATTGGAAAATCAACAGTCTAGGCGGGAAGAAGCTCTATCCAATCCTTACTATCTATGTCTATGCAAGTGAAAATCCACCACTTGTTCTTATTTCACTAGCTTACGAAAGGATCCAACTATCACTCTTGGTTTCGATCCATAAAGATGGCCTTATCGTCCAAGAAAAAACTTCAGTTTGTGGATGGTAGCATTTCAGCTCCTCATAGAAATGATCCAACAAGAGATTCACAGCTTGAATCAAGGTGAAAGCTCTGTCACATATTACTTTACACAACTGAGAATTCTATAGGACGAACTTGCGAATCTGAGGCCGATTCCTAATTGTGTATGTGTGTACCTGCTTGTGATTATGGAGCCTTAAGAACTATTAGCAACTAAATACAACTATATTATGTCATACGCTTTAAAACTTTGCAACTGTTTGCTCCTAAATTATACTCATGGATCGTTTACCACCTATTAATGAGGTCTGTGGCTTGGTTTTACAAGATGAATGTCAACTCATTACTCTAGGAATGAATCAATCAACAACAAAACCAATGGCTTTTGCTAATAGATCCTTCAATCCTTGCAACAACAGAGGTTTCAACGACAACAATGTTGGTTATAATGGAGCTCACAATTTTCAATATGGAACAAAATGACCAATATGTACTTTATGTGGCTTTTTAGGTCATTTAGAGGACAAGTGCTATAAACAACACATATCCTCTAGGTTTCACTTCTGGATTCAAGTCAAGGAAGCTTCCGCAAAGTCATAATTGTGCAAAAGGCAAATCAAATTTAGCAAAGCTCTTGCAAGACATAAGAGAATTCGACTGGTCAGATTGCAGAACTAAACAATTTTAATACTTCTCTTAAACAAGATATCAATCAATCATCAACTTCAATCACTCCCATTGTTCATTTTACTAAGGAGCAATATCGAAGGCCTTTAGCTCTCATCATTCAGCCCCAATTTTCAACAGTTGCTGCTACATCTAGTGTTTTAACTGCCAATCTGAACTCCCCAGAGTCTGGTAAAATTTTTAATAGCACGTGTTCATCTGCCATAGTTAAACCCTATGAGTTTTACTTGGATCTTAGATTCGAAAGCCACGTATCGTTTTTTTGTTCATTATCTTCTTATCATCCTGTGCACAATTATTTTGTTAGGTTACAAAACAATTTAACTCTTCTAGTTATATACACTGGCTCCATTACATTTAGTGATGCCTTCTCACTCACCAACACCTCGTTTATCCCACGGTTTCCCTTCAATTTAATATTTGCTAACTCTCTTCCATTTTTAGTTGTTTCTTACTCATGCTACGTGATCACTGCTTTGTTCAGGTCTCCATACTTGGAAGACGATTGAATTAGCTAAATACATGCAGAGATTGTATCAGCCAGTTCAAGTATCTTATCCAGCTATCCTTTAATCTTTGATCTATGGCACTATCGATTTAGACATACTTCTCTATCCATAATTCATCAACTTACTAAATCAAATCAAGATGTTTTTTTATCCAATAACCGAGTGTGTGACATTTGTTCTTTAGTGAAGCAACACAAGCTATCTTTGTTTGTAAGCATAACCATCAAAAAATGATGTAAAAATCTGGGGACCTACTGTTAGTTCTACTGATAGTTCTATATATGGTGACACATATTTCTTAACTATTGTTGATGACTACAGTAGGTTCATTTTAATTTTTCTAATGAAATTGAAGTTTGACTCTAGAGTTATTTTACAAAACCTTTGTTCCTATGTTTCTACTCAATTTCATAAAAGAATTAAAATCATTCGCACAATCAATAATGAAGAATTCGTTATGCCTTCATTTTATCTCTCTAATGGTATAATTCACTAATCTTCTTGTGTTGAAACTTTACAACAAAAGAGTGTTTTGGAGTGAAAAAACCAACACGTCCTCGATACACGTCCTCGATGTTGCTCGGTCTTTAAAATTTCAAAGCCATCTCCCGTTATCTTAGTGGTGTGAGTGTATTGCTCATGCAATACACATTATCAATAGATTACCTTCTCCTGTCATTTCCAATCACACCCCATTTGAGCCACTCTTCAATTCTAAGCCTGATTATAGCCAAATCCATTTATTTGGTTCTTTATGTTTTGCCTCTACTTTATCTTAGGGAAGATCAAAATTTGATCCCAGAGTTGTTAAGTGTATCTTCTTCGGTTTTAAAATAAGAATATGAGTTTTTAAAATTATAGATTTAAATATGAAATGAATTTTTATTTCTCAAAATGTTTTATTTCGTGAATACAGTTTTTCATAGCCATCTTCAACTCAAAATCAACAAGAACTTGTGCTTCCAATTCCTTTCAATGAAGTACCAGAATACCAATAACCATTAGCTACAATTCCTCTAAAAAATCACGTACCATCTTCTCCAACACAAATACTATCGACCACACCTTCCCATTCAGCCATGTTTGATTTATCTTGACCTTTAAAGTTCTCTCAAAGATTACACAAACCACCCTCTTACTTAGAAGACTACCATCATCAGCTGATAATTCATGCAGCGTACTACTAATTCATTCATCCTCTTCTGAATTGCAGTTATCAGGTACTCCCCGTTCTCTTTCTCTGTTGTATCTTATTCTAAACTTTCTCATTATCATAAAATCATTCCATATCCAACTTTACCATCATAAAACCTATAAATTGGCAGTTAAATCACCAGAGTAGGTAACTTCCATGGAAGCTTAAATTCAATAAAACTTTGGAGTTAACTACTTTACCACGTGGTAAATAACCCATAGGCTGCAAATAGATTTATAAGATCAAGCATAAAGCTGATGGTTCCATCAAAAGATTCAAAGCACAACTTGTGGCCAAAGGACACTCACATCAACATGGTGTGGACTACCTTGATATGTTTAATCCACTGGCTAAAATGACAACAATATGTATGCTACTTACACTTGTGGCTATTCATAACTGGCATCCTGAACAACTTGAAATAAATAACCCCTTTTAACAATTTGACTTAGGAAGTGTACATGGAGATTCCACTTGACATTTTAGCTCCATCTTCTCAAGTTTGTAAGTTTAAAAAATCTCTTTATGTCCTCAAGTAGGCCAGTTGAAAGCGGTATTTAAATTTATCGTCTGCTTTTCTTCATAAATAGTTTCACCATGCCAATGTTGATTCTTCTTTGTTCCTTTAATTTGATGGTTCTGATTATATTGCCCTGCTCATCTATGTTGACAATGTAATATTAGTCAATAATAACTTTGAGCTTATAAACGACATGAAGGTTTATCTTCCTGATTCGTTCAAGATTAAGATCTTGGTCAGCTGAAATTTTTCTTAGGCTTTGAAGTTGTTAGAAGTACAAAAGGTATTCGCATATGTCAAAGGAAATATAGTCTTGAATTACTTCAAGACATAGAATTCATTGGCCCTAAACCTATGTCAACTCCTATGCTTCCTCATACATATGATTCTCTTGATCACCAACCAGTTGCTGATCCTACCCAGTACATGGTACATTACTTTATTTAATTGGGTTGTGCAATAAGTATCTCAGCTATCTCGAAAATCCTACACTAGCCCATGTTTCTGTAGCTCATCCCGTACTGCATTATCTCAAGTCTTCAATCTTCTTCACTATAATTCAAGCTCAGACTGGGCAGCTTATCCTCAAGACTCATAAATTCATCACTGGATTTTGTATGTTCATTAGTAATTCAGTGGTTTCAAAGAAGCCTAAGAGTCAAACTACCATTGCCAAGTCATCTTCTGAAGCAGAATATAGGGTATGACAGCTACTACATGCGAGTTGCAATGGGTTCTCTATTTAGTCAAAGAATTTCATGCTGCACATCCTCAAGCAGCATTGCTTTTTTATGATTACCAGTCTACAATTCACATCAAACAAATTTCGATATTTCATGAGCGCACAGAGCACATATAAATTGATTGCCATCTGAGCGTGAAAAGGTCCAATCTAGTGTCATTTGCCTTATGCCTATTACTTCTCACCATCATTTAGCTGACTTCTTTACCAAACCTTTACAAGTTCCAATTTTCAATGAATTGTTGTCTAAGCTTTGCGTTCTTAACATTTTTGTCAAACAAGTTAAGGGGGCTAATGAAAAATTAAGGATATTCAATTTTATTAAACTGGCTTTCTTCTTTATTTTTGATAACTAATTTTCTAGTTAATTATGTTATAATAATTGAAATTATCATAACAAAATTAACTAGAAAACTAGTTATAAAAAATAATGAAATTATTATAACGTAATTAACTAGAAAATTATAATAATTGAAATTATTTGATGCTTTTTCTTTAGAATACCCATTAACTACATTTGTTTTCTTTTTCTATTTCAATATGCTATATAACGTTGAAATTGAAATGGTAGCTGGTAAAGTTTATGTTTAAAATGCGAGGGTGGGTCATCTTATTGCTTAACTAACATTTCATTAGCATAAAGCAATCTTGGCTGTTATAAGATACATAATTATTAATCATATTTGACCATCTCAATATTATATTCGATGATCCATTTCCAATACGTAGGCAATCACCACAAAAGGCTTGTGGACATCAAATATCATTCTTCAAAGTATGTCTTTTGTAGTCTACATCAAACTAAAAAAGAAAAATCTTATTTGGATAATGCTTTCCGATCTCCTAGAAGCCTAAGGGCCACAAAGGATCTTTTCAAAGTTCCATTCCTTCAAAAGTTTGTCGGATTAAGTGTTAGTTCAATAAATTTAATTATCATAATTTGTTTAACTCTCCTTATGAAAATATATTCATTATCAAAAATTATACAATTATGTGAACTTTATTGAATAATTGAAAATACCCATATTTTAAAAATAAACTAAGCATATGAAAAGTAATATGTTAAATAATGGCATATAATTTAGAAAAACAATTCTAAATTAAGTTACAATTTTACAATTCTTGTCATAGTAATTGACTTTTCAATTTACATAATTCATATAATTAAGTATTTTCTATTCATTTATTTTTTAGAAAAAATTAAAAAACTTGAGTTATAAGTTGTTGTGAATAATCTAATACTTATGTAATTCTGCTTGACAAACCAGTAATTATTATTAAACCCATTTACCACATTTTAATTTCTTGAATTTTTAGAAGGATGAAATTTTTTGAAATCAAATTATTGTTACCTTTGAATTAGTGATAAATCTCAACTTTAATTTTATAAAAATTAAGTTACTTTATTAAATTTTAACATTTTTTTAATTCTAGAAAAATAAGATACTCGTTGTCTCACTAGCTTTAACCATCTTTGGGCTGAAATACTAAGATGCTTCTAATTGGTCTACTAACTCCCCAAACAAGAATGAATTCGACTTTATAAGGCGCCAAATATTCAATAAAAATATAGACCACTTCAAATCTTCGTTTTCGAGAGGGATGATGGGCTTCAGAAATGTCAATCGTGCAAAGCGTGAATTCAAAGACATTTCAAGTACTAAAATGACGAGTGGGAGCATCAGGTACAACATTATTGATCTAACATTGATTCTTTTATTATTTATTATTAAATAGAGTGAGAAAAGGATCGAACCAATTCATGACTCAAAGATTAAAAAATAATAATAATATGGACATAAAGAATTAATTACCAGCTTTTCTTCCTAATCAAAAAAGGGAGGAGTACTAGTCGATTTGGTTTAAGAAACAATCCAATAATTTCACAAATTAATATGGAATGTAACAAAACTTCTTAGGATGAAATATAGATTGGTTGTATTATTTTCAAGGTTGGTTAAAATCAGAGGTTACTCTCTTTCAAATGACCATTATTTATACCTAACCAATTGACTCACTGTGCACACAGCCTAGTAAGCCCACCAGGTAGCTCATACCACAACAATCTTCCACATCATCACATATCAAGACAAGCATAACATTGCATAACAAAAATATGTATACATTTGTCAATCCATATGTATAAGTATCATGTGTGCATATGATAATGATGGTGATTTGGATGATGAATAAGAGAATGAATTCTAATACATGTTCATAGTCATAACTATTAACTCATAGGTAGAATCCGCTTCTTTGCGCTAAACCTAATGTCTCAAAGTGGAGAGTTCTGCTATAAATTGATCTATAAAAAGAAAATTATGAATGACCATTAGGATTTAAATTCTAAACTAATTTTAGTTACCTTGAGAATAAGACCATGACTCAATACTAAGGAGCTCTATTTCTATTTGAAAATAACAATGTCATGTTTTATAAGGAGCCTATTGAAAATTTGGTAGAGTTTCCCTTATAAAACAAGCATCTCCCTTCTAAAAAGTGGTCATTCCTGCAATAAAAATACACCTTTGTATCCACCAGTAACCATAGCTCAATTTAGGGCTCCAAACTATATGTCTATACCCAATTGAGTCTACATTTACATCACAAAATTTATAATAATCAAATTCATAATTCAAGGATGCCAATTTATAACCCATACATCATCATTTATACTAAATACATCTCGATAGTCTCAATTCTAATCAACAACAGCTCAATTTAATCAATTTCATGCATTTCTATAAGAACATAACCCTCTCTAAATGTGTATCTCACAAACTGTGGAATTTCAATACATCACTTTTGTAAAAATTGATTCACATAATATTTGAAATTTTTTTAAATTATTTTCAGTCATTTCTGGGCTGGTCAGAAAATTACAGCTGTTATCGGAGCATGGGGTACACGCATTGATACCAAAGAGGTGGTGATCTTCACCACTCACTCAGAAATGATGAGCTTACCTTTAGGAATTCAGTGGCAGTGTTGCATCAAAATTCCTCTTGGTTTGCGAGAATCAAAGGATTAGAACTCAAAGGTAACTCATTTTTGCTCATCAATAAAATGGGTCGATTGGTGTTGAGTTTCTCTTTTCCTACTTTTTAGGACCGCTAGACACCATGATGGTGTTAGTTTCACCCAAAATTAACTAAAAATAGGAGATCGATGGCTTACCTAAATGAACCGAAAATTTCAATCGTGATTCCTCCAAATTTAAGTCTTTTTTATTAAATAAGTTTGGGGGTTTCGTAGAACATTCTGAGAGCTTTCTATAGAGTCCTAAATTTTCAAAAATGGTAATCAGACAGTGAAGGTATGAATGTCAGAAGTTGAGAATGAATAGTAACCTATAAGGAAATGGGTTTAAGAGAGATGCATTTAAGCTTTCTTAAACTCAACTTATACTTTTATAAGTGTTTCTCCTTATTGGTCTATTATGAGTAATTTAACACAAATTTGGATCATTACATCCTCCCCAATATAAAAAAAATTGTCCTCAAATTTTAAGTCTCACCTCATTGTTGAAATAGAAGTGAGTATTGACTCTGCATATCTAGCTCTGTCTCCCACGTACAGTCATTCATTGTATGATTACTCTATAACACTTTCACCATTGGTATCTCTCTTGATCTCAGCTGACGAATTTAATAATCTACTGTGGCAACAGGTTGTACATGTTAAATCGCCATCAATCTCCATATTAAATGGCTAAAGGATATGAGAAGGATCCAAAATACACTTTCTCAACATCAACACATGAAATACGGGATGAACTCTAGATAGGTTAGGTGGTAACACCAACCTATATGTCACTTCACCCACTTTAGATTTAATCTCAAATGGACTAATACACCTTATAGTTAGTTACCTTTCTTACTAAACCTCATCACTTCTTTCATTGGCGATATTCTTAAAAATACCATATCACCTACTGAGAATCTCACATCTTTCCTCTTTGGATCCTCGTAACTCTTTTATCTACTAATAGTTGTTTTCTTTCTTTGCTGAATAATAGGGATCCTGTCAAAAGTGATATGTACTAACTCAGATCCTGTCAATTTCGTTCACCAATCTCCCAACATAGAGGTGATCTGTATTTTCTTCCGTATAAAGCTTCATAAGGAGCCATTTTAATACTAGCATGATAACTATTATTATAATCAAATTCAATCAATGGCAAATGCAAATCCTAGTGACCACCAAAATTAATAACACACATTATAAGCATATCCTCTAAAGTCTTAATCGTTCTTTTAGATTGACCATCTATCTGAGGATGAAAAACAGTGTTGAAGTCCAATTTTGTACCTAAAACTTTATGTAACTCTCACCATAAAACTAATGTAAAGTTAGAATCTCTATCAGAGACTGTAGATTGTGGTGCCCCATACAAATACACAATTTCATTGACATATAAACTGGCCATCTTGTTAGTCGCATAAGTGTTCTTGATAGGTAAAAAGTGTGCAGACGTTGTTAAATTGTCCACAATCACCCATATAACATTATATTTAGTATTAGTTCGGGGCAATCCATTCACAAAATTCATAGTAATCATATCTCATTTCTACTCAAGAATAGGGAGTTGTTGCAATACTTTAGAAGGTCTTTGGTGCTCAAGCTTTACTTGTTGACATATTAAGCACCTAGACACAAATTCTACAATATCCTTTTTCATCCCACTCCACCAATACATGCCTTTGAGATCATGATACATCTTGGCGAAGCCTACATAAATGTTATAAGCCTTAAAATGTACCTCCTCCATAATTTCCTTTCTTAGGTCATCAGTATTTGGTACACATACTCTTGTATCCATCCTCAGAATACCATCACCATCCATAATAAAATCCTTAGCTCGATCCTCTTAAATCTCTTCAACTATCTTACATAACTGAGGACCTTTGGACTGATAAGCCTTGACTCTCTCCAAAGACATTGATCTAACTTGAGTTGTGCTAACAAACATCTTGATATTGATATCTTCCATTGCAATCCTTGGTTAACTAACTCGTGCAGGCCTTTAATTAAGGTTCTCCTTACATATTTGATTTGAGAAAGACCACCGGATGATTTTTTGCTTAGAGCATTAGCTACTACATTAGCTTTACCTATGTGATACAAAATGGAACAATCATAATCTTTCAAAATCTCCATCCATTTTTATGTCCCTTTGTTGAAAAATGTATTTCAAACTTTTATGATCAATACAGATCTCACAAGTTTCACCATATAGATAATGTCTCCAAATCTGAAGTGTAAACGTCACAACTACCATTTCCAAGTCATGAGTATGAGAGTTCTACTCATGCTTCTTTAGTTTTCGAGAAGCATAAGCTACTACTCGTCCGTGCTGCATAAGCACATAACCCAAACCAACCCTAAAAGCATCACAATAAATTATAAATCCATCCAACCCTAAAGATAATGTCAAAACTAGAGCTGATATTAACCTGTCCTTAGGTTGCAGGAAACTATCCTCACACACCTCTTGCCAAACAAATTTATCATTCTTCTGAGTTAACTTAGTCAAAAGTGTAGTTATTCGAGAGAAATCTTGGACAAATCTCTGAGCATAAAAAACTCTAAACCTCAATAATAGTAGTAGGTCTCAACCATTCCATGATAGCTTCATTCTTCTTAGGATCCACTTGGATATCATCTTTAGATACCTCATGTCCCAAGAAGACTACATGATCCAACCAAAATTCACACTTAAAAAATTTAACATACAATCGATGCTCCCTCAAGGTTTGCAAAATCATTCTCAAATGTATTGTATGTTCTTCTTCACTCTTAAGATATACCAAGATGTCATCTATGAATATAATGACAATCCTATCAAGAAAAAGTGTAAAAGCTCTATTCATCAAATCTATAAAGGTTGCAAGAGCATTAGCCAACCCAAAGAACATCACCAAAAATTCATAATGACCATACCTAGAATAAAAAGCAGTTTTTGGAACATCTTCTCTTCTAATCCTTAATTGATGATAACTTGACCTCAAATCAACCTTAGAGAAACATTGGCCCCTTGAAGTCAGTCAAATAAATCATCGATTCTTGGAAGTAAATACTTATTCTTTATCATCACTTTATTTACTTCTCTATAATCAATATAGAGTCAGAGGCTACGTATCTCCTTCTTCTTTACAAATAATATCGGTACACCTCAGAGAAGTACTAGGTTTGATAAATCCAATATCTAACAATTCTTGTAATTGCTCTTTAAGCTCCTTTAACTCTATAGGAGCCATCTTATAAGATGAAATCGAGATAGAGTTGTACTCGACACCACATTAATGCAGAATTCAATCTCCCTCTCTGGTGGCATACCTGGCAACTCTTCAGGAAATACGTCAGGAAATTCACTTACAATTGGGACATCATCAGCTGAACCTCTCTTTGTTAAAGTATCGCTCACTAAGGCCAAATACCTTTGACAACCTCGTCGAAGCATCTTTTTAGCAGTAATGGCAAATATAAGGTTTTGAGGAGGTGCTTCCCTTTTATCACCTCTAAACCAGAATTTCACACCATCAGAAATTATAAAAATCACCAACTTTTCCTAACAATGCAAGGTAGGAAAGTGTTGTGATAGCCAATCAATACCCAAAATCACATTAAAATATATTAAACCCAATAATAATAAATTCACCACTAATTCACCACCTTGATTGACACCAAACAAAAAGGAAAAATAACATCAATATTTAAGGACCACTGTAACATCTCATTACCTGTGGGAAGGTTAGAACGGTAAATGTGAGTGATTATGAGAATTAGAAATGCATCCCCATGTTCATGCATAGTATGTCACACACCTACATATGAATAGTGAAGTCACAACACATGAAAATAATTGTACATTCATTCATGAATAATTCCAGGTATGATTAATTGAGTTATGATTTTTGGGTGTTTTGAAAATTTTGAATTTTCTTTATATGGAAAAGTTTATTGGCTAGTAAGAATATTGTCATTGTGAATTTTGATGAATTTAGGCATAAATTTTTGAAAAATTTTGGAGAATAGGAAAAAGACATCAAATTGAGTTTTGGAGATAATTGAACTGTAAAGATGAGAGTTAAGGGAATTAGTTTCAAAAGAAACTAAGTTAGAGCTTAGATATGAGGAAAGTGACAAGTGTCACTTAGGCTTGGTACTTTGTTGAGATGTAGGTTACTGTTTTTGATAGTTAAAAAGTTACGTTATATGTTTAAATTCATTATTGATGGTCATCTTCTTTACGTTTCCTTCCTACATACAGAGTTTTCCTTCTAACCCCTTCTAAGAGATTTCTCTGTTTTCTTTCTTACACCAAGCCACTTTGCTATTTGTATCTTCTACCCTAAAAAAAACTAGAAGCTGGTCATTGTACACAATGAAATACGTAAATTGCAGGGAGTTTAGGGCTTGAAGATTTTGGAGTTTTAGACAGATAAGTAGTGAATAAATACTTTAGAGTTGGTGATTTATGAAAGAAAGTTGAGGAGTTGCTGTTATCTGCATGGAAAATGATATTTACCAGTATATTCATAAATACTGGGTGGTTGGGAGGAAATAAATTCAGTTATAGTGTTAAATTAGTTTTTAAAATGTTTTTGGTGTTTTGGTGATGTAAAATATTGAAAGTTTGAAAATCTGGAAAATGTTTACTGAATATGCTTCAGTCTTTTAGCCACAAAGTTTTCTTTAGTTGTCCAAACGAGATGATTCTTAATTTGGATTAAACTATAGATATATGGCTATATTTCTTATGAAGACATTGAATTTAAATTCTGTCTCTAAGAATCTCAAACTTTGTCATGAAGTTGAGAATTGGGTGTAGTACATTGGAGCTGAATGTAAAATTCATGTTCTTACTTCGGGAGAAAATCTAGATTAATCTAGATATATTTTGGCCAAGTTCTCTTCTTGAAAGTTGTATATGATCTTTTCAGTTTTCTAATGATATAAAGTTTGTAAATTTTGGATATTGGAGTTGAGAGATATGAGCATTACAAATTGTAATGTTGCTTCGTCTTAGTTTGACCTTTGTTTCGTCTTAGTTTGACTTTTGCTTCGTCTCATTTTGCATCGTCTTAGTTCGTTTCATCTTAGTATGACGTCAGCATCGTCTTAGTATGACGTCAGCATCATCTTAGTATGACATTAGCATCATCTTAGTATGACGTCAACATCGTCTTAGTTTGCTTCGTCTTAGTATGACGTCAGCATCGTCTTAGTATGACGTTAGTATCATCTTAGTTTGCTTTGTCTTAGCATGATGTCAGCATCATCTTAGCATGAAGTCAACATCGTCTTAGTATGATGTCAGCATTGTCTTAGTTTGACTTTTTGCGTCTTAGTTTGACCTTTTGTGTCTTAGTTTGCCCTTTTCTGCATCATCTTAGTTTGTATTGTCATCTTCCGTCTGATTTCTGATCCTTTTAGAGGTTGAATCTCACTTTATGATCTTCATAAAAGTTGTAGATCTAGAAGTCTTATTTCAAACCAACTAAACATGAAGTCAATCTGACACCTGTAGTGAGAGTTATAGTGATTGCGCCAAGGCAGGTACAATTTGAGTAAAGACATGAATGTGTTAGATTCTTTTGACCATAACTTCTTCACTAGACCTCCAAATGACTTTATTCTTGAACCATTGGACTCGTAAGACATTTCTATACATCTTTAAAAAAATCATAGCCCTATAAATCAAACTGAGAAAGATTGAGTGAAAAAGGTTGGACGGGTACAGTGAGTGTATTGTTAAATAGTATGAACTGTTGTTATTCTACTGAACATACATCAGTATTTTAATGATATATTGATCTGTAGAGCTCCAAATAAGATGATATCTGATTTTTGGTAAACTAGAGACATAGAGCTACAAATGGTATGAGAACTTAGAATCTAATTCAGTCTCTAAGATGTTTAAATTTCAGATGTAAGTTGTGCATAGTATATTGTTTTGGACAAGAGCAATCCAAAATTGTTTGAGGTATATCTTCCTATTTACTGAACCAAGTTGAGTGATTTTGGTGCAAATGGATTCATAAGACATAAAGGAATACTTTTCTAGAAGAGAGTATGACCCAATTACTTCAGCTTTTCTTTCTGATTTAATGTAGTAGATCCGAAAGGGGTGACTGGGAAAAACAAAGATGAGTTTTGATATGAGAATGATCTTGTGATAACATTGATGGATTAATACCTGGGGTTGTCATGAACATGCATTGTACATATTTCATTGCATTTATGTGCATTATTAAATACCTATGATTGTACAAATTGTGATATATGTGTATGTTATTTATTATAGAGGAGCAATTGGAATGTCAACCCACAGACGTTGCCGGAACTTCCAGGCATTAGCTTTGGGAGCAACTTGTGAGTCAACCTCGATGTTTTCCTAGGATTGATTTGTTCTGAATGGATTTGATTTGCTTAAACCTCCATATTATTGAAATGTTTGTGATTTGATTCTGAATTCCGGACTTAAAGTCCGAGGAGTATAATAGCTGGGCATGTATTGGAAGTGCTTTAATCTGTTGTGAAATTTTGTATGTTATGTAAATTCTCAACGAAAGTTGAATGCCGAACTTAGGTTCGATGAATGTAAGCTTCTGATTTAACATCATATGTGATATGACATGATTATTATGTGATGCATTTCATAAAATGCATGCTCAGATAAAGGTGTTGTGACTTGAGTAGCTAGCTTGAAGCGCTTCCACGTAGAGCTTTGCTCTGTGAACTCTGATTCTGCACGTAGAGCTATGCTCCGTGATTCTGTTATGACTGAGCCCTATGGGCCAGTATTTGTATAAATATGTGATAGGCACTCAATCACAACAATAAGAATGAACACGAGTCTCATGCATATAACATTATAAGATTGAAGATATTGAATGACTATGTGACATGCAATATTATGTGAGTATCTGAACAATAAATGTATGCTTGAAATGATTAATCATGCAATATGCGATATGTGTATAAGATCTGGTGAATTCATCAATGATGGTTCACTCATTGAGTTCACAAAACTCATCAAAATTGCAACGTTGTCTTTTCAGGACCGAGAGACGACTCTAGCTACTGAGTGGCTCTTCTGCCGTATAGAGTATGTTTTAGCAAGAAAAGTCATGACTCAAAGGTCGATCAGCTGAAATTTTTTTGAGTGGCTTAGATAGATTTGACGTATTTTCCTCTTTCATGTAATACTCCTGTATTGGATTTTGTGAATGTACAAATAAAACTTATTGAAAGACACAATGTAGACATTCGATGTTTATGAAATGAAATGAGGGAAAAAGTTGGTTTTTAAATACTGTGGATTTCTCATGATACTTTACAAGTGATTATATACCATGCCATGTGGAGTGAGTGTAGTGATCGAACGTAGCGTGCCCTTATCCTAGGGTATGTGCCAGAATGACCTCCGAGTGCCCCGGTGCGTACCTCTAGGTAAGGGGCGCTACAACCACTCAGAGGGGCATCTACTGATAAAGGAGTTTCTAATTTGGTTGTTTACCAACCAATTCTTGACACAAACTCAAAGGATATAAATGAATGGGTTGCACCTAGTTTAAATAAAACTATAGCATTAACACAACAAACTAATATAGTACCTACTACAACTGCATTAAAGGTCTGAGCATCTTGTGGGTTGAGGGTGAACACTCGAGCCTTTCCTCCTCCTGACTGTTGAGAGGTTGAAGCCTACCCAAAACTTCTAGTACTAGACCTACCCTTAGTCTAAAATCTACCCCTAAACCTAACTTTGGTCTGTGACTTTGATGGCCCACCGTCCGCGATTCACTTCAATACTGCGCTCCTGATAATGAGGCTAAACTTGATGTAATGATTGTACCATGTTAGTAGAGGAACCTTGAGAAAACTATCTTTAAAATCCAGAATCAGGGCATTCTCTAGCAAAATGCCCAATCTAACCACATCGAAAGCAAGCACCTGAAGGAATATGACAAGGTCTCTAATGGACTCTACCACAATTCTGACAAGCAGTGCTTTCAGAGTGAGAACTACTATGTCCAGTGTTTTGCCCACTATGACTGCTACCTACTCCAGGTTTAAATCTAGTTGATCTTACTGGATCTTTATGACCATGTCTATTGTTCTTATGCCTACGTAGACCATGACCTCTTCAAGGTTGTCCATATTGCTCTCCATTTACACCTATCTATAGCATTGATGATGGCAAGCTATAACTTTCAACCTCAAAACCACTAGTCTAGTAAGGATCAAGAACGGCGCCCTATATGATGTGTCACCTCTCCATCTCTCTAGCCTCATCTATGGCACCCTCCAAAGTCTGACCCTCTAAACGAATTTCTATATATGCGAGACCCAAATTGATAATGTAAAGTCCCACTATCCATCTCTCATTAGCTATATCCTCTGTGTATTTCATCAATCGATAAAACTCGGTAGTGTACTGCCCAACTAACCTATCACCTCTCCTAAGGTGTAAAAATTGCCACCTATAAGCATATTATGTGGCGGTGAACAAAATCGCCTCATAAATCTCTATTTAAACTCCTCCCAAGAAATAACCTAGCTAAACCAATCCAATACAGCCTCATAAACTAATAACTCAATAATAAGATTCCTTTATGAATCTATACATGTCATTCTAGTTCAAGACTCGATATCATTAAAAAAGTCCATGGCGTCCCCTATACCATCAAAAGTAATCATACCAGTCATGGTATAATGCAAGACAACTTTTGTATCTTTCATACCCTAGTTTCTATTTTGAGCTATTTGCTGCATTAGAGGGATGGTTTGATTTAGAGCAATTATAGTATTTTGTAATCATATAATACCAACTGCTAGAGTAGCAGCATCTACACCTTGCATTGTTGGCTCACCCTGAGCTTGAAAATTTAGCTATCACATAGTGACTCTAGGCCTACCCCTGTGCTTCACTTGTTTTGGTGTTGATGGATCCATAACCTCTTCAAGAATCAATTCTCTATCCATGCCCCTTTGACCTCACGAGTTTGCGTTGAAGTTCTTTTTCTCCTTATGATTAAAGAATAAGGAAAGTCTTTAAATATAATAAAAGTCTTAGTAGTACTATGAAAGGATGGAAGTAAAGGCAATGATTTTAAACAAACATGATCTTAATGTTGCAGTAGTTTAAAGAGAAATTTGACTCAATTCTGAACAACCTAACAACTCAAATTTAAACCTAAAGCTCTGATACCAACTTTGTCAGTCCACAACCTTACACCATGATTGGTGCTAAGGGAGCAGTAAACTTAATGTCGTCAAATCCCTATATCCATAATAAAGATGAGATTTCAAAATTGATCAAACCCATACTCAATGTGCTACAACATTGAGATAGTTAATACAAGGGAAATCCAACATATACAAGACTACTGCGGCTCTAAAGTCAAAGGTCACCAATAAATATACATCAAATCACCCGAGAAGAAGAAGACTGGTGAAGTACCCTGTTAGAAAAGATCTGAAAAGAAGATCCCAAAAAATAGTTAAGGGGAGTCAGACCTCGCTGAATGAATTAATACTATGGTTATGTTATGCACTCCTAAAGATTTCAAATGATACATATATGTATACATTATGTATTACATCCATAAATGCAATTTCATAACATAAATGATTTTGTATAAACATGCATGCATTTCCCATATCAATATCATGTCATATAACCATCGCAATCACAAATCACAAATAATAGTGAAGGACTGATGAATGACCCTATGACATACCCCTTACCCATAGACTATAGCCATAGGGGCTCTCTTGTTCCACACGGGTCACTTGGTCAAATGTAATGAACTATTATCTGAAAGTCACACTCAACCGAACCGCCACAATCTCACTACGAATAATTGTCGTCTAAGAGCAAACTCGACCAACCACCACAATCTTGCCATCATATCATGTACTATATATCAGTTAGCGTCTGAGAGCAAGCTTGACCGAACCATCCCAATCGTCTCGTTTCTTAATCAATAGATCCACCAATGGATCAAATTATAACTCAAATCCATACTTGACCAATTATTCACTATACGTACAGCCTAGTGATGCCTACTAGGTAGCTCATACCTCAATAATCCTCCACATCATCACATATGAAGACAAGCATAACATTGAAAAAAAATATACATGTGTTAATCCATATATATAAGTATCATGTGTGCATATGATAATGATGGTGCTTTCGATGATGAATATGAGAATGGATTCTAATGCATGTTCATAATCATGAATATTAACTCACAAGTAGATTGCACTCCTTCATGTCGAACCTAGTGTCTCAAAATGGAGGGTTATGTTCCTGATTGATCTATAGAAAGAAAAATAAGAATGACCATTAGGATTTAAAACCTGAACCAATTTTAGATACCTTGAGAAGAAGGTCATGACTCAATACTAAAGAGCCATATTTTCTATTTAAAAATAGTAATGTCACATTTTACAAGGAGCCTAGATTAAAGTTCCTTCCGGTTTACAAGAATCGAAGAATTAAAGCTCAAAGGTAACTCATTTTTGTTCATAGTAAAATAGGTCAATTGGTGTCGAGTTTCCATCCTTTCCTACATTTTTAGGGTCTTTAGACATGATAATGGTGTTAATTTCACCCAAAAACATGACTAAAAATAGGACAGCAGTGACTTACCTATATAAAATGAAATTTTCAGTCATGATTCTTTCAAATTTAAGTTGTTTTATTGAATTAAGTTTAGGGGTTTTGTATAATGTCCCTAAAGTTTTCTATAGAGTCCTATATCACTGAAAATGGTGGGCGAACGGTGAAGGTATGAGTGTCAAAAGTTGGGAGTGAATAGTAACCTATATAGAAATGGGTTAGAGAGAGAAATGAACTTAATCTTTCTTAGGCTCAACTTATACTTTTACAGGCTTTTCTCTTTATTGGTCCATTATGAGTAATTTAACAAAAATTTGAATCATTACAAATACATACATACATATATAGATGATTATTTGAGGTGTTAATGGGAAAGCATAAACCTAGTTGACTAGTACTTAGGGATAATATGGACCCATTATAACCTACCTATAAGAAAAGAATATCAAGGATAAGGAAAATAAGAATAAGAGAAATTGGAGAAGGTAAGAAGGTTACTCTATCAACAATAATTGAAGGACACGTCACTTGTAAGAAATGCAAAAATATTTGGCACAATTTTATAACATATAAGATGTAGATGTCATTTCCTAAGTTATATGACATGAGCTACTCTCATTATTCAATGGTGATAAACTTTCCCATGCAATTTTCATGAATAATATCATGAAAAGAAATTATTCCATCTTTAATATTTCATACTAATATAGGGACAAGTATATATATCTTCTTAGAAAAGTGTGATGGTCAATATATTCTAGGGCAAATGTGAAGCACTAATTTAAAAAACCACAACAAAGAAGAAGAGAACAAATAATCAAATTGGAAGATCTACAATTTTAACAAATTTAAGAACATAAGAAAGAGTTAGAATAGCCAAGATGATAAGAACCAAATCTGAGCTAAGAATCTTTAGACTTGAATGCAAACCACTAAGTTGGTTATATTGATGTCTCTCATTTAGGGTTAGATCGTGGTGACCACTTGTGGTAGAACATATACCTTTAAACTTTTTCTAATTAAACACTATGTAGAGCATGCATTTATGATAATGTGGTGGAACTTATTTACAATGTATTTTATTTAGGCGATACAATTGACATTGTAGTATATAATGACTCTTTTACTTGTACAATATATGGTTAGAGCCATATATTATGCCATTTTGTTATACAAAAATTTTATTTCTTAGATTTGTGACAACTTCTTTTTACATAAACTATATTTAAAATATTACAACTTTCAATTGAATTGGAAAAAAGTTTGTGCCTTTACTAAATGAAACAACTAATTATTTATAAGCAAGATATGAATAGTAAAATAACTAAATACATCATTAACATTATGGTATTCCATCCTTATAAATAAAGAATAAGTTCATTTTCATTAATTTAGGAAATAGTGTTCATACATTTAATATCTATTACAACTCCTCGTATAACTCATTCATCATAACATTTATAGGTTATTCATGTATACATCTTGATTTTTCATTGCTTGTACAGACATATTTTAATGGCAACATAAGACATAATTTAAGTGAAGATCATCAAACTATATATCCAACTAAGTTTACTTTCATTTTCCTTTTATTCATTGCAAACAATTAACAAACTCTTTTCCCTTAAAACTATCCATGACATTTCTATTTAAAAAACGTAATATTTATTTTTTGTCAAAAACAAAGAAAATAGTTAATTTAGTAACAATATTATTTCCTTTAAATTAATTGAACATATAGTTTACGTCATATTTCAGATATCCAAATAACCTCCTCACCAGATTCTTTTCTCTGCAAGAAGTAAACAGAAGAGCCTTCGATCCACACTTGCAAATACATGGAAACATTGTTACACACTTGAAGTTTGTAGTTATAAAAAATTCCATAGAACTATACCAAACACAAGATACATTAACAAGCTTAGATTCCCTATTAATATTAATAAGCTCAATTTCTACCTCTTTCCTCTACAAGTACAAAAAAAAGAGAGGATGAAATTACAATTTGAAGGCATACAATAAAACTAAAAGAGGGTTATATATTTTAAAAAATAAATATCTTCTACATACTCTGATTCACGTCAGATACATAAACTTTTAAAGTAAACCCTAAAGAATAAAAATTGACAAAAAGTATAGAGAGTAAATGATAATTTATAAAAATAAGAAGTAACATGAAATACACTTAGATTACTCCTTTAGTCAATTTAAAAATCTTTTTCGCTTAAGTTATGATGGTCAAATACACTTAGATTACTCCAAAGAACAAAATTGATATATTATCTATCCAATTTGTTTTAAGTCATACGAGTAAATACCAGTGTTTTGAATTTCGTTCCGTACCGGCTGGAAATCGGTACCGGTACGGGCATAGGTGGTACTGGTAAAAAATATAGGTCAGTACTGGCCAATTTCGATTGTACCGGCCAGTATTCAAAATACCAGTCAAATACTGATCAGTACCATAAATTTTAAAAAATTGGGGGACTTTTTTGCAAAATTTTCAAAATTTCCCTCTCTCCCTCCTACCTCTCCTTCCCCCCTTTTTTTTCAA
>JANVCQ010000003.1:30222113-30237626 GCA_025531925.1 Erythroxylum plowmanianum
AAGTACCATCAGCCCCTTCTGGAGTTACCTTATTTAACATGGCAGATTCATCAAAGGTAACATCCCTGCTGACAATTATCTTCTTTGACTCTAGACCCAGCATTAAAGCCCATAAATAGAGCCTTCTTTGCTCGTGCGTCTAAATTTGATTCATTCACTTGATAATATGCAGTAGAATCAAAAATACGCAAAGAATCGTAATTTGTTACAGATTTACCGGATCATACCTCTAAAGGAGTCTTGCAACCAATTACAGATGATGGCAAATGATTAATGAGATATTGAGCGTATATCACTACCTCAGCCCAAAACTTTCTGCCTAACTTAGCATTAGACAACATACAACGAACTTTCTCCACTAGTGTCCTGTTCATACGCTTCGACACCCCATTCTGCTTTGGATTTTTTTTAACTGTAAAGTGCGAAACTATGCCAGAATCTTGACATACCTCCAGGAATGGATCACTCTTGTATTCTCCACCATTGTCTGTTCGGAGAACTTTGATCTTTTTTCCCATTTGGTTTTCAACTTGAGCTTTCCACTTAAGAACAACTCCAAGCACATCATCTTTGTTCTTCATAGTAAACACCCATACTCTTCTGGAAAAATCATCAACAAAAATGACAAAATAATGCCTACCTCCAAGGGATGGTGTCTTAGCAGGTCCCCACACATCTGAGTGCACATAATCCAAAATACCTTTAATGTCATGGATGGCAGTGCCAAATTTCACTCTTCTTTGTTTTCCCAAAACACAATGCTCACAAAATTCTAATTTACAAGTCCTCGTACCTTTTAATAATCCTTGCTTGGCAAGAATTTGCAAAGATTTTTCACCAACATGTCCCAAACGCATATGTCATAACTTTGTAGCCTTTGCATCCTTCTTACTACTAGAAGTTGCTACTGCTATTGTCCCAACAATTGTACTTCCTTAGTAGTAATACAGATTATTTTTCCTTATGCCTTTCAACATCACAAGTGCTCTCGAAGTTGTCTTAAGAATTCCATCTCGCATCATCACAACTAGGCCTTTTGATTCTAAGGTCCTCAAAGAGATGAGATTCTTTTTCAATTTCGACACATACCGAACATCCTTCAAAATTCTGGTGGATCCATCATGATTCCTCAGCTTGATTGAACCTATCCCAACTGTTTTACATGGATTGTCATTGCCCATGAAAAAACTCCACCATCAATTTCTTCAAAATCAAAGAACCACTCCAAGATGGGAGACATATGATAGGTGCAACCTGAATCCAGAATCCACTCCTCTGAATGGAATGTTGAAGGTGATACTACCAAAGAGACATCTGACTTTGCATCACTTTTACATTCTGCAACATTTGCATCTTGCGGAGCCTTCTCTTTCTTCTTCAACTTTGGACAGTCTTTCTTCCAATGCCCTTTTCTTATGACAGAAAGCACACTCATCTTTGACAACTCTGCTTTTTGATTTGGATCTTCCTCTTTTTCCCTTCGACCGGCTCTACTAATGACCTCTTGCCACAAATGCTTTATCTTCTGTAACCGCTTTACTTTTCTTTTTTATCTTTCTTTCACAATTCATAACTATACAAAGCAGAACACACAGCATCTAAAGATACATTTTTCCTTCCCATGAAGTAAAGTAGTTTCTAAGTGTTCAAATTCATCTGGAAGAAATGTTAACAACATCAAAGCCAAGTCTTCATCTTCGAATTGTACATCTAAATTCAACAGGTTTGCTACTAATTGATTAAACAGAGTGATGTGTTCATTCATAGTAGTACCTGATCGGCATTCAAATCGGATCAACCTTTTCTTCATAAGGAGCTTATTCTGACCACTTTTTTTCAGAAATGTGTCCTCCAATGCCTTCCACAGTTTGTGCGCGGAAATCTCGTTTTTGAAAGCATACTTTTGCTCTCTAGACAAACATGATTGAATTGCTCCACATGCCAACCGATTTATGATACTCCAATCCTTATCTTCTACATATTTTGGTTTCTTTTCTTCAATAGGTATGTCAAGGTCTTGTTGGAAAATGGAATCCAGAACCTCACCTTGCCACATGCTAAAATGACCAGTACCGTCAAATATTTCCACCGTCAACTTCATACTTGACATTGGAATCCTTTACCATGTAGATAAGGAAGTCGATGTCGCTTGTGTCATATTTGTTATGTCCCTAATTGTTGGTGAATTTACAGACGTCATTACATACTCAAATAATAGTATTCAATATTAAAAATATTACAAACAAACCTAAGGATGAACCTTCAGCTCTGATACCACTTGTTGGAAATATTGGGTAATTTTTTCCTCTAAGGTAAACAACTAGTGAAGTGAACCAATTCGGTAAGACTCAGGAAAGATCGTCAAACGGACTCCTAAGTCAGTATTACCATTCCACATAAAATCTTAGGAAAGGGTAGGGGTCATAAACGGTCCCACTTAAAACTCAGCCTCCTAGACAGAAATTACGTGCACGGTGTATTTATCACAACCTAACCCGTGTACATACACAAATAGTAAATACACTCAAATAAATTAACCACAACACTACAAACATACCCAACAAATAATATTGAATACTATAAATGCAAAATAAATAAAAGAGATAAGGAAAGGACACACCCGAAAATTGATAACGGAGTTTAGCCAATGGTACTTACTCTCTGAGCACCACTTAAAACAGCCTGCTTTTATTAAAAAGAGAATATTAAATTTGATATGTGTACAAATTTTGAGTATATATCAAATTTTAGGATGGATGTAGAATAGGAGGGGGAGGAGTTCTTTTATAACTTGAAAAGCTCCTCCCATTCTCATTTCTTCCCAATATGGGATAGAAATTGAGCTACCAAAATAACAATTGTCACATCTCAGTGAGGAAATACCTTATCAACTACCTTGATCGCAGTTCCTAAGAATGACATTGAGCTTATAAAGAACTCTCTCACCAACTTAAAATTCTATCTTTTAAATATGAGCATCTTAAATCCACTTCGTCCTTTTTATATAATGCATGCGTTTTCGAAGACCATATACCTAAATCCATCCATCTCGTTTAGTTGTAACTTCTTATGAGAACATACATCACTCAAATCAAAGTTAAACCATTTAATTGCTTAATATTCCTTGCGCTCACTATAAGAAAAATGTCGTTTACCGACGAAAATTACTGACGATAAATGTTTGGATTCCGTCAGTAATATAAATTACCGATGGACAAAGCTATCATTAAAACGGTCGTAAATAAATTTACCAATGGATATATTATGTGAACATCGGTAAATTTACCTATGGACTTTTCTTTTCGTCGAAATATTTGATGACGGTATTTGCTATTCTATCGGTAAGGTGTCCGATGGTTATAGTTGATCATTGGTGAGTATACCGACGGTTCAGAAAATCCTAACGGTAAAGTTGGTGATGACTATCAATATTACTGATGGAAGAAAGAGTGACCGTCAGTAAATATCATACATTTTACCAACGGTTTAAGTTGTTCCGTCGATAAATATAATAGATTTTACCGATGTACTTTTATATTCCGTCTGTAAATAAAATTAAAAATGTTTTAAAAATTCGACATTAAATTTTATTTCATGATCTTATGATTAATGCATAATTTCAACAGTTATGAATTATCTATGCGTAATATTTTGATTTGTTTATATATTTAATTTGTTTAAACAGAAAGTTGACTAATGATATAAAGTTAAAATTATCTTAATTGATAATAAAAACATTATAATGTACATAATAAGTCTTTGTAATTCAAAGCAAATGACTACAACAATCCTATTGTCCTGGTAACCGCAGATGCTCTGAGGTGTTACCCCTCCCCTCCAACTCATCCATCTCATGTCTTAGCTAAGCTATGTGCTCTATCAATGTTTGCACTGTAGTTCGAAGCTCATTGACTTTATTGGTTGTCGATCATCTACTAGATGTTGCTGTGTTGGTCGTGGAGGATTGTGAATAACATGTGTTCGCAAATGAACCTAATTCGAAAATCCTTCCACGACGATCCCTATCACTCACTACATCAAGATATGTCTAACTCTCATCAACAGCTTGTTTGTGCTGAGATTGTCGCTGAATATTTTCTTGTATTTGATCCTATTAGGAGGCAATGTTTATATTAGTAATTGATAATTATTAAGATTTAATATTAAAGCATAAATTTCACATACATTAAGTTCTCTACATTAGGTGTTGACGAACGTCACACCGTCATACTTCTTAGTGTGAGTGTGCAAAAAGAACTGAAGGGTTGTAGGTCTCATACCCATAAACTTTTCCTACATAAGAATAAAATGTTATAAGTGAACTAGAATTTATAAAAATTTCGGCAGAGTTTCCTCTATTTTTATGATATTTACCCCTTGTTGAACAAAGAAAATAACTCAATATAGTCATATATGACACCAGACATTTATAGCATTATCATTATCTATAATACACATATTTTCATTCCAACATTCACACATCAATTTAAATTGAAATACAGCAAAGTAAAACAACTAGAATATAAGTGTAAAGTTTAGATATTTATAAGTCTCTCTGCATGCTCGTAATGGGTAATTAATCCTCCCATATATATGGGAAGACTCTCTCCCCCCCGGTCCTCCACGTCTATTGGTCGAGTTATGCTCTGAAATGAACATTACCTTAAGTGATGTCCAATACTTCGATAGTTTATCCAATACGCATTTCAAACAGTTCCAATGATATAAAAACAGTTTCTGACATAAAAAAGATGGAATACATTTGGCAATTGCTAACGGTGAAGTGGTTGATGCAAACATATCCAGATTTCTCAGCTCTGCTTATGTAGTACCACTTCTGATATAAGTTTCAAGATTCCAACTTTATGAACATTCACTTAATCATATACATTAGCATCTATAGGTAATAACATTGACTAATGGTGCATTTAATATCTAATCAACGCAAGCTCTCCATCAAATCAAATCTAACAGACGTTTTCTTGATTGGCCATCACAAAATAAAAGGTCAAAAATTTTGCATGCCCTGCAAAGTATGAAGCAAACCAAGTGTTCCTAACAATATATATACCAGCTCACGATTCTCAATGCATAAGTGCGCCTACTGCAAATCCATAAACCATATGCTTATGCAGCTTTTGCAAGTCCATAGGCTAGCAACCCATTGTAGTTTGAAAATTCTTTCCCTGTTCCTTTTCATATAAGGCCTATGTAACTTAAACATCTTGAAAAATCTTAAAATAGATACAAAAATGAAAGAGAATTATCATCCTTCACGAGATGTTACACAAAGTTCACACATTTCGAATCATTTGAGTGAAAAGCGAGAAAAAGAAAAGATATTTCCATGATGTCATGGCATTCTGAAAATGAATCCCACTTCGCACCTCTAATAAAAGACTACCGAACTAACTTTAGTAGAAATCAAATCACAGAATTCTCTGTGTGGACTTTATGATTTCCGTTTGTTCATCCAAAGAAAAAAAATCTTTTTTCTTGGAAAACACAACTACCCAACTCTCACTTGCCCACTCCAAACCAAACTAACAAACACTTGAAACGCCAGAAAGATTAAAATTCCTAAAACCAGTATCAAAAACACATTCTCCTTCCTTCTAACAATCTCACATTCTCTCAGCAACCAAACACACAAAAACATGAAACCATCAACAACCAGATAAATTACAACTCTAAAGATCTGGAATTACAAAAGAATTCTCATAAGACCCAAATTCCCATTTAACTAAATCACTTTATCAATACGATCAAAAACTCAACTTGAAAAGAAATTCTTAAAATGCCCATGTACGAAGAGATCCATTGAAAAGCCACAAGCTTTTAGAAATTAAAAAAGAAAGGAAAATAAAAGAAAAAATGAACCGAGAAACGAAGTGCGACGGCGATATGCTAAGAATAAAGGGATAGAAAGGTGCCGCACTTGACTGCGACGGTGATCACCAGACAGACAGAGCAGACAGCGGTTGTGCAACGGAGGTTTCGTGGTGGACCAGAGAGAAACGGAAGGAAGACAGAGTAGCAAGCAACGTCATTTTCGATTAAGTTTTGTGTAAGAATACAATTTATCGACGGAAGATTATTTTGTCGATAAATCCGTCGGTACATAACGATTCAACAACGTTTTATTAGGTACGTTGTAGTCGAAGGAAACGACGTGTTTAACTTTCAGCATTACAGATAAAAAACAGTTCCATCGGTAGACGACAACGCATTCACCTTTTTTACCGACGAAGGTTCCTATTCTATCACTATATTTTATCGCAAAAATCATCCAGAAAATATCTCATCCATCTTTACCGACAGGTATTTTGTCCATCGCAAATTACCATATAATACGACAATTTCACTGACAGAATGTCATTTTCTGTCAGTAATTATAAACGGTATTGTTTTCGTCGGTAATTGTCTGTTGGTAAATAGTAGTTTTCTTGTAGTGCAAAACGTCTCTTATATTCACCACTGATGAAAACAAAAAGTCATGTTTACTTAATTGCAAAACTCTCAACAACACTCTAAACACATTTGCCTTATGCTCTAATGCATTGAGTTATAAGATAAAGCTAGGGTTTTGTTAATACCTGTCCACTTCTGCTCCAGGCAGATGCACCGTTAATAAGTGATAATTCCAATCATTCAATTTCAAAAAAAGTACCAGGAAAGAGTTCCTATCCTAACAAGAAAGGACCACGTAAGATATAGTTTCTGAAGAGGACGATGATAAGTTTTAATGTGGTGAGCTATCTTTATCTGTCGTGTCCACAAAAGCATACAATAATCCCTACCCTCCCACAGGACAACGTTTGGTCCACAAAAGCTTACCGCGTAATATACTATTACTAGTTGGTTCATGTTCAACCATGAGGATGATGTGATGGGAAACAAGAGCTTTGAAGATTCTTCAACATATGTGTTGACACTTATCATTTTAGTGAAGATCAGGATTGACTAATTCCCACGTAGGATTTTATTCCACAAAGTCCATGTGAATCCATAATATTTTCGTGGTGCGACAGTTGTGCTGTCACTTCTCTTCTATTGCTTTTACACTTTTATTTCAGAATCAAAAGAAATTGAAAGGAAGTAAATGATTGAATTAAAGAGTCGGGCAAAAGACATTCATTTTTCTGTTCTTTGTTTGAACTAGAAGAAAATGAAAGCCACTTGTACCTTTATTAGTTAAGCAACCTTTTTTCTTAATTTTTAGGAAAAATGGTTTTTAATTAGTATAAAGAAAAAACAGTGTCTCTGCCCGTTCATCTTTTTAACTATATTATTTTTTGAAAAAATAGGTGTTTTTATCATATGGCTACTACATATTGCATTCGTATTGCATATGAATTTTATTATTTACTAAATTCAAATATCAAAATTTTTAATATAATTATTGTCATTCATATTAACGGATAACTTTGGAGTATTTTAATACTATTTTTTAGAGTTTGGGCTAATATTATAAAGTTGAGTAAAGTTTAGAACTTTTTTATAATTATCTGATAAATATATTAATACCATTCAAAGAAAAACGAAAGCATGTCACAATAGAGTCTAAATGGTAATACATGCCAGTACTAGAGCAAGAAAGAGGAAAAGAAAACCATTAACTGATGAAAACATGAGCTTCAATTCCACGCCAGATTAGTTTCTCACTTGGTAGTGAACGTCAGCAATTGAGCTATTCGAAGTTGTTGGTAACATTATCTTAAGTTTCTGTTGTGAGTAATGCTAGAGCTCAAATCTGCAGCCAAACTTTAAAAGAAATACACGAGAGAGTGCTTTTGCTACTAGCTTTTCGCATAGATATATTATAATTCAAACTTAAAACATCTTGTTTAAAGATTAGGGAGTAAGTGAAAAGAACAGAGTGGAGGTAAACATGGTATTCTTTTTTAACATAATACAAGATCAATACGAGTATCTTCTTAGTCAATTTGGTGATGTGAATGGTAGGTTGGATAAATGTGAAGTCGCCTTACATAAATTACAACGTAATCAACCTGTATTTACTAGAGTGGATGACTTTAAAGTTTATGATGAGAATAATGATGGTAACTCTTGTGGCAATGAGTTGGAAGAGATCACATGAAGAGATTTCAAGGATTCCCTCTATTACTCTCGCCCACTGATCATGTTCTAATTATGTATACAATCATGGCTAGATGTGTAGAATTAATTCTTCCATAGATAGATGTATGTAAAGTGTATATATCCCTTCCAATGTATTAAGAACAAATAAATGAAAAAGGAATCACTTTAATATGGTATCAGAGCCTGAAACCTAAGGCCTACGTAAAACTTGTCATAGAATTAAAAAAAGGAGAGAAACACGAGAAGTTGTGAGCTATGGGAGCACTCCATCTACAGGCAACTCTCGCATAGAAAGTACAATTGTTTTATACTTGACATCAAAACTATCGCAAATCTTGAACCAGACGCCAACTACAACAAACCATGAATCGACTACAACAGTGATTGGCATCAAGCTAGATGACAATAACTATGGCCTTTGGTCTCAGGTTATGGAAATGTATCTTGCAGGAAAGGATAAGTTGAGATACATAAATGAAGAACTTGAACAACCTACTGAGGCAGATCTGACATACAGGAAATGGAGAGCAAAAAATGCAGTGGTGAAGGGCTGGTTGATCAATTATATGGATCCAAAATTAATCAGCAATTACATTAGATTCCCAACAGTGAAAGTAGTTTGGGATGCAGTGGCCACAGTATACTTTGATGGTAATGATACCTCACAAGTCTATGATCTCAAAAGAAAGGTGGTGAAACTTAAACAAGCCAGAAGATCAATTGAGACATACTACAATAGTCTTCAAGGCCTTTAGAGGGAAATTGATTGTCGTCGGCCAAATCCAATGAAATGTAGCAGTGATATACAGAAATACAACTGTATTTTACAGGAGGATAGAGTATCTACTTTCGTTGACAGGCTAGATGATCAACTTGATAAGATCAGAGCGAACGTCCTACAAATGCAACCATTCCCATCTGTGGAGCAGGCTTATGCTCATGTTCATCAGGAGGATCTAAGACAAATAGTGATGCTAACAAAAGGGAATAACATACAAAGTGTTGTTATGATCTCTAAGGGAGAACAAAGGACACAACAATAGCCCTCTCTCCATCTGAATCACACTGGAAAGAGTACTATCTTGACTAAACCAAAGGCACAAGGAGAGGAAGGGAGCTGCACACTATGGAAGTACGAGGCATACACAAGACACGTGCTTTAAACTACATGGGTGTCCAGATTGGTGGCATGAACTCAAGAAAAAAAAAAAGAAACGTGAAGCTGGTCGGGTATCATTTGTAAGAGCTAGAGATTCTCCACAAGGTGTGACGAATGCTAACCCTTAATTTTCTCTATTATCACAAAAAAAATGCTTCACCAGCCGAGGCAAACAATTTAATGGCTCCTAATGATCCAAGTAACAATGATTGGATTGTTGATTCAGGAGCAACCCATTATATGACATTTGCCCCAAGGATTTTGTTGAAACCACTCAACTGAAACGAACATGTATTACCAATGCAAATGGAGTTGTGTACCCATTTACTGGGGCTAGAATAGTGGCACTTGCACCCTCTCTCTCACTATCAATCACCTTACTAGTTCCATCTCTCTCAAATAAATTATTGTCTATAGGCCAAGTTATTGAAGAATTGAATTGTTTTGTTGTACTTTATCCTTCTTTTTGTTTATTTTAGGATATTCTCACCAAGGAGATTATTGGTCGTGGTACTAAAAGAGAGGACTTGTACTATATGGATGATTTCGTCATTGGCCAAGCAAACACTACATGCCAAATGGGAGAGAAAGAATGACAGATTTGGCTATGGCGTCGTCGATTGGGGCATCCATCTTTTCCTTATCTCCGACATTTATTTCCAAGTTTGTTTTCCAACATACATGAATCTGCTTTGAGATGTGAAATGTGCATTAAGGCCAAGAGTCATCGAGTCTCTTACCCCATTAGTTTGAAAAACTATGAAAGACCATTTATGCTAGTTCATTTAGATGTATGGGGACCAACCCCTATCCCAGTTGTCTTCGCTTTTAGATGGTTTGTGATTTTTGTGGATGATTGTTCCCATATGTCTTGGCTCTACTTAATGAAAAATAAGAATGAGGTGTTTGGTGTTTTTTGTTCTTTTTATAACATGATCAAGAGTCAATTCTCTGCTAAACTTCAGATTCTTCGATCCAATAATAGTGGGAAATATGACAATACTGAGTTTAGACAATATTTTCAAGAACATGGTCTTATTCATGAAACCAACTGCTCTTAAACACCACAACAAAATGGTGTTGCAAAGAGGAAGAATAGACACATTATTGAAACAACTCGAGCTCTCTTAATGGAGGCACATGCACCTCAATGCTATTGGACAGATGCAATTAAGGCAACTATTTACCTGTTGAATCGAATGCCACCTTGAGTATTGAACTTTGCAACTCTATTGCAAATTTTAGCTCACCATGTGACACTACCTTTTGTCTTGATGCTTCCTCCAAGAGTCTTTGGATGTGTGGTTTATGTTATCCAAAAAAATCAGAGAAGTAAGATTGATCCTTGTGCCACTCGTTGTATTTTTCTACGGTATACAGCTCATAAAAAAAAGACCATCGATGTTATGATCCTACTACTCGATGGCTATACATCACCATGGATGTCACTTTTCTTAAAGCAGACACTTTTTTCACAACTTCACGTTCTACTCTTCAGGGCGAGTAATATAGTGAAGAGCAGAATATGAATCTCTGGGAAAATTGGCCAGCCTTATAAGATACAAATTTGGGTGTGCAAAATAATCAACAACCAAAAATCATAACGAATGATTAGGTTATAAAACCAATGGCAGATAAGGAGAATGTAGATGACAGGAAAACTGGATAGGAGGAAGAGACACAGTAATCTACCCCTCACAATTTAGTACCAAACGACCATTCTCCTAAGAATACTCCTAAGGTACAATCTCTAAACCCTTCTCTCGATAACACTATAAATGATTCTAGTATTTATAGATTACCATTCAAACACAATCGTGGTAAACTACCAAATAGATATTTGCTAGATCACGAAGAGAAGGGAGCAAGATATCTAATTGCCCATCAAGTCTGCACTCAAAGACTATTACCACCACTTGAAGCTTTTGTGCACAAAATGTCTTCTGAGTATGTTCCAAGTATAATACAAGAGGCCTTGAATAATCCGAAGTGGGCTCAAGCAATAACCGAGGAAACAACAGTTATGTAGAAGAACGATACTTGGAAACTCATGTTGCTGCCAATTGGAAAAAAGGCAATAGGGTGTAAATGGGTGTTCTCTGTCAAACACAAGGCAGATGGGTCAGTGGATCGTTACAAGGTAAGACTTGTAGCAAAGGGATACACTCAAACCTATGGCCTAGACTATCAAAAAACTTTCTCACCAATAGCAAATTTGAACACGGTCAAAGTATTGTTATCTCTTGCTGTGAATTTGGATTGGCCTTTACACCAATTTGATGTGAAGAATGCATTCCTTCATAAAGACTTTGCAGAAGAAGTATATATGGATATTCCACCGGGCTTTACTTCTTCTCAACCTAGAGTAGTATGTAAGCTGCAGAAAGCACTATATGGTTTAAAACAGTCACGGAGAGCATGGTTTGGGAGGTTTAGCTTGGTTATGACAAAGTATGGGTTCAAGCAAAGCAACTCTGATCACACTTTATTCTTAAAACATCGACAAGGGAAGGTAACGACTCTAATAGTTTATGTTGATGACATGACAATTATAAGGGAAGATGGTAAGGAAATCTCCAACTTACAAAAGTACTTGGTTACCGAATTTAAAATGAAGAACCTTGGAGGTTTGAAGTATTTTGTAGGGATCGAAGTAGATCGATCAAATCAAGGCATTTTTCTTTCACAAAGAAAGTATGTACTTGATTTACTTACTAAAATAGGAATGCTAGATTGTAAGCTTGCAAACACGCCAATTGTTCAAAACCATAGATTAGGAAAACAGCCAGACCAAACGCCTACAGATAGAGAAAGATATCAAGGGTTGGTTGGCAAGCTGAATTACTTGTCTCATAATAGGCCAGAAATAGCCTATGATGTGAATGTGGTGAGTCAGTTCAAGGAAGATCCCAGTGAAGAACATATGGATTCGATTCTCCGAATCCTACGATATTTGAAGTCTTCTCCTGGAAAAAGGCTTATGTTTAGGAAGTGTAATCACCTAAAAATTGATTGTTATACTGATACTGATTGGGCCAAAAGTGTTACTGATAGGAAATTAACATCGGGATATTTTACTTTTATTGCTTGAAATCTAGTCATGCGGAGAAGCAAGAAGCATAAGGTAGTTGCTTTATCAAGTGCAAAGGCTGAGTTCATAGGCATGTCTAAAGGGCTTTGTGAACTTCTTTGGTTAAGGGAGTTATTGAAGGAAATTGGGTATCAAACCAGTTCGACAATGAACTTGTTATGTGACAATAAGGAAGCCATAGAGATTACTCAAAACCCTATTCAACCTGATCAAACGAAACATGTTGAAGTAGACAGGTATTTTACCAAGGAAAAACTTGAGGCCAAGATAGTTTGATTTCCATACGTGTAGTCGGAAGACCAATTAGCGGACATTCTTACAAAGGCAGTAGCAAGCAAGTTCTTATATAGCTCTCTAGATAAGTTGGGCATGGAAGACATCTATGCACCAACTTGAGGGGGAATGTGGCAATGAGTTGGAAGAGATCACGTGAAGAGATTTCAGGGATTCCCTCTATTACTCTCGCTTGCTGATCATGTTCTGATTATGTTTACAATTATGGCTAGATATGTAGAATTAATTCTTTCCATAGATAGATGTGTGTAAAGTGTATATATCCCTTCCAATGTATTAAGAACAAATAAACGAAAAAGGAACCAGCTTAAACACCTCTGACTGATTGAGGGAAGAAGTTGTTGTAAAGAGGAAGTAGTTGATGAGGTGTCCAAAAGTGAAAAGGAGGTGGAGGATGAGATATCAAACTTAGAGGATAGTGATAATGAGTGTATTAAAGGGATCGAGTATGTTTTCATGAGTAAAGAGGAGGCGAGTGATGATAAGTCTACCTTGGAAGTGGTAGTAATAAGGAGTACATTAAGAGATTCAAAGAAAAACACAACATTTAGTTATTCTTGTCTAGATAGGAATGACTTATCTTCCCAAGATAGGGATGGAACACATGTTTTAATTCTTTAAGATTTTATTATTTTAACTTGTTATTTCACTAATTTTTTCTATTTTTTAATTTTTGTTTAGATAGAAATGACTTATCTTCCAAATATATTTGTTTTTTAAAAGAAGACAAGAAAAGTGAGGAAAGGAAGGAAAGTTGGCACCAAATCCTCTGTGCCCTTTTTGTGTTCCTACTATGTGCCAGTCATTTTTAACCACACATTTATGTGGGTCTTACATAAATGTGTGGGTTTTACATAAATATGTTGATGAGATTTAATAAAATATAGTAGAAACTGGTTAACTGGATTAAAGGATCTATTCTCGAGAAAGTCAAACGTTTCAAAAAATTAAATATGAGCTCTATATCGAAAAAAAAATAGAAAGTAGCAAAGAGAAAATAAAAAATACAACTAAATTAGATACAAGTGAAGTAAGGAAGTAGTCATTATTGTCAGATTAGTCATAGTTATCAAAAGGACACATGAATCAAATATTAAAATTACTTTAAAAGGCTAAAAGGAATAGATCCCACCTAAATTTGTTAACTATAAATGATAAGTTAAGCAAAAGTTTTAGTAAAAGAAAAAATATAGTTAAACAGAATATTAATATTAAGTTATGAAATTGTCCATCCAAATATAAGTTCCATTGAAAGGCATAGTATTATTTGTTGAATATCTCTTTTAAGGGGCGGGATCTTCTATCTAAGAATCATCTGTCCAACCATGTCTAAGAAGATAAATGATATCGTTCTATTTAAAGAGCAGAGGAGTGAGTAATAAGTCACTTATTTGTTGTTTACATTAACTTTCAAGCCAAGTCATTTTATGAAACACTTCAAAGCAAACGCCGTTTACTTCCAGACTATTTGGAAACCTTTGAATTGAATTCATTAACGAATTGAATTCAATTACATTAGTGAGATTGAATTGAATTCAATTTACACTGTTTGGAACAAACTCAGTAATATTAGAAATGAATTCAATTACACTGTTTGGAATGAGAATGAATATAGTAAGGAATGAGAATGAATATTAGTATTATAATTATGATAGTTGGTTAAGAGGAATGAATGATTACTATTACCATTAAGAGTAGTTGATTTATAAAAAATATTAAGAAATACAAATTTATTATATTTTAATTAATTAATTAACCATATTTTAATTACTTATATTGTAATTAATCAATTACAATATATTGATAATTAAAATATTATAATTAATTATATTTTAATTAATTAATTAATTATAATATTTTAATTAATTAATCAATTATAATATTTTAATTAATTATATTGTAGTCAATTAATTATTAATAATATTTTAATTAATAGTCTTTGGAATTCAATCAAGTGAAGCACAAGAGAGTGAGAAGTGAAGTAGTCCAAAGAATGAAAGAGCAAAACAGCAAGGCGTTATCTTTGAATGACACAGAGTGATTCTTGATAAGAAATACATAGCAAAGAATTATACTCATAATAAATATATAAACTTTGATGAATGTCTTATTATAAACTTACAACAAACAATAGTTTTTTATTTAAATATGTCTTCCTCAAATTTCAATGTAATTGAATTCTTATGCTTGAAGGAGTGAATTCAATTTATAAAGAAGATGGGTTTCAGTTACATGTATAAATTGAATTCATCCCATTTTTGTGTTTTCAAACAGCTGAATTGAATTTAATTACAATATTGAATTCAATTCACTCTTTTCCAAACACCCTCTTCGTCTGTTTAAGTGTTTTGTTTGTTTTCTCTTCTCCATTCATGTCTGACTGAAAAAATGAGGCCGACCCACAAGATTCTCACTTACCCATTGACAATGGAGGCAAGGCCACTACACCCACTTCACCAAATAGCATAAACGTCAACCCTCAAGCTTCTTGCTTACCTTTAACCTTCAAGCCAACCCAATGAGGAGACATTTGTCTCCATTTTGCTAGTGTTGAAGGGGTGGAAGAAGGATTGTTGTACTTTGAATCTATGACAGATGAATGTGGTATTGTTCCTGGGGTAATCTTGTAGCAAATAAGACTACTCTAGAGTCACATGAAAGGAAATTCCCTTTATGAAAAATGCTAGGAGTATCTTTTTGGGTGAATACAAGTTCATTTCTATTGTCCAAACCAATGTTTTGAAACCCGGATCGGTCATCGAACCGGAGGCCTTACTGATCACCGGTTTGACCGGTTCAACCACCGGTCGAACTGGTGTGACGTCATAATTATGCAATAATTATATTTAATTATATATAATATTAA
>JANVCQ010000003.1:30261410-30272290 GCA_025531925.1 Erythroxylum plowmanianum
TAGTTTATTGCTTAGTTTGGTTTTTATGGAAAGTCGAGGGGTTTGAATTAGCACGCCCCCCCCCCCCCCTCCCCCATATCGTATTTCACCAGAGATGAAAGAAAAGATAGAGAATCTTTCTTTTAAGAGCTATCGCCCTTCCATTTGATCAATTTTGTCCGGATCTTCCTTTTTTCCGAAAAAAGGGAAGAAGCAGGATTTTCTTCAATGCATGCCTCTTGTTCCTATTTAGTCCCCTTCGTTTCAAAAGTTGTTTCTATTTCTACATTTGTTTCTTCCTCCCTTTCTCCCGTTTCTGAGGTTTCAAATCTGTTCCTATCTAACAGAACGCTATTAGATCAAATGACGAAGGCATTGTTGAGAAAAAGATGGCTTTTCCTGGATGAAATGAAAATTGGATTCATGTAATAGGAGAAAGGTTTCCTATTCCTTAGCCTGAAAGATATGTGGCCATGAAATAGAGGGATTAAGTGAATCTTCTCCTTTGAGAATAATAAAAAAAGAAAAGTGTTCAATTGGAACATAAAAACGTGACTGAATTTGTCCTAGTTACTCTTCAAGACGGAGTGGAGGAAGGGAGGAGCTTCTCGAACGAGGAAAAGAATCCAATGACTTCGAAAGAATTGAACGAGGAGCCGTATGATGTGAAAATCTCATGTATGGTTCTGTAGAGTGGCAGTAAGGGTGAAGAGAAATGCTATCCCCACTCGGACCAAGACATAACTTTTACTTGTTCATGGGTACGTTCATGAGCCCATGCTAAAGTTTCAATCAATTCCTGCCAATATCTATGCCAAGAAATTAAGAACATAAATCCAGTAGCCCAAACAAGATGTCCAAATAAGAACATCCGCGCAGTCAAACCAACTCTCATACAAACTCCTAGTGGTTCATTCATTTGACCATAGATTAGAGCCACTTTTGATTCTGTAATATTTTCTTCATTAATTACTCCAGATTCTTTCATTTCCATGTAAAGATCATTTCCTTCACGCCCCATATGCCCTGGGTGACACACATGCTACAATGGCCGAGACAAAGGGTCACGATCCCGCGAGGGTGAGCTAACTCTAAAAATTCATCCTCAGTTCGGATTGCAGTCTACAACTCATGAGGATTCGGAATATCACACATTGATCAATCAAAGAGAGATTCAACAACTAAAACTAAAAGAAAGATCAATTCTTTGGGATCCTTCCTTTCTTCAAACGAAACGAGGGTCATTCTAGCTATATACGAAATTCCTAATTAATACTAAAATAAAATTAATAATTAATAATAAGTTAATAATAAGACTGAATAATAAGATAAATAAATCAATTCTTTTTTGAATTCCATAGAGTTAGAGTTTTGAAATTGCTTACTATTCATGAATTGCACAAAAGAGTTCAAAAAGAAGAACGCCCATGTTGTGACACTTCCCCTCATAAGATAATAGGTTACTCCTACAGCTCGTCCTTGGATAATGCTCAAGGCTCTAGGCTGAGTAGCAAGAGCAACTTTTAATTTATCGAAACGATTGAGAACATGAATTGAACTCTATGAGATCAAATCTCCCGTTGTTCCTCAGTAGCTCAGTGATAGAGCAGTTTAACTGACTAGTCGTAGATTCGAATCCTACTCGGGGAGATTTGATTCATTCTGAATTCAAGTATTCTTTCTAAATTCAAGGGCTAACCGATGACTCACAAATAACAAAGAGGGAATAGATTCAGAAATTCAAAACCTTGTACTAGAACTTATGCTTGATAGAAATATTAGATCTTATAGAGTCGACAAATAAGGTGAGTTCATTAAAAATTCACAGACGAAAGATGATAAAATAGAATCCTTGGTCACGAACTGTGATTCGATTGATGATAAAGAAAGAGAATTATTGGTTCAATTCTTCACCTTAACGACAGAAAAAAGGATTGATCCAATTCTATTGAATCTAACTTATAGTTATCATTTATCAAAGATGTCTGTCCATATTATGCATACAACTTTGGTTACTGGTTAGGCGGGTTCGATGGCTCTATATGAATTAGTAATTTTTGATCCCTTTGGCCCCGTTCTCGATCCAATGTTATAAAACTTTAGGTGCTAATGAAACTATTTTAGTGAAATGTAATTGTCTCAATTCTTGCCCGATCGCACCAAAAATTCGAGTTCCCCTTGGATTTCCTTCTTGATCAGCGACAACTGCAACATTGCCATCATAGCATATTATTATACCATTTTTGCGTGAGTTCAGATATTAATAAACTTTATAGAAGAGTTATATATCGGAACAATACTCTTACTGATCTATTAACAACAAGTCGATCTACACTAGGGGATTTAGTAATCAAGAGAAATTGGGATGCGAAAAATCTTTTTCCATGAGCGGATTCTCTATTTTTTTAATGAATCCTAACTATTAGTTATTCTCCAATATGCAAACTGTGTGGGGGAGATGAATGTGTAGAAGAAAGAGTATAGTGATAAAGAGAATCAAAATTCAAGTTTGAAACTCACGTAATTAGCTTCTTTTGGTTAATTCTAGAAAATAAAATGGGGCAATTAACTATGGAGCCATATGAGGTAGGAAACCCTCAAGTACGGTTCTAAGGAAAGGAAATTACTCGCCTATTCCTATTCCGACCGAGGAGAATAAGCCATTCGGTAGGGCAACTATGAACTTGCGGAAACTTGCAAAACAGGTCAAATGATATGGCCAAAATACTAGGGAAAAATGCTTATTCTAAAGAAAATGAAACAAACTTTCAAAATTGCATGAATTTATATACATAGAAAAAGAATAGAGACTTATCGTAAAATTATTACTTGATCTTGATAGCAATAATAAAAAAAGAGAATTATTTGAGTTTCTTTTGTATTGTGTATTTTGGGGCATTATAGTCTATATATCTAATATATGAATAAAAGAATATATCATAAAATACTATATATATAGTCTAGAATTATGAATAATAGTATATAAATAGTATATAAAATATAGTATATATGTGAATTATGAATAAAGCGGGTAGCGGGAATCGAACCCGCATCGTTAGCATGGAATAGATGAAATAAATCAAAAAATAGATTTTTGTTTAAGAAAGAAATCCTATTGGAACTGTCCATATCCAGTTCATCCTTCAGAACCATATCACGTCCCGGATCTGATAAAATAGGATAAATTGAGACGATATTTTGTAAATACGTAATTATATAAATTATATATTTATTATGTATTCTATTTATTATATAATTCTATTTATTATATATTAAATAGAAATTATATATATTATAAAAATTCTATATAATATAGAAATTATATATGATAAATAGAATAATATGATAAATAAGATATGACAAAATTTATATATTATCTATACATTCTTATATCATTATATTAATTGCTTTGCCTTCCCCAGAGAAAAATATGTTATTAGCACGGATATAATACATAAAGAATTAACCAAATTTGCCCGATGTAGAGGCCATCAAAAAAGCCGCATAAGTGAAGATATAACCTACAGAAAAGTGAGCTAATCCAACCAATCTTACTTGCACAATGGAAAGCGCCGCCCCCGCTTCCTCAGGAGGAACTCCGAGTTGAGGAGTTACTCGGATGCTGCCAAGATATTAGTATCTTTGATTTCATAGTCAGGAGTATAATAATTAAGTCAATTTATAATCTTTAAATCCAACACTTGCTTTAGTCTCTGTTTGTGGTGACATAAGTCCCAATTCGAAATGCCTCGACTTTTTTATTTTTAGAATAGGTCTGAGTCAAATAGCAATAATTCGAAGCACTTCTTTATACATTATTTTGAAAACCCAAGGACTCAATTGTATGGATATGTAAAATATAGGATTTCCAATCCTGCCTGTTCATGGATTAACAAAAATGCGGAAAAGTTCTATTTGCCTTTACCACTCTATGAGTTTCTTCCTTTTTACGTATGGCATCATCACTCCCTTTGGCGGCATCCACTAATTTGGAACTGAATTTGAAAGCCATAACAATGGAATAAAGTCATACTATTGTTTTCTTTATTATCTTTATTATTGATTGATAGGAATTTTCTTATTAAAATCCTATAAATCGATTGAAACCTCATATTCATACTAGAAACACGATGATTCATATAAAACCTTCAAAATAAGTTCAAGAATTTTGTGAGTAAGAATCATTGTAATATTTAATATAATAAATTTTACTAAATAATTAATAATATTATTTTTATATAATTAATAATAAATTTTATATAATTAACAATAAAATAATTTAATAATAAAATAATAAAATTTGTATTAATGAAAAATAAAAATATATAAAAATTGATTCTTTAATTGTTTAATGTTACTTTACTGATTTGAAGTAATCAATATTTAATTTATTAAATTGACCTCCTTTCGTTTTTATGATATCATATCTATTTTTTATATTTTTTATGATATCGTATATATAATGTAGAAAAAGAATTTTAAAGTTTAGGAATCCAATAATATAAAAAAAACCTTCGCGGGCGAATATTTATTTTTATTTCATTTGTAGGGTTAATCCATGAGCGCTCCGAATAGATGGATTGTTTCCTGGTTCGCTTCGCCATCCTGCCCAATAAATCATTAAGATTCTTTTTCTTTTTATTTAATAGAATTTTATGTATTCATAGATTTCGTCGTTCCCATACCCAAAAGAAACTTGGGCATTTATTACTTGGATCATATTCGTGATTTATTGTCATACTCAAACAAAAACAAATAAAAATTGGAACGATTTCAATTCTGCAATTGTCGCCTCTATTGGCTTTCTTATAATTTGGATATGCTAGCCTCTATTCGTAAAATTTGTGAAAAATGTCGACTAATACATAAACAGGGACGAATTATAGCAATTTGTCATAACTCGAGACATAAACAAAGACAAGGATAATATTTCTACATGGTAGTTAGCACTCTTGCTAATTCCTCTCAAAGACTTTAGTATTTTTGACAATTCTGTGGAAACTATTAGAAGTTGGACACGTGAATAACTTATGATTGACACATATAAAAAGTTCGAAAGGGTTTCAATAGGAATATTGAATCAGATACAATTTCATATTTTATTATTCGATTTATTAGGTTATTCAATTATTCGAATCCAATCGAAAATTATAAAAATTTTATTTTTTGTTGTGTTCATAAGTCAGTCACAATTGGTTTCCTAGCAATAGTATTAGAATCTCACTAAATTATTTAACTTAAATTAATTTCTTGATTGTTATTGATTTGATAAAAAATTAAGGTTGAAATTCTTGATTATTGTATTAAGGAGTATGATTTAATTATTTTTTGAAATCATTTTCTGGAAAATTTATGTAGCATTTCTTTGTTTGTTATCTGCTTCTGAAAAATTATTTATAGAACTTGTCATGTATTAACTTTGCTTGTGCATTGAATAATTTCAAATTAGAAAGAAAATGTAGAACTATAGTGTATGTCCCCCTTTTTTTAGGTTGTTTTGTTTTTATTTTTCTAGTTGTTTTTCACCTAAGACGATGGGGGACTAAACCAGTGGCGAATCGTTGCTAATAAGTCGCTTCTATTGCTAGTGACAACAAATTTTCACTAGCGGCAACTAGTGGTGATTATTTGTTGCTTACAACAGTAGTTATATAAAGGGGATGGAGGACCCAAATACACGGCGTTTTAGGACATGAAGTAGGAAGCATGGGACAGAAGTGGAGGAGCTGCAACAGCTAATCTATAAAACCAAATTCTGGAAAAACAATATGGGGACATAACGTCTGCAGCAAACGCTGCTACCACATGCTAAACACCAGAGGTAGACTCACCTCACGGAAAGTGTTATGGGGCATGCACTGCACGTAATAGATGGTCTCCACTATATGTTTTAAACCTTAATTTAAATTAAATTAGTTGAGATAAAATCAGTTTAAATTCCTAATAAAATTGAAAAAGTGTTTTTCTAAATGTTTAAATTTTGTTTTCAAAGGATAATAATTATTAGGAATATTTTGTAATTTAGGTTAATTAATCAAGAATTGAATTATTAAGTTAAATTAGTTATCAATTTAATAATTAGAATCAAGTAAATGTTTTAAAGGATTTATTTCACAATTACATTAAGTTGGAAAAAAATTTCTGAAATTATGTTAGAAAGTTTTAATATAATAAGATTATATTATTTTGATGAGATCAAAAATTTTTAAAATTTTAAATTCCTAAATTAAATATTAAGTAATGTTGAGAACATGATAATTGGCTTCCATTATTTAAGAATAAAATCAGAGTTCTATTTATTGTAAGGCCTGTTAAGCAAACTCAAGACCTTTTTAACCCAAATATGTTTTATCTTAAATTAATGGGTACCTTTTAATTAAATTTGTATGATTTAGATGAACAAACGTATGATAATATGAGTTTAGAGGTAGGATTAGAAATAATATACAAGATATATTTTGGCAAATAGTTGTCACCTAACAAATCTAGAAGTTACATAAGATGCGATTGATAAAGTTATTATATATTTGATTTAAATTTAGTTGGTTTGTTGAGCAATCTCAAGATTAACTATTTTTAGTGGGATCATAGCTCACTAGAAAATTCTTTGATATTCTCAATTTAATAATGAGGGATATTATTTTGAATAAAATAATGGAGTAATTAAATATTTATTAAAGTCCTTCTTTTATTTGATTTTATGGTATAAACTAATACTTGCTCTTTTATGTCTTTTGGTTATCAAAAGAAGATTAGTACTAATCTAACATTGAGGAGCATCATAGATGCTCACAAGCTAACTGGACCTAATTTATCGGACTAGTTTCACAACTTGAGAAGTATTCTCAGACCAGAAAAGAATTTGCGATACTGTTGTTTCACCAAAGCCTAGTTCAAATGTGACTAATGTAGCTTAGGAGAGATATCAACGTTATATTGATAACATTGAACAAGCTACATGTGTGATGTTGGCTAGTATGTCTTCGAAACTTCAGAGGTAGATGAGAACATGGATGCTCCTACTATAATTTGCATCTCAAGGAGTTGTTTTTTGTGAAAAGCAGGGTAGAGAGATATTAGTTCTCCAAAGCATTATTTCAAAGCAAGATAGTTGAAGGATCTTTAATTGACCTACACATGATGAAGATTATTGGCTATATTAAAAAATTAAGCCAATTATTTTTTGTCATGGATCATGAATTGAAATAGAAGGCATCTACTAGAGTTGCAAAATCAAAAGATGGTATTAAGAAGAAGAGCAATGACAAAGGCACATGTTTTCATTATGGAGGAAATGGACATTGAAACAGGAACTGCCCAACTTATCTTGCAACCTTGAAAGATAAGAAGCTTAAAGAAGTTCTTTCTTCAGGTATGTTTATGATTAAGATCAATCTTTCTACTTCTGTTCCATATTCTTGGGCATTAAATATTAGATATGGTTCTCATATTTGTAATAACATGTATATGTTAACATGGAGTGGATCGTTGAGAAAGGACGAAGTGGATCTGCCAGTAGGTAATAGAGCAAGAGTTGTTGCATTACTTGTATGAAGTTATAGTATTGCTTTGCCTTTTAACTTTAAACTAAAACTAAACAATTTTATTATGTTATAGTTGTTACTAGAAACATCATTTGTATTTCTTATTTAGATTTGAATGGATTTGTCTTTATTATTAAGAATTTATAAAAATGATGTTTATTATAGATCTGGATTACTTAATAAATGGTTTGTATGAATTAGGTCTTGAAAGGTCAATCCTTAACATAAATAGCAAGAAAAGAAAATTAAGTAACCAAAATTCATCTTATTTATACCATTGTAGATTAGGTCATATCAACAGAGTTACAATGTTACATGAAGAAAGGAATTTAGATCCTTTTGACTATAAGTCATATGAAACTTGTGAATTTTGTTTATTTGGAAAGATGACCAAACTTCCCTTTAGTGGAAAGGGAGAACTTGCCAATGAGTTACTAGGACATATACATTCAAATGTATGTGACCCTATATCTACTTATGTTAGAGGTGGATTCTCATATTTCATTACATTCACATATGATCATTCTAGTCATGGTTATGTCTACTTAATGAGATAAAAGTCTTAATTGTTTGAAAAGTTCAAGGAATTTAGACTTAAGGTTGAGAAACAAACTGGTAAAAATATTAAGATAATTAAATCATATTAAAGTGATGAATACTTGAACCACGAGTTTTTTGATTGCTTAAAAGAGAATGAGATTCTCTTACAATAGACTCTACTGGAACTCCACAACATAATGGAGTATCTGAGCGGAGAAATTATACTCTATTAGATATAGATGAGTCATGGCGTCCTTATTGTCACCTTTTAGGGATATGCTATTGAAATTGTTATTTATCTTCTGAATAAAGTTCTATCCAAATCAGTTGACAAGACACCATATAAAACAAAGACTAGTAGAAAACCAAGGTTGTCACACTTAAAAATTTGGGGATATGATGCTTATATGAAGCATGCAATATTTGATAATCTTCAAACCAAATCAAATAAATGAAAATTTATGGAGTATTCCAAAGAGAGTATTGGATATCAATTTTATTATCCTCTTAAGCAAAAGGTATTTGTCTCAAGACATACTATATTCTTAGAAAGATAATTTATTATTAAGGAAAGTGGTGGGAGTGAGGTAAAACTTAGAGAAATTCAAGAGCCATAAATTCATATCAAGATAGAACAAGAACCTTAAGTTGATACATATGATATACAGTTGAGGTTTAAGAGACAACTAGTCCGCGATGCACTAGTATGATACATCATCCCCCTACTATATTAAACCTATATATTGAAAAAGGGAAGGATAATTCACCACTCATACATTATGAGCCTACTACTTTTAAAAAAGTAATGTTTATCAGTGATTCTTTAAAATGACGCGAAGCCATGAGATCTGAAATGGAATCTATGTGTATTAACCAAGTATGGACTTTGGTGGATGCACTTGATGGTTTTATACCTATTGGATGCAAATGGGTTTTAAAGAGGAAAACTAACATAGATGGGAATATACATATGTACAAAGAAAGGTTAGTGGTTAAAGGTTACAAATAAAAACAAGGAGTTGATTTTGATGAAACCTTTTCTCCGGTAGTTATGCTTAAATCTGTAAGGATCTTATTAGCTATAGCCATATATCGTGATTATGAAATCTGATAGATCGATGTCAAAAAATCTTTTCTCAATGGGAATTTGTTGAAGGACGTGTATATGACATAACCTAATGGCTTTAAATCCAAGATATTTCCTAATTAAGTATGCAAGTTGTAAAAGTCTATTTATGGACTTAAGTAAGTACCACGGAGTTGGAACCTCTGTTTTGATGAGACGATTAAAGATATTGATTTCATAAAAAATGTGGATGAACTATGTGTCTATAAGAAGGTTAGTGGGAGTGTAGTTATTTTCTTACTACTATATATGGATGACATATCACTAATTGGAAAAGACATACCAATGCTCCACTTTGTAAAGATTTAATTATCCAAGAACTTCTCCATAAAAGAAATGGGAGAAGTATCCTATATTTTAGGAATAAAGATCTATAGAGATAGACTAAAGAGATTGCTTGGGTTATCTCAATCTATGTACATAGACAAAATGTTAAAGAGGTTTAGTATAAAGAATTCTAACAGGAGATTTTTACCCATATCGTATGGGATTTCTCTCTTAGAGTATGTGCCCTAAGACACAAGAAGAGAGAGATGAAATGGATTATGTTCCATATGCTTTGATAATTAGATCAATCATTTACACAATGTTATGTACTAGACTAGATTTCTCTTTTTGAGCATTGCAAGTAGGTTTCAAGCCAATCCAAGTGAGTGTCACTGGAAGATTGTGAAAAATATTTTAAAGTACTCAAGAAGGACTAAAGATGATTTCTTAGTTTATGGAGGAGCTGAACTGAGAGTTTAAAGGTATTCAGATGCTAGTTTTCTGTCAAATCCAGATGATGGTAAATCACAGTTAGGGTACATCTTCACTATGAATGACCAAGGCAAAGTATATTTCAGTGTCAGAGATAACAAAGGAAGCAGTTTGAATCAAGAAGTTCATCAATAAACTTAGAATGATTCCTAGCATTATTTAGCCTATAGTACTGTACTACAACAACAATGGCACTATTGCACAAGCAAAGGAATCAATGTATTATCAATGGTCCAAACATTTATTTAGGAAGTTTCACTTGATTAGGGAGATAGTGGAGTGGAAAGACATAACATTGGAGCTAGTTCCTACTGAAGAGGATCATACAGATCCTCTTACTAAGCCATTATCTCATAAAAGACATGATTGACATATGGAAGGATATGGTATTAGATGAGTAGGCGATTGACTTTAATATAAGTGCAAGATTGTTAATTTATTGTAGCATCCCACTCTCGCAAAACCCAAACTCGATATCGTGGGTGATATCTGAGTCCGTGCCTCGCGAGAGTGATATGCTAGAGTACTTGAATACCGTCAAACATTCAGTATAAATTTTTTTTTGAATAAGCTCATAAGTGTGGAAATCAGTAAACAATTTGAGCCTGCTTTAATTTGTAAACATTTTAGATCATCATAATACAGTCACAGTATTTAGCCATCGAATGTACAAAAAATCCATAATCACATTGGGCCCAACTTTAATCATAAACATTTTCAGTACTTACTTCACAATCAAAAGAATGTCAATAGCCACTTGGGGCCCACTGAACTACAAGCACTATTTTACAGAAATTGCGGAAATATACATTTTTACAAGAATTGAATGCCACTAATGCAGACGTGAACTGATCTCGACCTCTATTTCCGACTGGTATGTAATAGGCATACTCCCGTTTGTCTAACGGGGTACTCTTCAAGGCCTGAAAAAA
>JANVCQ010000003.1:30272390-30283893 GCA_025531925.1 Erythroxylum plowmanianum
ATTAAATAAACAACCAAAGCTTAAAACAAAAACTTACCTAATCAAGTTTTCAACTCTTCAATCTTTCAACTTATTGCACTAACTCCTCTATTCCTCCACACCATGCACGACAACCACCATGATAAGAAGGTAGGAAGCTTAAACTTGTATGCATGTGATCTTAAGGTTGAAGGAGAGCAACAATTGAAGCTAAAATATGTGAAGAAAAGCAAGGAAGAGGAAAAAGGAGAAGAGATTTCGGATGGATGAAGAAATAAGCAAGCAAACTTGAACTTTTCATTCTTTCAACATAGGAAAACCGAGAAAGGAAGCAAGCCAACATTAAATAAGGTGGAGATGTGTCACTAGGACACTTGTCCATTTAGAAGGAAAGGACAAAATAAGAATAAAGACAAACTTTTAATAAAATTAAACCCTAATGAAAGGACTCTTTGACCCATTCAATTCCAATGGCCCTAATTTCAATCCCAAAATCATGTACCCAATGTCATTGGACAGAAATTTTCGATACCGAAAATCAACCGGTTCGCCACTTGGCGATTTTTTCGATCCGAAAAGTTTTCCAGAAAATTCCAGAAAATTTTCTAAAATTTCCTTAAAATATAAAACACACAAAGACTCACTCCAAATAATTTTTCAAATACAATTACCACGTAATTCACAACCACATTCCATTTAGGCACAAATACCGGGAAATGTCATGAATGCATGTACAGTCAAGTTCATGTGCAATTCTACTATTTACGTGTAATGGTATGCATACATATTGCAACCCAATACGAAACACTCTCGGCCCTTTCCAAATTACTATTTTACCCTTCCTAGTGGGGGTGGGATGTTACATTTATACTAATCGATTGGTTGCAATTTTATGTATGACATTATTATTTAGTTAATAAAGGCATTCTTTATCTTTATATATTACTTTAATTGCATTTAATGTTCAATAATAAAGGTAAAATATCTGGAATAATTATTATGTAATAAAAATTATAATGACATCATGATTATAAGATTTAATCTATATATTATTCCTTGTTATAGTTTCATCAAGATAGGATATTGATGAAATGATAAAACTAGCACATGTTATATTTATTTCTTATGAAGAATGTAACTAATCTCATAAATTAAAGTATGAAGATATTTAATGTAATGTATGAGTGCTTATTAGAGAATAAGTATACTGAACAGACCTGATTATGAGGATCCCAAATGGAATATTACTTAAATGTCTATTGATTTCCTCATTATGATGGTTATATACTTGATCCTTAGACTTGAGATTACCAAGGTATCACATGTGGGAATTATTATTTTTTATACTACTTATGAACTGTCCTATTTAGGGTAATTCAGTCGATAATACTTAGATGCAGTATTAACTGTATGAAAATAGTTAAGTAAGTCAATAAAGAATTTGTCACTTTAAAGTAATTAAAGAGAATGTACTACTGCTCTTGATTTGTAGTGATTTAAGGAATTATCTAGTTAGAGTAAATTGACATTTAAAAAAGTGTTTTCAAATATCATTATAAATCAATTATTAATTACCAAGAATGAAAATAAATGAATTCAAAAGAGTAGATCCATATTCTATCCAATTGGAACATTAGATGACGAAATGATTAAATTATAAATCTAACCATGCATGGATAGGTTAAATCAAACCACTTTGGCATTCCTAATATTTGGGTGATCATGACATGTTGCTAGATGTCAAATCTTGATCTATGATTATAAATTGAAGAATTGAAGAACTAAGATAACTTAAAAGGAGCTTTAATTTATCTAATTTTAATTATGAATTAGAATTATAATTTAAAATCATTGTCAATATATTAGAAACCAAATGAGTCACACGTAAAGAGTAGTTTAAAAGAGAAATTTCAATTTCAATTAAGTTAGACTTAATTATAAAGTTTGAGAAACCTTAAGCATCAAATATAAGATATTTAATTTTATTAAAATTAAATTAATTATAATTAAAGTTTGGCTTTAATTATAATTGAAATATTTAATTTTAATATAAATAAAACACCTTAATGCTTTTTTAATACACGTAGGAGTAAGTATAAGGGAACTAGTAATCTTGTTAATTTCTCTCAAAGAGTTTGAGTGTTTTTGATTGCTCTATAGATACTATTAAAGGTTGCACGCATAAACAACTTGTAGTTGACACATCAAAAAAGTTTCGAAAGGATTTCAACAAGAAAATCGAATTAGATACAAATTTATATTTTATTTTTCAAGTTTTTTTCAAGTTATTCAATTATTTGGAACTGATCGAAAACCATAAAAATTTTATCTTTCCAACTACGCTTGTGATTCAATCACAGTTGGCTTCCTAACAATTCATACTAAGAAAAATGGCATAGATCATGATGGATGACTGTTTAAAACAACATTTACCTATTTTATTTATATGATATGGAGGGAGTGTAGCTTTAGACTGCATAGAAAAACAGAAATGGGGAACAAAATATTGATTAACAAACTATAGGATGGATATGGGAAATTTATATGGCAAGTGGAATTGACGCAAAAACAAGTCCACTGTTAAGGAGTAGATGGAATATATAATGTTTCGAATTTATGTTCTCTTTCTCTCATATAGTAGTTATCATCCTCTTTTTGTAAACAGTTGTTCGACCCTCTAGTATGTATTTACTTTTATTTTGAGAGGCTAAACCAATCATTTTCATTATAATGGTGTTTAAGCTTTTTTTAGCTAATAAAATTCTTTTATTTTCCAAAAAAATGACATGACATACTATGGCACAATATGTAAAGTTCAACACCCAAAAACTCTAAATATCATTTCTGCCATGTTCAAGTTAATACCATGTTATCCCTTTTTAAATAAAGATTACATTATATCTATATCTTAATAGAATAACGATTATCATAGATAATGTTACATCTTAAATCTCATATAAAAATTGCATTGAAACTCTAGTTTATATATACTTAAAGGAAGTGTAAAACGAGAGAGTTATTTTCGTTAGTTTCGTTATTTGGTTACTATTATTGGAAATTTGAAGTTTTCAATTATCCTCTTCAAGTTAGTCTCTAGTCGACTTGAGTATAATAACCAAAGAAGGATAATAATTACTCAAGGAAGCATTACATTAATAATTGAGGGTGTATTTGTACCTATCTTAATGAATGTATAATATTTTTATATATAAGAATGATATTGGATAATATAGTACTACTATAGTTTGTATTGAATTATGATATTCTTTATACTCAGAGATTAGTATTCTCATTTTTGTTGAAGCTATTACTTACTTTTAAAATGTCATGGTAATTTTTCAACATAGCAATATTATTGAATATATCGAGTCTTGGTACATTTTCTATGAAGATTCTTTTCACTCAATATTTATATTCACATTTGAATATATAGATATTATTTATTTGCAAAGCATAATGGTAGTTTTTTGTATATCGGTGTAATATTAGACAAATATAGCATTTAAAGATGGTATTCCCTTTTTTTTCGCTAAAGCTTATACTTATTTTTAAAAAGTCATGGTAATTTTAATACCTAATACTAGTATAATTTATAGTGATCTAGGGTATTCTTTGTACTTAGAATGATATTCCTTTTTTTTTACTTAAGTTGCTACTTATTTTTAATGCATCTTGTTAATTGTTGTATATACGGTGGTATTAGATATGTTGAGTCTTGGTATAGTTTCTATTGACATATGGTATTCTTTCCATTATGTTATTATATTCTCACTTTGTAGTGTAAATCTTACGTATCTGTAATGGATGATGGTATTTTTTATACATAGTCATAGTATTATATATAAATAAATTGTTACTATAGTATGTACTAAGTCAAGATATTATTTATACTTAATCATGATATTCCCATTTAAATTGTATATGGTTCTTCGATTTAATGATTGATGGCAATTTTTATACATATGACTAGTATTGCATGTATTAAGTCTTGGCATGCTATTTATTAGGCTATGGAATTATTTATAATTAGTCATAATATTCCTATATAAAAGTGAATAAGTGATGGTAATTTTTGTACATATTTATTATTCATATAACTATTACATCGATTGAAAAAGTTGAGTTGTTAACTAATGGCCACAGATGGTAACCAACTATAGGCTACCTAATCGGATCCTAAAAAAGGAATTCTTAAAAGCAAAGTGTACATAAAACTTTAGGATGAGTAAGAATTTAAGAATAACCCACTTTTTATCTTAACAAGTAAAAGAGATATTATAAGAAATTCATCTAAGGATAAAGTTATATAAAAAAAGTTATTAGCGTTATCGTTATTAATGCTAAAACAACACATGCATTGCAAAAAAAAAGGAAGAAAAGAAAATTCCTACCACAAATGATTCTTGTAAACTTATTTGGTTATGATATCTTAAGAGTGTAATAAAGGTCATCCACAAGGGTTTTTAGTTCTTAAGAAGTTTTGATGCGAATGATGTGGTTCGTATGATTATAGAGTGTACAACAAGGTGGTCAGATTTTTTATAATGGAATATTTGAGGGCTATTTTAATTCATTTCATGTTAGCAATGACCAATTTTTTTATAAGTTTACTTTATACTCGATTTCCTTAATTGAAATGTTAGAAGAGCTTTCATGGGTGTTAAAGTGATCTATATGATTCACTACAAATGACACAAATATTTTTCTCATCACCATACCTACTCACACATATTGGACATTGTTCTTAGAAGAAAGTCTTAGAAATTAAAGAAATAATATATTGTAAAAATTAGAAACAAGTTTACAATATGATCCAAAATATATTAGACCTAGGATAATACCTTTTTTCTCTATTGATAAGGCATTATAAGACCATTAAAACCTATTGTAAGATGTTGATGAGTACAGACAATTTATAGGTTCCAAGAGAGGGCAACTTTAGATCGAGCTAATTTGCTAACAATTTTCTACTTAATCATACTAATTAGCTCCTTTTTCACTTAATCTTATATTCTTTCTTTACCTTGGAATAACTGACATTTCTCCCTTTCCAAATGGATTAAATGGAGCTATCATAAGTTATATTGAAGATTGTTTTCATCAATATTGGACAGGCCTCTTCCTTTATCAATCTTATCAAAAACCTTCGTATAAGACAAGCTTGTTTCTTTAACTTTACAAATGAATTGGATAATGTTCCATATAATTATAGATAAATCATAATTGAAGAATAAGTGCTGCAATGAATCCCAACTAGTTCTACAAAGATAAAAAATAGGAGAAATGTTGAGGAAATTTGACTTATCTAATATTCCTAACCTCCACTTATGGAGAAGCCATATAAGAAAATAGACTTTTAGAAGGGCTTTCTTGCACCAAATTGTTCCATACTAGGCAAAAAAATGTTAAAGAAATGAAGTTACTTTATAAGATACAATAGTGAATTTTCTAAATGTGTGCTTTAGCCAAATATAAGAGTCATCTTCATTTCCTCTAGGATTGTCGTGTAGGATGCAGTTTAAGAACATAGACGAAGTGATAGCCTAATCCTTCTCATTCAAGATGGCATTTACCTTAGTTTCAGGAATATGTGTCCTAAACTTCGTAGGAAATTAGTCCTAAGGGGCCTAACTTACTCCAATTGTCAAACAACATTAAAGCCATTTTTCCATTTCCAATTCTACAAATGATATTTTGTTATAGGTATTCTCTCAACTTGAGTAATTGATTCATGAATCATAAGGTGGTGGTTTTGATACATATTTCCCATAAGCTTTTACCTTTATAAAGCATATATGAATCGATTTCACCTATAGAGTCTCTTTTTTAGTGATAATTCTCTGTATACTCTTTGCCATAAGCACTTTATTGATTAATGAAATTGATATGATTCCTAGTTCTTCTACTTCCTTTAGTAAACATACTTTTGTCCATTTAACATTGGCAAATGATTTCTTGTTTAGCTTACCTAAACATAAAAACTTCTTGGCATCCTTCCAAAGGTTTTGATAAGCCCTTTAGAGAGGAATATATGTGATGACTAATAGATATGTAAAGAGTTAAGAAGTTGAATAGTTGTGCCATTTTAGCAAAGAAGAGGGATCTGTTGCACTAATTACTAATCCTCCTCTATATTTTCTTTAACAAGGATGAGCATTCTCCTATCTTATTCTTTAGTTGTTATTTGTAATCTTAGGTTAAAAAAAATGGAAGATCCTCAAGTTGTAGATTTAAAACTGAGGAAAGTCAAGGAGTAATTTAATTTGCACTACTATAACCAACATATAGATTTTACTTCTATTAATTAATTTACTTGATTTTGAAAGTTTGTAAGACAAATATAAGGGTGCATACCAATTTATCATTAGCTCATGATATTAGTAGAAAATCATCAGTATAAGAGGCAGTAAAAATGCACTGATTTATCCATTTAATGAAAGTATAAGTAAAGTCAAATGCCTTTAAAGTATGTAGTATATAGCTCCAATGGATTGAATCAAATGCCTTATGGGAATCCATTTTAATTATATAATTATTATTGAAACTTTTCCTTCCATATCCTTTAAATAACTCTTAGGCTATAAGAATGTTTTCTCCTATCAGTTTATGATAAATTCTCTTTGGGATTCAACGACGAAAGGTTTCAATATAACCTTAATTCTAGAAGCTAAATTTGGAAATAATCTTATAAATGATATTTTAACAATGTGTACATATGAATACTTTGAAGGAACTTAGGTTTTGCATTTAGGAATGAAACAAATCAATATTATATATATATATATATATTGATTTCCCTTAACAACTTGTCATTTCTAAATAATTCTAAGACAACTTTAGTTATTAAGTCCTTGATGAGATAGGGTGTTTATTTTAAGAAGTGCATTCAAACTATCAGGTCTAAGGGATTTACCTTAATTAAGCTTAAAGACCACTATCCTAAATGATGCACAAGGAAGTTTGCTTCTAACTATATCATCTAATCAATCATGAATGATCTAAGTAGGCTAGCAAATGAATTCTCACTTTTTTTGGGAGCTAAAAATGCCAAGGAAATAGTCATATGCTTCTTGCTTCATCTCTTCTAGATTTTGAGCTATACTACCATTCCATCTTGTAAGGGAAGTGATTCAGTAGATATTCTTTCTTACTGTGATAGATTTATGAAAAAAGGATGAGTTTTTGTCTCCCTTTTTCAACCATTGTATCCTTGATCAATATCTTTATAAGGAATTATGAATCTCTAATGTTTATTCTAATAGTGCTCGTTTCTCCTCCATTAGTTTGATATTCTCTATGGTCTTGGTAAAGATCCTCCTAGGTATGCTTAAGCTTCAAGTAAAATGAAGATAAGACCAATTTTGTGTTATAGATTTTAAATTGATTAAGCTACTTAAGCTCCTATTTCACCAGTTAAACTTAACTTATACATATAAAAGCCTAATAGCCTTAAAATGTTGAAGATAGTCCCCTGATGATAGCTTCTTCAAATTCCTCAACCTTAATCAAATAATTATTAAAGCAAAAAGGAGATGTCTTTTGCAGTTTAAGAGTAAAGTTCTAGGCCTTATTGACAAGAGCCCTGTCATGTTTCTTCCATATATGCCACTTATCACTTTGTTTTTACTTCAATTTGTTCTACTTATCTCCAGAAAACCCTTATTGAAGTTCATTAAGCATGCATTACCATCAGTTTCTAATTAGTGCATAATATTGTTATAATCACCTAGGATTAGTTAAAAGGAGCTAATGAAATTATGGATATTATTTAGCTTTTCCTATAGCTCATTCCTTTGAAACGCATTATTCACGCTATAGTGAAAAAAAATCTAAAACTTCAGTTTTTCTTCAACCAAGGAGGCTACAATATGAATAAATTAGTTTAAAGATTCAAGAAGAGATAATTATATTTTGTCTTAATCCAAAAGGTAAAAATAGTGATTATTATAGTGGAAATGGTGATTAGGAATCCAACTCCAGTGACTCTCTAGAAAAGGAAGCTTGTTACACTTGTCTCTTTTGAGTTTTGTTTTCAGAATGCCTATAAGCATAGGCTTTATTTCCATAATATAATTCTTAAGCAAATGTTGTTTTTTAGGGCAGTTGAATCCCCTTACATTATAAGTAAGGACGACCATTACTAGTAGGTTAGGCTTCTTCACCCTTTGGTTTTATTATTCCTTCTTAATCTTCTTCTCGTTTCTTATTTTAAGTATTACAGAGTAACTAATTCTTGCAAGTGTTCATTACAAAGTTTGAACTAATTCCTGTTGAGGCCTTGTTATGGTTAAACTAATTCACGTTATGCACAATTTTAGCTTTTGGACTTAGAGTGACTACATGTTTAGCCTCCCAAATGCTCATAATGGGAAATAGCATTCTTTTAATCAACTAACTCCATTCCCTTCAACCTTTTAGGAGCCTGGACAAGACTAGGGTCCTTATTGGTTGCTATCTCCTAGTTCCCTGTTTTATTTAAATGTTCCTCAATTTTTAACCTAAAAAATTTAACATAATCTCCAGTGATAAATCTCTTACTTGTAGGTTTCCATACTTTGCCTTGTTCAGCTAATATTGGTCTTTCTTAACAAGAGAATTTATCTAAGTCTTTCTAGATAGGATCATTAGCTCCAAGTCTTTAGAGAGGAACAATATTAGACAGGATCATTAGCTCCAAGTCTTTAGAGAGAACCAATATTAGATAGCTCCTTCCTCATATCCACTACCAGACAAAGCTTAAAATATCCAATTCTTTAAAAAAAAATTCTGGCCTCATCCATTCCTATTGGTTTCCTTATGTGTCTTGCTAAGTAGCTCAAACCTTTGGTGGACCAATATTCTAGAGAAATATCATAGATGTTGGTCCATAATGGTACTTGGTTTTGTTGTACAATCTCAAGATGCATATCAGGCTACCAAAGTTGGAGAGATATTAGCCTAATGTTAAAGTGTTAAGAACCTACTTAAATTGTTTTTTGAACTTCATCTTTAAAGTGGAAGACACACAAGAGGTTACCATCACTAAGCAGAACGCTTTAGTCCTAATAGCTTCCAATGGTATATAGCCTAATTATTAATTACAAGAAAGTTGTCCTTTTTCCTATAAAATAACCTACTAGTGATAAGGACCATCTTTTGGCTCCTTCTTTGGGGACCTATAGAGGTATATAATAATGGTGTTCCCTCAAAAGGATGAGGAAGGACAAAAGTGGAGTTTAACTTGAGGAGCATCTCTAAGTACCTATTTCCAACACAGTTTGGAGTTACCCATTGGAGGGGCTTGATTGAGAAGAGGGAAGAGAGAAGCAAATTTTGTCAAATTAATAGAAAAGACATCAGGGACAAGTTATGGGGAAGAAGAATGCATAACTATAAATATTAAAAGTCCATATTAAATCCAGGGAAAATTTTAAAAAGTAGTTATAAATATGGTAAAGAGAGTTGGTAGGAAAATGGAAAAGAAAAAAGCCAATAGAGTCAATTGGAAAAGAAGAGATCAAAGAAGACTAAAAGAAGAGAGGAACAAAACAAGAGGGAGGAGGAGGAGGAGGAGGAGGAGGAGAGGAATACAACTGCTTATGAAGAGTAGTTCAAAGCCAAACAAGTTCCTGCAAAGAATAAAAACACAATAAGGAAGATTTGGAGAAAAGGAAGACCATGGAAAAGAATGAAGAAAAGAGGACTAACCAAATTAAAAAGGGAGATAAGGACAAGAAGGACGAAGGATTACAGAAGAAACATAGTGAAACTACAAAGAGGGACACATAATTATCAATACTTTCAAAGTGATAATATTAAAAGTTTTCAGAAGAAAGTTAATATAAAGTTGGTGCATGAAAATGTAATATGGAAAAGTGTCTGGAAAAAGATAAGCTTATCTCTCTTTAGTCATTTTAGACTAGATTATTTATTTTTGTTCATGTATTTAATCTAAATTTTTGTTTTTCTTTCTATTTTTGTCTTATTTCAAGGACACAATGAAAAGAAATAATTTTGACATTTGAAAAAAATTATAAAAAAGTAGCATCCAAACATTTTATAAGTTACTGAAAAAAGATAAGTGAAATAAAAAGTAATTTAAAATGGTTATGTAACTTTAATTCTAAAACATTGGTCTATCCCTCAACTTCTTATGATATAATTTTTTGTGTTATGTGAATTATGTCTTATTTTCTCTTTATACTAATTTAATTAGGAATATGGTTTCAAAATCAATATAAACAAATCTCATTTAAACCTTAGTTCTCAAGAACCCAAACTAAATAGGAATTTTTTCAAATAATTAAGTCCTATACTTAGTGGCCAGATACTTAATATAGACCCAATAGTAATCGTAGAATGAACCTAAAAGCAATCATGTCTGTGTTTCAAATTTGTTAAGTGATTGTATGGTGTGAGAATTAAGAATTCACTTAATAAAATAAATCATTAAAAAGTAAAGTAAGATTAAAAAAATATAGGAGAAACTAAATCCAAATTCATCTAGATTCAACTATAAGCTCAAGTCCAAACCACAAGCCTGTACAATCTTAAGTACAAATTTACTAAAATCAATTTGGAGCCTTTAGTACTAACTCATACGCCTTAGGATTTTTTTTAATCCCTCATTTTTAAGCCATAAGGCACACATATAAGTATTTTATTAAGGAAAATTTCATTTATAAAAAGTAAGATTGAAACTAAGTGCATGATAAGCTTTTGGGAGGTCAATAAGTACTTTTTTCTACCACAAAAGCCATTTTTAAGAAAAATGAGTGTTTTGCTGTAAAATAAAAAAATACTTCTTTAATAGATATGACTTTTTTAGCATCCAAAATACAGCTTTTAAGAAATTCAAATTTGAAACTTCTAAAAAAAGTACTTTTTCAAATATTTTTCAGATTAATTAATGAGTCCATTTTTAGTCTCTTTTGTCTTTATGTTTTACACATAATTTCTACAATATTCACAAATTCATCTTCACGTTTATTTTGAGAGTTATATAATATTATTTAACTTTTTATATATTTTAATATTTATTTTTGATATTAGTTTTACTTATGTTATAATCCATAAAAAAATTTTGTTAGATATATTTTCATTTATGTTTCATATAATTTAAAATTATAGAATAATTAATATATTGTGCTTTGTATATTATTTAATATACTTTAAATAATATTTATATGCATAAATAATTTTATTACAAAATAAAATATGGTTAAAATTAAATCATCATCATTACCCAGTCCGAAATCTCGCAATGAAGAAAAGTTTTGGAAGGTCCGATAGTACACAGCTTTACCTCTACATAGTAGAGAGACTGTTTTCGATGGACCCACATGCAAATGAGACGATATAAGAATGATGTAAGTTACAGAAACAATTCATAAAAAAAAATAATCAAGAGGAATACCTGAAGGAAGCCAAATTTGCGAGAATCTAATAGGCTACAAAATCCCTCCCTCCTTTTCACACAATAAGGGGACCTCCCTTAGAGACCTTGGCGAGTGGGGGGGGGGGGGGGGGGGGGGGGGGGGGGGGG
>JANVCQ010000003.1:30283990-30297065 GCA_025531925.1 Erythroxylum plowmanianum
GTAGATGGGCCGTGAAGCATGGGCTAGGCGGAGTAGGTATGGGACTGGTCTTTTAAGAATGGATCGATCGGCCCTTGAATTGTTATGTCTGAGTTCGGGCCCAACAATCCAATTCCCGGCCCGACCACTTTTGTTTTTTTTCAAACAATAGTCTTCAACCACATCTTTTTTAAAAAGATCAGAGGAGCTACCGGATTGTAGGTGCAGGGTATGTTTAGGACATGAATTGGACGCTGAACCTTGAACTGGACTGAAGAGCAACAGTTATTGTTGGGCTATGATGGAAACAGAGATCCATCCATAGTCACTCCTTCAAGCCCGTTTGTATGGATTGTTTGGGATCTTTGATTGTTCCCCACCTTATCCAACACCTCCTAACCACCATTGCCTTGTCCCAGTAGCATATGCCTTTCCATGGATCCTCTTCATTCCTCCTACACTCAAAAATTCCCAGCCACTTGAATCAACTTAAGCTCAGGAAGCCATTGGAAACCTCCCAACTGATTCCATTCATGGCTTGTGCAACTACAAGACCCACTTTTTCCTTCCACCTTTCTCAAGTTGCCCCTCCAAAAGCCAGAACCCATCTCCGCAAAGTACCTTTTGTTTCTATTTGTAAGCCTCAAAAGGCTCATTTCACCGTCCAATCCATTGATTTCTCAAAAGAAGACAAGACACCAACTTCGAACCAAACCAATACATCAGCAACAGAATCCAGCACTGGAGCAGCTGAAGCTGAAGGTAGTGAGCGAAAGTTTGATAAACGCAGGCTAGAAGAGAAGTTTGCAGTTCTGAACACTGGGATCTATGAGTGCAGATCTTGTGGCTACAAGTATGATGAAACTGTTGGTGACCCATCATATCCAATACCGCCAGGGTTTCAGTTTGACAAGTTGCCTGAAGACTGGAGGTGTCCAACTTGTGGGGCTGCCAAAAGCTTCTTTGAGAGTAAGAGGGTGGAAATTGCTGGTTTTGCACAGAACCAACAGTATGGTCTTGGAGGCAATACACTCACTTCTGATCAGAAGGCTCTTTTGATATATGGAACCTTACTTTTCTTCTTTGCTCTGTTCTTGCTCGGGTATTTCCTACAATAATGGATAGAAAGGGCTAACAGTTTTCTACTTTCATTATATATGCTAGGTAATTGCTTTACTCATTTAATATATGACCAAACTCATTCCGGCTTTGATAAATCCTACTTATTTCAAAGGCTTTATAATGAATGAATCACACATAAGTGCATAAAAGCCATTATCTGTACCTGTAAAAATTGTAATCTTGCCTACGAGTTATTGCTAAGCCATAGAACTCGTACTCAAGGTCAAAGATCAGGTAATCAGTGCTTCTTTCTTACTTCTCTATTCTAAATTTTTTGTTTTATGGAGGTGGAACGGAAACATTCAAGCTAACTATAACTATAAGTATGAAGCTCGTACTCAATGTCAGGTACTCCATGATTTGAACTGACGCAAAGTACGTTAACAATTTTACGAGCACAAGGAATAAGCTCTCATGGCTAAAAGCTATTCATACAAAGTGTTCAAAACATACAAACTGCAGCTTCAATGGATTGCATCAGCAATTCTATACAACACAAACAAGCAAATTTTGCCGAGTATAATCCTTAAAAAGAAATAATGTTACAGATGCTACTACTCTACTAGATTCATTCCCTATCTATCACAAAAATGATAGCATTAGAACATGGGTGTTGTACATTTTCCTCTGCTAGTGAATAGACACATCTAAAGGGCATGGACCGACTCCAAGTGTGTACTTGTACAATATGCTAACTTCCCTGCCAACTTGGAACTGTCTTCAAATGTCATTCCAGCACTATACATGCCCGTTTTGAGCATACACGCCTAACCAGAACCCATAAATTATCTCATCATGCCCTGTCATGTAACAGCTCATCTCTGTGACATCAATGTCAATATATCTCGAGAAAGACAACAGACGTATCCTGGGCTACCCTTCTCGACAAAGCATGCCAAAGCTTATAGCTTGTTGAGATCAGGAATTTGAGCTGCAGGATCAGTCGTATCCTGGGCTACCCTTGTCTTAATCTGATAAACCTGCTTCACCTGCTTTTCTGGTTTGAGGTACATCACAGCATTTCCGTTTTCACCTTTATAGATCCACTTGTTTGGTGGCGTTGGAAGCGGAACCACATTTTGCTCAAACTGGTGGGGGAAATTCTGAATTACTGCAGGTTGTTTACTTCTGATATTTTCTTCCATAGTCAATGCAGACACACCAGTCCTCAAATCGTGGTATTGTATCCTCTCTTGAGCTCTAAGGTTGTGCCGATTGCCTTGTACATCAAGGGGTGAGGGAGGATATCTGGCATTGCTCACCAGGCCTTCCTGGTAATTGTAGTATCCATTATAGTAACCAAAATCATCAGCATACCCCTTTTCATAACCAGAAGATCCAGCTGGCCTCATCCTATTGTATGTATTGCCTTGAACATTTCGGTATAGTGGTTGCTCAGGTAATCTAGAGGATGAGCCATTTGTTTTCATGTTTAGTGTGTTTTTCACCAGTCTATGAGCTGCTTCTCCCAATAAAGGACCAGCTATTGCTCCAGCCACTTGCGGCCTGTAAACAGATGTTAAAACAGAGTTCAATCATTAATAGATGCAATATAGAAATTGTACTTGCTACTCTGAGAGCCTCTCCATAGGGGAAGCTGAGATTCAGCACTTTTACCTATCCTCCACTTCATACATCAATGCAAGTACATAGTTTCTGTTGCAAATATCACCTCAAACACAGCAGTTGGACCCCATTTTTGGACCCAAGGAAAAGATATAACCAAACCAATCCCCTAAAATGATTCCAAGGTTCGGTACCAATTGAATATGTCATTGCATGTATCTAAACTTTTATGCCTACCTTTCTCTGCCTTGCTGGCGTCGGCCATTGTTGTCTTCATGCCATAGTGTAGGGAAGGGTTTAATGTCTATTGGTTTTAGTATCTGCAGCAGAAGTAAACTGCAGTCATTCAAGAAAGTACAATGTATAATTTTGCTATGACATTTCCATACAGAGGAGATGCAACATCCACAGCAAATGGCAATTTATGAAATTTCACTTGTCCCTCACTAGCAAAAATCATGTTCCTTTACCCATTCCTACATGAATAATTTCATATGCATTGTAGAAAAGATCCCAGGTTAAAATCGAATTCAAAGTCAGGCTGCTGAAACACAAAAGTTGCATGTAGTTGTTACACATCATTGCCTTGTATGTTTTGTGAGCTAAAACCCCAAGATATACATCAAGCTTCTGCAACACAAAAATGCCTTTAGATGCCACCTAACATCACTCCCAAATGATAGATCTGAGAAATATCGAAAGCTTTTAGACATGGAGCACTAGACCTGTTTTTTTCCTCCTTCAGATATAACTTCTCTTAGTTCACCATTGTAGCAATAACTCTACCTTAAACAAACTAACTAACATGTCCCATGATCTTAGTGGATGCTATCAACGTCCACTATCCACTTCCTTGGTTCTCTTGCTCGTATATAAAAACCGGTAAATTATTTTGATAAGCATAAAGAATGAGGTACCTTTTCAGGTATGACAACACCTTTTGGAGGTTCTGGGGTGTGTTTATGCTTCAAAGGGTTAAGATATGTGACATTTCTGCATCACCAAAATAAACCAGTATTATAGAGGATTCATCAGCTTCCCAGCGTTAAAAGCAAAAGCATTACATACATAACGCAATTATCCTCTATGTCTGGCAATCCGCTAACAGGGGATGGAACGGAACTTTTCCAATCATTCCTCTCAGATAACCAAAGGCATCCATTCATTCCACCACTGCAAAGAATCAGCCACAGTTAAAAATGCAAGACAGCAGACATCAATAATAAATAATGACCAGAAGAAAATAGTAATATTGGAACAAACTAACCTTGCACTTGTATCAATCTCAACAGCAAATTTTTCTCGTGGGTATAAGGGATAGCAAGTATGATAGTATGAGATGATTTGTCGAGCCAGAGGATGAGCTCGATGTACATATAGTAAGTCTAGCATCACACTATTTCGAAGCTGTTCTTCTTCCTGTACACAAGAAGTTGAACATCAGCTTAGTTGGGTATTTAAATCCACCAGAAAGACAAGTTAATAAGCATGTTATTTTCTTGACCATAAACTTTTCGATGAATCCCTGACCTGGTCCAAAATCTACAGTTACAGAAATATATTGGTGTAACAGGATCTATTAAATAATTGATAAGACTAAAGTTGCATGTCCTGACTCAAATAATGATAGAAAATTTTCATATATATCCACTCTGCAATGTTTTTCTTTTAAATCAGTTTTAGAATAAGTATACTCAAACTTTAGTTTCTCTTGTTAACACAAAAAAATTGTTGTCTAAGTCATAGTCCCATGGTCATAACTATACACATTTTCCTGAAAGTTAAATAACTTCCCAATTTTCAGAAACTACTGCCATTTAAAACATTCACTAAATGGTAAACATGTAGTCAGAACCTATGATAGTTTAGAAACATGATGCAAAGGCAAAAAGTTACTAAGGACTAGTTCAGATATTAATGTTCAGACCGTCAAAGTGCTCTCGAGCTTCCTGGTTTGAGCAAGCAACTTTCTCTCGTCAATGAATGGCAATTTAGCAATACCCTGAACTCCAAAGCAGAAAGGATGATTAATTTCAATTTTTACAGTAAAAATAGCTTTGAAACTTTTCTTATTACTTGGTAAGGAAGAAATTACCTGCCAGGCAAAGCGTTTTCCATTCATGTCAATCTCAAAATCTGCCAAAAAAATATAAAAGAAAATTTGTTGAAATATCCTTTGGATATGAGGTTAATATTTCCAAAAAAACATGTTGTTAACTCCATTCAATCCACTTACCTGAGGGGAAAAACTTAGAGAGGGGTGATGATGGGTCAGTCATCAATTTCCTGTATTCTTTTGGCAAAGCATTAGAACTGTAATGCACATATCCATGCAGTAAGAACAAAGAAGGTTAGTAGATGCAACATCTAATTATAAGCAAATCTAGGGAGAATCATTTTTAAGGTGACAGAAAACCTTGCTGCTGGTAAGGTACCCATCAACTGATCGAATGGTTTAAATGGCTCCCCCCGGAAAAATGTTATTTCCAAATCAATTAAATCTTTAAGGTCCGAAGCAAATGGAGCATAATGGTAAGGATAGAACCTGAAAAATAAAGTAAAAAGATAAAATTGTTAGTGAAAAATAAAAATATCAGTTCCATCTAAAGTTATACACTGTTAGAAAACGTCATTCAGACTTTCAAGATTTTGCACCTAATGTACATGCCACAAAGAGCTTCATTATTTGGACCTAGAATAACTGGCATAACCATCTCTACAAAGTAAATGTAGTTTAAGACTACCACAATTTTAAGGGTGGGGGAAAAATATGGGTAAAATACTGCAAAATCGACATGCCATGACAGATCAACAAAATAAGTTTTAATGAACATGATATAGTTATCATGGTGAACGCAGAGTAGGATGGTAGTAGTCGAGGTAGCAAGATGAGTGCTATGCCAGCAACTGAGCTACTTGAAAAACATAGTGACATTACCGCTGTTGGTTGCAGAGATAATTACAGGTTCAGATAAATTCAGATAGTAATAAGGCATTATTAGGGATGGCAATTGGAGCTTGGCCCGGAGCTGCCTGGCCTGTTGGTAAATAATGATAAAGGCAATTACTAGGGATGGCAACTAGAGAGCCTGGGCCGGGGAGGGATGGCAAGGCATCCTGAGCCCCTTCCCCAAAACGATGTTGTTTTAGTTTAATTGCCCAAAACAACGTTGTTTTGCTCTGTAGTTTTAAAAAACTCGAGACCAAAATAATGGCATTTTGGTACAGCGCAGCCCATTGCCATCCCTAGTTCACATTATTTTTTTCCACTCTCCTCACAGAATATCTTTCTTATCAGCTTTCAAGTCTGTTCGCCTATTTACCCTGTAGAGAAACTCACATCTGAAAGAAGTTTCAAGGTGTGGCCTGCAACAAACACTAGTTCTACAAGATGAAATATCACACCTGTGAAATTTCAAATCTTTCACCATTCAACACATGCAACATACCTTGTAGTGAGCATATCCTTTTCACCAGGTACCTAAACACATTAATCATATACATATCCCCCATCTCACATGTGCACATAGACCAATATATGCATTTCCCTAAGCATATAGATGACGTAAAAAAATGTAGGGTAAAAATAGCAGAAAAGGTAATTTAATCTCATGATAACTCAAACTGACCATTTCCAAGAGCAAACACCTTGGTAGTAATAGTGGCAAACCCAACATAAACCTTCCACATACTTCCACACCTGTACACACAAACAGATACTCATTCCGCATTGTCATCAAACAAAAGGTTTTCGAGACAAACAGTACTAGTGAAATAGTCCACTATGACCAAAACAAAATATTTTAGCAAATCTAGCTCATCCTTGGATATTTTAAATGTATGAACTTGGCAACTATTCCCTTCTATATTTTCTTTCATCATATCTTACATTTTCACTGTTTTAAGGGCATGGGGTAAGAGGGAGGTAAGGTTTTCTTTAAGAACATAGTAGGTGTTAAATGAAAAACCCATCACTCGGTTTACTTGCAACAAAAGAGAGTCAAAGAATCATCAGAATCAGAAAAGACAGGTGCAACTTACTACATCTTTTCTGACTTTGTCCATCTCCTCTGGAGTTGATACACCAAATTTCTCAGCATAGTACCTTTCTTTGTACCCAGGTTCCCCTAATTTAACCTGAAGACAATTGCAGTGTAAAAGATTTCATCACAGAGATGAATAACTTAGTTCTTCCCTTTTGAATGAAATGACTTTGTCCTTGACAGTCCTTCCAATTGAGGACCATAAACATAATTAGATGCCAAATGGTAATTTTAAGAAAGAACTGCAAGCAGTTTGGATCAATTCATAACAAGGTGAAAAATATATAGCCGCACAAAGCACATTTAACCTTCTAAAATGCTGAAATAACTAAACTGGAACAGGTTTACCAGTTAAATAGATGAGTTGAATATTTAGATATGGCACACATCTTGTAGAAAGTACACTTGAAAGTTCTTGTTGATTGAAACCACAAAGAAAAAAATGTTTTCACATTTTTAGTCGTTTAACAATACTGGTAACAGCTCAAATTGGGCTGAAATTGATAGAGATCGGAAGAACTTGGCCGATCAGTTCATTACTGAGAATAAAAGAAATGAAACCTCCAATCATTTTTAAAGTATGCTTCAAGAGACCACTAGGTATTTGACTACCCAGCTATGATAGATAAAGCCTTTTTATCTGGACCTCCTTCGTATTCAATAAAAGTGTAGTAAATAAGTTCCTATATCTCCAATCTTTATTTGATATCTAACTGATCCATATATACAACAACAATTAGAACAGTCCGATTCAAAAACCTTGTCAACAATTGGTGCTTGTTGCTCTCCAGAGGACTCCCTTTTTGCTCTAAATTTCATTTCTTCGTTATTCTCCAAAGCCTGAGAAGAATTTTACCGTAAGATGAAAAACTAGATTCTACATCCTAGTTTTCTGGGTTACAAATAGGCAGAACCAAATATGTGAAAGTTATGTTATGTGCTTCTGATTTGACAGGAAATGAAAATAATTAGACAAGGGTAAGAATGGAAGAAGAAAGTAAACTAACAAAATGACAAGGAAGAAGAAGAAAAAAGTCTCCCTGACACAAGCAATCACATGTGTACACCATATCACCTTTTTGCCCACTAAACTCTTCACTGCCATCTGACATTCTATGGGGCATTTTTATATAAAAACTTGGGCTACTTGTAGCCTATAGAAATCTGACAACTAGAAATCAAACTCAGCATTTCAGATGTAAGGCAGCTTTGTTATGTGAACAATTTCAGTCAGTAGACCAATCATCCATCTGTTTGGAACATAAATAATCCCCAAGGTCGTTCAAATTTTGATCTAACCTACATGGTGATTGTTACCCAAAAAAGTTGCCAAAAATGCAAACAAAAAAAAGCATGAAAAAACCTCAACAAGCACCAATTAATATTTGCACTATGAGTCACTTCATCAGAATAAAGGTGATCTTCAATTATAATTTTGAAAGTCACTAGGTGGTGAAGCATTGCAATGAAACACCTGCTGTATACGAGTCCTTTTCTGAAAGATTTGCTCTTCATAAACAGCAACAGCTTGAATAAAATGTTCAACTCTATCCAGGGAAACCTGCAAATAACAAAATTCTGATTAGTATTATCATACGAGAAAACAAGGATCTCAACCTAATACAAAATCCTTGAATAAAAGCAGCAGCCAAATGTTATACTAGACTAAAAAATTTCATAAAGTATCAGATACTTGTGGAAGATGCATCAAATACACTTGGGAAATTAAAGAAAATTATCATAGACATAGTCATAATTCTTTAGCATATGAAAGGAGAATGTATATAGCTGTCTTGAAAGAATGTCCAATTAAAATGATCGAGGACTTTATACTTATAATAAGATGTAGAAAGAATATTGATATTGATTGCTTACTGAGGCCAAAGAGAGTGGATACCTCTGAAGAAAGGAAATGCAAGTTGTAGGAAGTAGGGAAGAAAAATTACCTCACCCGCTTCAGTAAGATAACCACCCATCAGGGAGAACTCCCTTCTGTACACGTGCATCAGTAAATTTATAGCACCCTGAAGAATTTTACAATGAGAATGAATTAAATAGACCAAATGAACAGCTAGCAGAAATAAAAGTGAGTGTGGGAAGAAGCAGAAAATGAAAACAGCCATCAAGCAACATCAATATTCTTCTCAAAACTGTTATGCCAGGTATAGAATAAGGAAGAGACACACGCTAAGAATAAGATGAGGAAGGTAGTGTTTTCTTCTGGTATTTAGCTCTCTAAAGCAATCACTCATACATACCTCCCTAATTTCCAATGTTGGCATGTGGGGGAGAAAGTCATTGCCAACAAAGAAACAAAGGAATACAAAGTCATCTACTATCCGTTCAAAGTTGATTTTAAAAGGAGGGTTTGGAATGTCCAAGTCATACTCCAGATATTCTCGTAGCACCCAGATATGGAGGAACTGTCCAAACAATGAATCATTTTAGATAGAGCATGAAAAATCAAAAACAGAAACAAGGCAGACCTTAGTGGGGAACCTGATATTTCTTCTTATGAATGGGACTATCATCTACCAAGTTCCAATCTTCTGCATTATTTCCTGGTTTACCACGACAATCAGCTGCAAGATGACCAACTTGGCCACAGAGAAAGCATTTCTCTTGTTGTCCAGGAAATGTGACCATCTAAACAGAACAGGTGAACGAAATGTGAGTAGAATAATGACATAAGGCAACGGCAATACTTAATGACACCTGGGCCACTAACCTCTCTTAATATTGAAAAGTGGATTTCGTGCGTTGCTAAAGACAGCATAATCAAATCTGCATCCTGATCATTAAAAAAAATTAATTGGGCATACAGAATTGAATAAATAAAGACTAAAATAAAACAGAAAGATCAGCAAGATTAGAAATGAAAAGGAAGGGTTAAAACTGGAAAATTTCCTCACCAGACCATACAAGCAATGTCGTGTGTTTGGGTCGAAACCAGGGAGGTTACGTTGTAATCGTATGTAAGACATGATTTTGTGCTCTCCTTCACCAGGGACATTCGAATCAGAAAGAATAACCTTCAAAGAATCACCCAATGCAGCCCCATAAATAAATTTAGAGAGACAAAGTATCCTGAAACCCAAATGTATTTGAACAAAAATACAGAAGCGATTACTCCATAGGCAAGGAATGATCCGCAGAAGGAACTAAGATCAAGGATGACATTAAGTTCACCTTTGTATACCGCCAACCCAGGTTGTGGTTGAGTCGACTTTGTAAATAGTATTGAAGTGCAACAGAGAGTACTGACATAAACTGAGTGCCAGGAGTTATGACATTTGAATCTGATGTTTCAGGTTTTTCTTTAGGAGTCAGAAGCTTCCCTTCTGCCTCAAATTCCTTTCTCAATCTTTCCTCCTCAGCTTCCTTCAACATCAGATGTGAGGATAAGTCACTGATTTCAACAACAAACAAAAATTACTATAAAAGAAACCTTACAGCTTCGGCTGCATCTTTTGCAGCTCTAAAGCGCCGAGTTCGTTGTTGGTTTATTTTAGCTCTTGGTGCAACCCCATCTACAACGTTAGAAAGACAGTACAGTCATTACCCTAATCAAGATATAACTGAGAATGAACTTGATAAGGACCATACCAATTGCCAAATATAGAAGCTTCCTTGGTCTAACCAATGAAAAGAGATGGTCAATGTAATCAAATACTGATTTGAAGACATCATCATATGTTGCAGGTGCAGGCTGCAAAATCAAGAAGTAAGACACAATGAAGCCAGTTCCCGTAAGACTATTAAGACCACAAAAACAATTGAAATAATTCATGGAAATGGTAAGCCAAACATAGGAAATCCTCTAAAAAGCACTTGGAACCATATGTTGCAACCACTTCAAACATAGCCTTTCACAACAAACACTGTGTCCTCAACTAAACAAAGTGAAAAGGAAACTGTTTAATTATCAAAGGCTCCAAACGAGAACCATCAAACCAGGAATAAAATACGAATAACTGCAAAATTCACAAGTACCAATAAGCACACTTTCACCACAATTCCTCATTATCAAACATTTCCAAAGTTCAATCATGAACCCCCTCTCAATGTTAAACCCAACTTAAACCTCCACCTAACCTTAAAAATAACATTTAAAAAAAAGCTCAATACGATCACCCAAAGCAGTACATTGCTTGGACACGGTCAGCAGAAGATTAGCATATCAATAGAATTACAAGTCCGTACCCTTCCTTCGGGGTGAAAACAGGGATGGATGATCCCATTCATGTCGAGGTATAAATTATCAAATTCAATCCCATTAGGGTTAGCCTTCGAAACATCGACTTTGATCGGAACGCCGTTGCAATCCTCCGTGGGGTCCTCGACGACGTCGGCAATAGCCAGTGGATAGCGGTCGGCAAGCCACCTGTAGAACGCCGGCACACCCATAAGCTTTGAACGGAGAGAGACACAGATCTGGACTGTGGAGTCGGTTAGGGGTCTTCAAGCGTTGGGATCCAGGAGAAGTTTGGAAGCGTGGAAAAATGTAACTTCGGTTCCGGATACGAGTTGGACTGATCTGGGCTTTCGAGAAATCGCCGCCAAGTATATAAATTTTGGAATAAATAGTAATACACTATGCTTCAGCCATTTGCTTACGGCCTAAGTAAAAATGAAGCGCTTAGTTAGATGCGAATGAGAAAAATCTGAATTCTTACGAGTTTCTATATTGAAAGTTTGCTTTAGAATGATGGATTTTTGATTTTGTTATTATGTTTTAATCCATTATTTCTTTACTTACCAGTGAGATGAAATTTAGTAAAGTATTAGTTTACAAAAATAAATATTAGAATAGTTATTTCAAACTATATTTGCATATTTATATATCACATTTTGATAAGAAAATGTGAAATAAATCAATATTATACCATATTTGATGTATAGATGCTAAAAAATAACATACCCATCATATCATCTCTCAATACCACTAATATGCAACTGTTTAACCATTCTTTAATAAAGGGAAAGGGCTTTACTTCGAAAAGCCTATTAATAATAGGGAAATTCTTAAATTTCAAATAAATAAACAATCAAAATTCAATCTCTTTCAAAAAAAAAAAAAAAAGATTACACCATCAAAACAGAGGAACGTCAAATTCTTCTTTATTGAAGCCTTTTGAAACCATTCACTAGTAACCCAAAGCTCAATGGACAGATAAAAATACAAAATTTTCAAATACATCCATAAAGGATTAATGTAAATAAGGGGAAAGTCAATTGCTAAAGGAAGGTTAAACACTCCCATGTCAAGTGGTATTAAGAGTGCTAGGTCTATGACTTTTATGATTCACTTTTAAGTTCCATAGACTCTAGTCTTCACACAAGTCCCATGCAATTTGATTGTTACCCAAATTTAAAGATTTTTTTATTGAGGATAAAATATTTTAGATTCTTTGGTATTGCAAATAAAGACCCTCAATTATAAAATAAGCATAGGATCAATTACCTTAGAATTGATTTACAAAATACATTACGAAGTGATGGACACTGTATTTACCTCTAAGGCCCTGATACATAGCCGAAGAAGGAGAACCTTATTTTTGCAAAAAAAAAAAAGGATAAAATCCAAAATTGTGGTTCCAAAGTAAGTGGAAAGATATTAGCATGCTAAGCAATGGATACTTAAAGGTGCAGTGGATCCACGTCCACTCATGTCCTTAAGTTCAAATATAAAGATCAGGAAGATAGAGCCATGCAAAGATGGTAAGGTGGAGTTATCTTTTAACAAAAAATCAATAAAGCTTTAGATTTGGCGATAATGAACCTCCAATATTGGCCTAAGAAAGTCTCTAAGATCCCTTTTGTGATTAGCACCCCTAGTAAAGACCTACCTAACACTTTGGCCTATTCGGTTCAATGAATGGAATAGATAAGAAATATAATAGTTATTCATAGAAATAGAAAAGATAAAGAATAAAATAGAATGAGTATTACTTTGTTTGGTTTAAGGAATGGAATAAGATAAAGAATTTCTATTCCAATGTTTAGTTTGAAAATATAAACTTAGAATAAGAAAAGAATAAGTAACAAAAGACTAAAATGTCTTTATTATTATTATTATTAACTTTATTATTCTTATTATTTTTAAATATTATTATAAATTTTCTACTTATTATTAAATTTATCAATTTTTTATTCTTAATTATATTAGTATACTCATTATTATTATTATTGTTGTTATTATTAATATTATTAATTTTATTACTAATTTTATTATACGAAATTAATTATCTTATTATTATTATTATTAATTATTGTTATTATTATTACTAATTATTGTTATAAATTTTCTACTTATTATTATTATTATTATTATTATTATTATTATTATTATTATTATTATTATT
>JANVCQ010000003.1:30299884-30320140 GCA_025531925.1 Erythroxylum plowmanianum
ATCGCAATTTGAAACCTAAGCCGGAAAATGTCATGAATGCATGTGTACCATGTGCATATGCAAAACAATCATCATTAAAAAGACTATATGTTGTATGTTCATGCCGAGATATAATTTAATACTCCTAACCCGTCCCAAATTACTAAAATACCCTTCCCATCGGTGATGGGATGTTACAAATGCACTATCAGATTATGAGTGGAACACAAATAGAATGTCTAAGTAAAACATTGTGAATATGCTTCAACAAATGACAATGATCACTAATGTCTATATAATCTAATTAGGAGCATTTGATCATACTGTGGTTGAGTTATTAATGACCAAAATTTTCAAATAATTAAAAGGTTGGTGGGATTACAACTTAACTGAATCTAAAAAAATTGGTATTTTTAAAGTTGTTAGGATTAATAAAGAAGGTGAGACAATCTTATATGACAATAGTTAAATTAGGATGTTGTCCCTAATTTGATATTAGCAATCTCTTTATATTTCATTAATGATCCCTTATACTTTAAAGATAAAAAAGTTGATTTATTGTCTAACCTTAAGTGCAAAAGGCTTTTAGATTTCAAATGGTACAAAGATACTTTTTTAACTAGAGTTATATTGAGAGAAGATTTGAAACAAATCTTTTGGAAGAAGAAGTTCTTAGCAGAACTTCCCCCCTTGTTAGGTCAAAAGGTGAGAAATAATATTAGAGAAAGTCATAATCATCAAATTCTTTCCAATAGGTTAACTTGTGGTGAGCTAGTTAGTTACACTCAGAAAAGAAGGATTATAACTTTACTAGGATGTGAAAATTAAAAAACAATTAACATATGAAATATTTATAACCAAAAAAGAATTAGGAATCTTATGTCAATAATTTGATATTGCTTATCAAAATAGTAAAAAAAAAACCTATAAAGATGTAGCCAAGTCCCTCATAAAGTAAAAATAGGAATAAATTCCCATACAAAAAACAAAAAAGATTCTACAAAATATCCAAACCAAACAAAACACATGTTCGCAAAAATAAATAATTTCTTTCAATATCTAAAATAAAAAATATGACATGTTATAGATGCAATTGAAAAGGTCATGCGATAAAATATTATAAAATAAATAAAAACTTTAAAGTTTAGAATTAGACCAGGGGATATTAGTAAAATTCAAAATTTAATAATTAAGGAAAGTGAAAACTCTAATGATTGCTCTGACGAAGAATTTGATAAGGAAGCATTAGGATTGGAAATTGATATCTTTATAAGTAGTGAAGAAACAATATATAATGATCAATTAGAAGAAAAAATCAAATTAATGTGCTTTAAAAAATACCAAAAATTCGTTTAGAAGTTATAAACTATATTCAAGACCCTCAATTGTAAAGAGAATACCTAATGAAACTACAGCAATCTTTTGAAAATCTAAGTCAAAGCTTACCATCACATTCCTTTGTCTTGTTTGTGTAATCCTTATCTAGCATGTTTATCAATTATAGGAAGATGTTGTAGGTAAGCTTTAATTAGGGGCTTCAAAAGATTGTTGTAGTTTTATTAAGTATACTTTTTGCAATTAAGGTTATGACTTCTAAAAGGAATTTTGTACCTTTTATAAACACATAATCAAATTAATGTGCTTACAACATATCAAAAATTCCTTTTAGAACTTATAAACTATATTCAAGACCCTCAATTGTAAAAAGAATACCTAACGAAACTACAACAATCTTTTGAAAATTTAAGTCAAAGATTACCATCACATTCCTTTGTCTTCTTTGTGTAATCTTTATCTAATATTTTGTCAATTGTAGGTAGATAAAGATGTTGATGGTCGGCTTTAACTAACGGTTTCAAAATATTATTGTAGCTTTATTAGGTATATATTCTTTTTTGTAATTGAGGGTTTTGAATATAGTTTATGATTTCTAACTGGAATTTTAGATCTTTTATATGCACATTCATTTGTTTTTCTTCTTTTAATTGATCATTATATATTGTTTCTTTACTACTTGTAGATCATTTAGTTTCCAATTCTAATGCTTTATTATCAAATTCTTCTTTAAAGTTATCGTTAGAGTTTTCATTGTTTGTAAATAGTAAAGCTTGAATTTTATCTAATATCTCCTGGTCTAATTTTAAGTTTTGAAGTTTTTTATTTATTCTACAATATTTTGCAATGTGACCTTTTCTATTGTACCTATACATGTTATGTTTTAAATTTGGATGTTAAAAGGAATCTTTTGATTTCTGCTAACATATCTTTTGTTTGGTTTGATTTTTTATATATTCTTTTTTGCTTTTATGGGAATTTATTGCTACTTTTATTTTGTAGGGCTTTGTTATAACATCTACAAGTTTTTTTAACTATGGTGATAAGAAATATCAAACTGTTGACAGAAAGTTCCTTATTCTTTTTTGGTTTGAACACTTTATATTTGAATTGTTTTTGAAGTTTCATATCCTATTAAAGTTTTAATCATTCTTTTTTAATGTGACTAATTAGCTCACCATAAGTCCACCTATTATAAGGAATTTGATCATTATGACTTTTTCTAATGATATTTATCGCATTTTTACCTAATAGAGGAGGGACTAAGAATTTCTTCCAAAATAGATAGTTTGAATCTTAAGATAACTCTAGTTAAAAAGGTGTATTTGTACAACTTGACATTTGAAAGCTTTTTGCACAAGGTTGGATAATAACTCAACTTTTTTATCTTTCAAGTACGAAGGATCAACTATAAAATGTAAAGAGATTGCTAATATCAAAGTAGGGACAATATCGTGAATGGGCTTACTATTCTTATTTAAGATTGTCTCATCTTCTTCGTTAATCCTAACAACGTTAAGAATATCAATTTGTTAAGATTCAGTTAGGTGGTAATCTCACTAGCCTTTCAATTGTTTAGAAAGTTTGGCTATCAAAAACTCAGATATGACATGATCAAATGTTCCTAATTGGGTTTTATAGGCATTATTAACCATTTTCATTTGTTAAAGCATAGCCAATGTGTTGTTCTCAAACATTCCACCTATATTCCAGTCATAAATTAACGATGCATTGTTCCTAGTCTTAGTTTGGAAAGTGGTTAAGGTTTGGGATGTTGAAGATTTTAGGGAAACAGAGACAAGTTCATTTATTCTATTCCACTAGATTTGTATGGCATTAAGAAATTCTTTATTATCTTTTTTCGTTAACTAATTTGAATTGCTGCTATTTACTTCATAAAGCTTAAAACTTGGGGTCTTTATCAATTTTTTCTTAGTTATTGCTATAGTACTTTTTAAAATTTTCTCTATCCTAGATAGCGTAATTCTTTTGACGCATAATATTTTTTATAATTTTTGGATTCTCATTCTCATTTTTTATCTTAAAACGGGATACTATAAATACATTTTATTTATAAGGAATCCTAATTTAACAAAAGGAGGATTTCCTAAATGCAACTCTTCTCTTATTGTAGTTTTTCACTTGTTTATATTGTTATTATTATTAATGGATCTTAAAGGACATTATATTTTTTTTTTCTTAGGCATATATTTCAAACTAATCAAACAATAATATGTTTATTAAATGGTAATTGACAAACTAATAATCATCTAGAAAAGTATAAACTTTAGATAAGGCAATAACTAACTAACCAAGATAGTCAATTAAGACAAAATTATTTCCATATTTTTCATTTTGAATTATTGAAGTGTTGACTCTTTCTATCAACCAAAGGTCACATTAAGAGATGAGGTTAGTAGATTGACCCACGACCAAATTGTTAAGATGAACAAGTCTAGAAAAACAATCTACATTCAGAAGTCATCATAGCCTCACAACCAAGAAAAAAGTTCAGAAGAGAACAAGAAAAAGAAAAATTGAAGCCAATCGCAAAAAAATGGAAAGGTCCTTGTCACTTGGACTAGAAGATCAGGTTATATTTAACCTTGGCAAGAACACCAACACTTAGAAGAAAAGTTTCATTCTTTCTCAATCTGACGGCTAACTGCTCCTGCTCAGACAAAATTTACAATTAAAACAATGGAAAATTAGATGAAAACAAGGTAAATGAATAAAGTAAGTAAACGGGGGTTTCCGTCAAATGAAGTTGTTGATGTTTTCTTCGTACTGTAGAAACCTGTGTATTGAACAGATTAGCTTGTCAGAATAAAGACCCACGAAAGGTTTCGTAAGATATCCGCTAAGTTTCACCTTCTCACTGTTGTCACTTGTTCTTTTCTCTCTAAAGAAATTTGTTGCCGGCGAATGTAATTTATTGTTGTTCTTTAGCTGTCTATGCTCTTTACTTTTATTACCTTCCTTTGATGTGTTTTTACTTTGAGATTTTTGATATAGAATCTGCATTGCTTCTGGGATTTTAAGGTTTGTGGGTATTGTTCTGACGTGAACTTGGGGTTGTTTGAATTGGTTGATGGTTTTCTGTCATTGGTTTTGAAGTTTTTGTTTCATGATCTCTTTTGCGTTTACCAATAACAACTTGCCTTTTCTGCCTATCCCTAGTTAATGATGTTTTCGGTTGAACAGCCGGCAGAGATTAGCGAAATGGGTTTTAGTTGCTTGTTTCGATGTTTTACAGAAGACGGTAGGTTTTTGGATGGAGTTCCAATAGTTATTGATTTTGATAAGAGTTTTCATGCTTTTGCAGTTCATTCACTTTTCTTTGCGAAAATGGCAGAGGAGAAAATTGCGATTGCCAAAGATGTAACTGGAGTATGTTCTCTGTTTGTCTCTCTGTATACCCGCCTCTGTCTGTTCCTATCTTCTGCTCTCTGTATATAGTAGGTGATAGATGTGAGAACTCTATGGCTGACTTGTTTATGGAGTTTTACTTTTGATAGTTGATCGGGACAACTCCACTGGTATATCTTAATCATGTCGTGGATGGGTGCGTGGCTCGTGTTGCAGCGAAGTTGGAGATGATGGAACCCTGCTCGAGTGTCAAGGATAGGTGCTTCCTTGATACAAGATCCTAATTCCTTATTGAGAGATATTATCATTCCATTCTCTGTTTTTTTTTATTACAATGTTTTGTTGTTGAGTTTGAGGTCAATAGTGCCTTTAGGCTGTACTTGGGCTCATAGGACCAAATTTGATGTGTAATGTTCTGTCAATTTTGCAATTTTGTGCTCATGTCATGGAAATTCAGCCTTTTGTGTTATTTTATTCTGATGCATTTTAAAATTTCTTCCTCGTGCATCTGACAAGACAGTGCCTCTGAAATCTTTTATAGTTGGAACTTGGATTCCCTAACTGATTATGCAAAATTTTGCTTCTTTTCTTGGTTGTAGGATTGGATATAGTATGATAGCAGATGCAGAGGAGAAGGGCCTTATCAAGCCGGGCGAGGTAACTGAATCAATTTATCTGATTAACATTGATTTCATGATGGTGGCCTGGGGAACTTCTATGTAAATTTTGTCACATTTTCTGTTTATGCGAGTGGTATCCATTTTGTTGATTTGGAGCACCATGGCATATAGCTTTTTCAACATGATTTACTTTTGGTTCTAATGCTGCAGAGTGTCCTAATTGAGCCTACAAGTGGTAATACGGGTATTGGACTTGCATTTGTGGCAGCTGCAAAGGGCTACAAGCTTATCATTACAATGCCTGCTTCAATGAGTCTAGAGAGAAGGATGGTTCTCCGTGCTTTTGGTGCTGAGCTGGTTCTTACTGATCCTGCCAGAGGCATGAAAGGAGCTGTTCAGAAAGCAGAAGAAATACTTGCAAAAACACCCAATGCTTATATTCTGCAGCAATTTGAAAATCCTGCCAACCCAAAGGTATCTTCTTTTTGCCCTTTGCATTTTATTGACTTCCACTTTGTTGAGTACTATGATCTGATTCTTATCCTATGGCTAGATACACTATGAGACCACTGGACCAGAGATCTGGAAAGGTTCAGGTGGAAAAGTTGATGCGCTTGTTTCTGGAATTGGAACTGGCGGTACAGTAACTGGTGCAGGGAGGTATCTGAAGGAGCAAAACCCTGATATAAAGGTTGCCTATTTGCAATTTGTGATTTAAAGCTGAGGTTATAATTATTGTTTGATGGCATGTTTTGTTTCTTATCCTTCTAGTTACCATTTCTTTTGTTTTCAGCTATATGGTGTTGAACCAGTTGAAAGTGCAGTATTGTCGGGAGGAAAGCCTGGTGAGTTGTGATAACAATTTATTGATGAGATTTAGCAATCTCGTCTGCAACTTTCAAACAGACAGTAGTTACAGGCATTGGTTGCTAATCCATCAATTTTGTGTGTTTGATATGATGTCTAAGGTCCACATAAGATTCAAGGAATTGGTGCTGGCTTCATTCCTGGAGTTTTGGATGTCAGTTTACTTGACGAGGTTGTTCAAGTAAGTATATTTCCTCTCAACGAAAATCATCAAGTCCAATAAATAAAATCATGACTTTCTTCGTTTGGGTTCTGTTCACGTTTTTCTTATTAATACGGGTACCTTTTTCCAAAAAAACATAATTGGTTTAGTTCAAATTTGCAGTTCATGGGATCATCTGAAATTTAATCCCAAAAAGGAAATTGGTTCACATTTTTCTTATATTATATCCATAATCGCTAAATGTCCATCTTATTTTCTTTTTGTGTTCTCCTCTTATTTTTTCAAAAACAAGTTCAAGACTTTGGGTTGCATGCATGAATGGAGTTCATTGCTTCTCATGAGAGCCAAAACTTATGTTGTTCACAAGTAGTGCTTAATCTATGCAGATATCAAGTGATGAATCAATTGAAACAGCTAAACAACTTGCCCTGAAAGAAGGGTTGATGGTAAATAGTCTCAAGTCTACAACTGTTTGATTTATTCCCCCAGCAAGGATCATTGTCTACATTATTTCTGGGGGTAGCTAATTAGATCTTATTTAATGTTATCATATGGATTCCAGGTAGGGATATCATCGGGTGCTGCTGCAGCTGCCGCAATTAAGATTGCGAAGAGGCCTGAAAATGCTGGAAAACTCATTGTTGTAAGTCAACTCATTTTTCTAGCGTATATCACAGCAGGAAATGTCTGTTCAGGATATCCATTAATATATGACAGAGATAATATTTTTGTTGGAAATTTATGGACCAAATAAACTTTTCTAACTTCATTATCATTAGATAATGTGCCATATCTGAATACTGCTTGGTACCAACAGGCGGTCTTCCCCAGCTTTGGCGAACGTTATTTATCGTCTGTGCTATTTGAATCAGTGAAAAGGGAGGCAGACAATATGGTTTTTGAGCCTTGAATATTGAATATGAATGACAACTCGGCTTGGGGCCTGTTTTGTGTGGATTGGAGGAAAAGGATGTGGATTGCCGTAGCAGGCTGGTTTCAGTTTTCCGGTTTCAGGTTTCAGTGATCGTCTTTTCATATAGATGTATTTGCTACAAACAAGCATGAGGTCGTTCTGTTCTTCTATCTGTGTGCTAAATGAAAAACCTGTGAGAGTTAGCCTCAGAAAAACTAAAAGGCCCATGTTTTTTAAGATCGAATAAACTTCCTTTTTAAAGTTATTTTCTTGAGATCCTTCAGGATTCAGTTCCCTGTGGCAATGATATTGCTGTTGGGAGCATTGCCATTGGTTGTATTGCATATTCTGCATAAAGTTGGGATTAGGATTGGCCGCGCTAGAAATGCGATTCAACACATTTATTAGAATTAGCTCGAGTGCCGTGGTTGTCCATAGGTAAGGAAATTTTCTTTCTATAAGTATTTGATTATATCATTCTCCTGGCTACAGGCCTGAGCTGAGGTAGCGGGCCGAGCCTGACTCAGCGAAACTCAAATTTTTCAATTTAAAAATGTCAAAACAATATCGTTTTGTATATAAGGGTTGAACTTCGGACCGAGTTGAGTTTGTGCAGCCCGAGCCCGATGCCTAATATGAGACCCAGTCAACCAAAGTTTGGACCTAATTGTTAACTCTAAAATAACTCTTGTAAAGAATATAATTTAGTATTATTTAAAATTGAAAAGTTTTTTACACCTTAGATTTAATTATAATTCAACATGTCTACATGATAGGAATGATCTCATATAAAATGTTAGAAAATGCCTAGGATTTGGATTGAAATCGCAGCTTGTAGGATTTACTATTTTTATCTCCAATAATTTCTCCTTTTTATTTTGAGGATGTTATATTTTTGTGATTCAATTAAATGATAATCTCATTAATCTTTTCACTTTCCCAAAAGTTGTTATTAATAATTAAGGTATAGTATGGTAAGAGGTTCTTAATTATATTTTACAAGAGTTAACAATCAATCTCATTGATTGTTACATTCCACCTACAAATAGATGACATATTATATTTTGTTTGTTGTAATATATTATGCTTATTGTCAACATTAATATCATGAGTTTGTCTTATGGAAATATGGGTTTATTGACTTTTCCCGGTGAAATTTATTCCTTACAAAAACAATAGAGTTTTCTTTTTTTTTTTTCTTTTTGAATTCTTGTAAGCTTATGTTATGGTTTGTAAGCTATCATTTGTATAATTATTTTAACAAGTAATACTTTTAATATCTTTTGAATTCATTTTTATTTTTTAGTTCAAGAAAAGATTTTATTACTATATTTTGGTTAGAGTTAATTAATATAAAAAATTCAAACTTTTCTCAATTTTTCAATTATAGATCGAACTTTAAAAAGTAGTAATAAAATGTCTAAACTTTCAATTTTTTTAATTCTAACCTGTCATTAGTCTCACTGTTATTTTTACTGACGTGATGCTTTTTAAATTGAGAAAAGCTTAAACTTTTTTTTGATAATTAACCATTTTGGTTATAAGGTATTGATTTCCAAAAGGATGGATTTTTAGATTAAATCATGCATGTCTCTAGAGGAACTTTCTTCAGTTTTCATCTTAAGTTCTTTGCTAAAAGTTTTTAAAGAAATTTATTTAAGAAACTACACTTTATGATCTTTTTTTTAGAGAATTAAAATTCTTGTGTAACTATTCTTTATTCAGCTCCATACCATGAATGAGGATTTTTAGGAAAAGGTTGTATTCAAGAATCTGTTTCAATAATTCAAGAAACAGATTTAGTTCTAAAGGATTACTGATGCTATCTGATTTGGATTCTAAGCTAATCAATATACTTATTACCTAACAAGGACGTAAACCGAGATCACTCGACATTACTAGGTGAGAAGAAGTTTTCTTAAAAGTCAATTCAATTACCAACCAAAAAAGAAAATAAGTGGAGAGGTTTTCATAACAAGTTTTATAAATTTTTAATGTAAACTTGTGACCATAATTATAGTTGTTTGTGAAATCTTTGGATAACTCCTCTAAATTAGGGATGACAACGGCCAACCTTACCAATTTTTAAAATATAATTTTCTTAAAATTAAAAGTGTAAAACATGAGCTGTCTAGGCCTAGGCATGTCCGAGATTTATCTCTTCTAAACAAAACGATATTATTTTACTTAAAAGAACTGGACCTCAAACTAGCTTGGATCTAAATTTGACCTATTAAAAACACCAGAATTTAAACCCATAGGTCAGTCCATTGTTGTCCTTATTCTAGATTAGTATCGTTGTGATGTGAATAGCATTTGTTTATTGTAATTATAATAAAAATAAATAAATGATAATAAAGTAATAAATAAATAGTACCCTAAACATTCAAGTATTTCATGATTCATTTGTTTCTCTTAGATTCTTCTTATTAAAAATGCACAAATATAGGCTTGCTGATATATCAAATCTCTACTACCTAGATTAAGCACGTATGAATTGAAATGTTTTTATTTCTCACTCAAAGTGGGCTAAGGTTGGAGGTGAGAAATTTTCTGGACAATGAGGTTTAAATTAAAGAAATTAGTATGACAATTAAAACACATCCTAGGTACGATAAAGCAATATAGCATGTAATCCACATTGTACCTTCAAATACTTAACAACCTCGTCTATAATTCCATCACTTTATCACGAACATGGACCATTGTTATCAAGTCACACTAATGTACCTTTTTTATTTTGCTTTTCTATGTGATATATTTAGATGTAAATATCCAATTTCAAACATAATCCCCAACTCGTAATTTAAAAAATTACAACTTATTCCTCAAGCACACCTAAATTTAAAATCTGGCTTGTCTTTCATTAAAAACCTTTTTTATTAATTTAATTCTAATGTCATAATAACTCCTAAGGACAGTTAAAGACGTTGAAATTAAGATTGGGCTCATAAGATAATTTTTTATGAAGTAAAAGGAGTCATAAGGCTTAAAGGGTCTGATAAGAGATATTATGTCAGGTTAGCTATTTAAGCTTAAAAGATTAATTCAAAGATGACATATACCCTTTTCATACATGCACTTCGTAATCTTAAAGCAACTCAAAGCAAGTTCTAAATATGTATTCTTTCAATAGATTATTGTAATGTATTTGTATGTTTTTTGTTTTCTAAGCTTATTTTCCCCTTATTGAACTAATCCCTAGATTTTTAAAAATAATAATTATAAGTTATCTGACATTGGAATCTTTGTTTGTTCTCTCTTTGATTGATGCTAATTATACCACCTGATATATGTTTAATTGTTGATACATTTAATTATTTACACTTAGCAATTAATGATATGAAAATGCTTAAGATACTCACTTTAATTCACATATAATTTTAGTTACAATTTTGAAGTAAAGAAATTAGAGTGAGTCGAAAGCACCACATTTGGGTTGTTTTTTGAAGATTAATTTTCACTTGTTTTCATGGAGTAAGAAGAAGAAAATTAAAAGACAAAAAGAAAACAAGAAAAATCAAAATACAAAGATGAAGAATTAAAATTGCTTGTCGGAAAAATGAAGAAATAACAAGAGAGCAAAACGCATGTAGAGGGTGGGAGTTGAAGGACAAAACGACATGCATGCAAGTGGATTAAAACAAAGACAAATCGACAATAGCACAACCTAAAGCAGAAGGAAGCTAGCGTTTAATGCTAGCATCGCTTGTGTTAAACGCTAGCGTTGCATGCATTTAATTTATGGCTTTAAACGCTAGCGTTGAACGTGAAAGCTAGTGTTAAATGCTAGGGTTGAAAAGAATGAAAAAAAATAACAGATAGATAGTAGACAACGTAGAAGAGATAGAATAGAACTGTAGTGGCAGCAGTGAGACATAAAGGTGGTCTTCGACTAGGGCAATTTTTGTGGGGGCTAAAGCTTTTTCTTGGGAGACCTTTAGAAGGCTAAGTTCTCGATGCTAGTTCGGAGGTAACATCAACGCCGACGACCTGAATTAAGAAATTTTTCATATTTTTGTTGCTTCTTTCTCTCATTAAAAATTAATTGTGTTATCCTATATTAATTGATTTGAGTTTTATGTATGGATAATCGAATTTTTGTTATTGTTCGGTTATATGTGTATGAACTCATTGAGTATTGCAAAAGTATGATTTTAATGCGTTCATTGAATCGTTTAGTTGCAAACCTATTGCTAGAATTTCAATATAATTTGTAATTGTTATGTTGAAATTCATATGTAGCGACTAATGATTCGTAATCATTAGGGATCCATGACTTAGGTTAAATGACGCATTGTATATGGTTGTTGCCTTGATTAATCAGTTTTTCAAATTTGTATTCTACTGTCTAATTAAATATAAAGATCGTATCCTAGGTTATTCGGTGGTTAGGTTTAATTAACGATTGTATCTTGATTAAACAAAATCTAAGAAAAAACTCAGGTTAATTATTAACCCACGATTAATAGTTGCTAGGAAAGGTTTGAGAACAATAAATCCATAAAATATGCTTAATTATGATGTAGGTCAAGATTGAATCAAAGATCTGGATCCCTACCGAATTCCCCACTTTTATCATTTTTGCTTGTTTTCTTTAATTTGTTTTTATTAGTCTAGTTTCATTTTATTTTCTTATTTGAAAAATCCAAAACCCCCTATAAACCTAAACACCGATTAATTTTATTTTATAAACTTTGCACACACTCTCTATGGGATCGATTTAGACTCACCACTACTATAGTACTAGTCTAGTTTTTTATTTTGACAAGCGTTACGACGCGCTGTTAGTTTTGTTTGTGATTTTAATTAGTTTCATGTACAAATTTGTTCGTAATTAGTTTCTTTTCAGTTATTTCATAATCTTTTCATTTTTTTGTTTTGATTTTGTGAAAAATTTTAAAATTAAATTTGACATTGAGGGGAGTAATTTTTTCATTCATTCATATTCTCAATCCTACAAAAATGTTTGGACTGATCAACTTAACTTTTATTATAGATGGAATAATTAGTCGAATTATTTTCATGATAGTTCGCAGGACGCACAGTAATTCCTATATAGACCAGAAGTTTCCTATTATAACTCCGGTCTATCACTGGAAGAATTACTTGAAGTTATCACTGCTAATAATTTGCAAATTCAACATAATACTATGCAATTCCAGCAGGAGGAAAGGCAATTTTGGCAGGATATAAGGTTTAGCGTCCAAGATTTGGAAAGACATCAAGACTCAGGTACATCCTTGGAAGAATTAGTTAATGTTTATGTTCACAACACTTTGCAATTTCAACAGGAAACAAGTTCTAGAATCCAGAACTTGACAAGCCAGGCGGATCAATTGATGGAAGCTATCAACTGCCTAACATCACAAAATGAAGAGACGCAACCATATCAACGTGAGGAGTACCCGATGGATATTAGCGCGGAAATCTTATAGAGTGAAGACGAGCTTGAGAATCTTGAATGTACCATTCAAGGAATTGCGTATGAAGAAGAAGTTGAGATGGAGCTCGAAGCAAAAAAGAATACATCTTTTAGTTTAGAGGTAAGTACTGAGTCCGTGATTATTTTTTAGACTAACTCTTCATCTTTACATAGATTTGAGGAATTAAATGATGAAGAAAAAGGTGAAGAGACATTTGAAATATTTCCGGAGTGTATGGAATTAGTCAGGATTGAGAATCTGAGGATAATGAAGATGTTGAATGAGGACGATGATCAATTAAGGCCCTATCTGGAAGAACCTCGCATAGAGAAACCGCATGTTCAACCTGAAGATCATGATTTTACCATGTGAGGAGAAGAAGGAGTCGAGCTAGCGACCCTAAACAAAGGCGCTTCTTAGGAAGTAACACAAGGGAAGTAAATTTCCTTTTCTTTACATTTTCGCATTTCCTTTTATATGCATGTGTGTTTCTTTGTTAGTTTATTTTTGCTTGTTTTAAGCTTTCAACCAAAAATGAGAGAGGATAAAACAAAGAAAGAAACATTTGCTCATTTTTTTATTGCTTATAAGATTATTTAATCATGAGTAGAGAATGAATTGACAAGAAAATTTTATAGCAACTTTGGCATGTACTTTTACTCTTATGATTGGTTGATGTGCATTATCTTTAAAAGAGTAGTGACTAGTAGTAGACAAAGTCGGTGAGATTTTGAGCCTTATTAGACTGAAACATCCATATCAGTCTCATTATTTTTTGATAATGTGTGAACTTCATGACATGTGCATCCTAATTTTGCGTTAAATTTCTATTCAATACCACATTTTTATAACAAGCATTAACATGGATGTGATTAGGCATTCTTTGTTTTTCATAAACTACATTAGCCAAATAATGTATCCTATTGACATGATTTTTTCCTTAATAAACCCCTTTGAGCTTTATACTTTTTCTTTGTGTACTAACCACATTACAAGCTATTATTTAAACAAATGTCCTACTTAAGCCATAAAAAGCTAGTGGAGCATTTGTGATTGTTGAGTTTGTGGATGTACAAATTTCTAAGTGTGGGTTTGTTATGATGTTAGGATGTTTTGTAATTGAAATTCTCATGTTAATGTAGTTTCTTTTATTTTTAAAAAATAAAAAGAAAAGAGAAAAACACAAGAAAAGAAAAAAGGAAAAGAAAACAAATGAAAAAATGTTTAAATAAATGTATCTAGGAGTAAGTACAAATGTGTTGAAAAGTTGTTTATGATTAATGCATTCTCCTAAAGTTGTGATGATATTGGATATGAGGTAGATGTTGTCTTGGAAGGTTCACTTATTATGATTTCAATATATTGTTGGCACAAATTGTATGAGTGATCCCTTCGGTTTGGTTGTGTTTAATGTGGTTTGTATGTGAGAACTCGAGTTTAAGTTATGAAACTTGTTTTTATATTCATCATAATTGATGTACACAATAGTGTTGCAATTGTTTCACTAGCTTTGATAAATCTCATGCTACTTAATCCAAATATATCTCACTTTACCTTAGCCCACATTACAACCTTGAAAAATCCTTTGATCTATGATTTTGCATGTGAATTATAGTGGTGGAGAAATGAAATGATATGCAAAGTTATAGATTGTCAAGATCATGAATGGTGTTCAGTGTACCTATAGATGTATTTTACTTAAACACATTTTCTGAGTCTGTCATTAGAATGCTCGATTTATGAAGATGATGTTTGTTTGATTGATCATGAGTAGAAGTATTGAATGTTGAATTCTTGCTATGATTTTTTAGTCATTTATATTTGGTTATGAGAATTGAGTAAATGTTTTGGGTCTTTAAACTTAATTAGGATGTTTTGCCCGAGGACAACTAAAGCCTAAGTGTGAGGGGAAATTGATATGTGTTTAATTGTTGATACATTTAATCAGTTTACACTTAGCAATTAATGATATGAAAATGTTTAAAATACTCACTTTAATTCATATTTGATTTTAGGTACAATTTGGAAGCAAAGAAATTAAGGTGAGACGAAAGCACTACATTTGGACTATTTTCTGAAGAATAATTTTCACTTATCTTCACGGAGCAAGAAGAAGAAAATTAAAAGACAAGAAGATAAGAAAAATCAAAATTAAAAAGGAAGAATTAAAAGTGCTTATTGGAAAAATGAAATAACAAGAGAGTAAAATGCATGTAGCAGCTGGGAGTTGAAGGACAAACGATATACATGCAGGTAGATTAAAATAAAGACAAAATGGGAGCAGCACAGCCCAAAACAGGTGGATTAAACACCAATGCTAGTGTTAAATGCTAGCGTTGCATGCATTTAATGCATGGCTTTAAACGCTAGCGTTGCATGCAAAAGCTAACGTTAAACGCTAGTGTTTAACACTGCAAAAGGGTTGAAAAGAATGAAAAAAAAGAATAGATAGACAGTAGCTTAGGTTAGACAGCATAGAAGAGACATGATAGAACAATAGCGGCAACAGTGAGACAGAAAGTGGGACTTCGACTGGGGCAATTTTTGTGGAGATTGAAGCTTTTTCTTGGGAGACTCATGGAATGCTAAGTTCTCAATGTCGGTTTGGAAGTGACATGGACGCCAACGACTTATGTTAAGCATTTCTTTTATATTTTTGTTGTTTATTTATCTCATTAGAAATTTGATTATGTTATCCTATGTTTAATTGATTTGAGTTTTGTATATAGATAATCAAATTTTCGTTATTGTTCAGTTCTTTGTGTATAAACTCATTGAGTATTGTCAAATGATGATTTTAATGCGTTCATTGAATGGTTTAATTGCAAACTCATTGCTAGAATTTCGACATAATCCGTATTGTTATATTGAAATTCATGTGTAATGACTAATGATTCGTAATCATTAGAGATAACTTTAGGTTAAATGATGCATCGATACGTGATTAATCGGTTTTTCTAATTCGTAATGCTACTGCTTAATTAAAATTAGAGATTGTATTCTAAATTATTCGGTTGTTAAATTTAATTAACGATTACATCTTTAATTAAAACAAAACTTAAAGAAAAATTTGAGAGTCCACGATAAATAGTTGCTAAGAAAAATTTAAAATAATCTTTAATTAGGATGTAGACCAAAAAAATTGAGTCCCTATAAAATTCCCAAATTTATCACCTAAACACGATTAATTTCTTTTCATAATTTTTGCAGACCTAAACTTACAACATGCGATACATTTAATTATTTATACGCGAAAATACTTAACAAAAATTTTTAAAATACTCATTTTAGTTTATATATACCTTTAAGTACCTTATAATTCATATCTGCTACAACTGTTTTAACCCTGGTATTGGTGGGGCGCGCCAGGCCCGTGCAGTAGTGTAAGACACGGACGACGCATGAGGGCTCCAGTAGCAAGCCACTGAGACGAGCCCTCCCCCTAGAAAAATAAACTTAATATCATGTGAGTCGATGGCCCACGTATCAGATATTAAACTGATAAGAACAGAAACTACACTTGATCTTAGCCAAAAGGCCGAGAAAGGTATGCTCTCTATTGCTGTCCATGCTTTCGTTTTATACTTGCTTTCGACTCGTGTTTTCTCTCTCTTACAATGTGGGATTGAAACGTAGAGCTTGTTTGGTTCAATTTTTGGAGGCTTCAAAAGTACTTTTTTCTACTGCAAAAGCTATTTTTAAGAAAACTGAGTGTTTGACTATAAAATCCAAAAGCACTTTTTTCATAGAAATGGCTTTTTCAGAAACTAAAATACAGTTTTTTAAGAAGCTCAAATTTGAAGCTTTTCAAAAAAATACTTTTTCAAGTAGATTTTTTATATCAATTAATGATCTACGTTTATTTTGAGATTTATATAATATTATTTGACTTTTTTATATGTTTTAATATTTATTTTTAATATTAATTTTACTTATATTATAATCCATATAAAAGATTTGGTTAAATATATTTTTATTTATGTTTTATATGGTTTAAAATTATATAATAATTAATATATTGTACTTTGCATATTGTTTAATATATTTTAAATAATATTTATATGCATAAATAATTTTTATTATAAAATAAAATATAGTTAAAATTAAAATTGCTTTTTATTTTTATGTTGCCAAACAATCTATTGTATAAAGCTCTTTTTTAAATGACAACCAATCAGTCAACTGACTTTCTAGAAAAGCTCTACTGATAAAAACTCTACTGACAAAAGTTCTAATAATATAAACCTATCCAAACAGGCACGTAAGCTCCATACCTATTTTTTGGGAAACGAATATACTCTTGTTTTTATATATAAACTAAAATTTTAAATAATTCGAGTCGTTAAATTTCTTTAAATAAAAGGTTTTTTTACAAAATTAAGATTAGAAAAAATTTCAATTAAGGCTCGTTGATGTATGCTGGATTATAAACTGATTACATATTCGTAATTCCAAACCCTCACCAAAATTTTACTACGTGCATAACCCTTATCAACACAAGGCCGTGATGTTTTCCCACCCTTCAATTAGGACAATTGTTCAATACTCCATCCATGAGGCCAGATCGCGATTGCCTACTCACCATGAAGAAGGAAATTTATACCCCATTAACGGGGATGCAGTTGCGCAGGATAAGGGCCAGTTTTGCTGATGATACTATAGACCACGTCATGAAACGACTGTGGCATACCATTAAAACAGTCAAAATATGTGATAGTTTTTCCAGGCGTGGGAAAGAATGCTTTCTATGTACTCCTTAGAATTAGTTCCAGAGGCAGGGGTCGTTCATGCCCTTCCATGCAAAATCTATTCTAGGGATTTATATAGAGACAATCAACGATCTAAATCAAGACGAGACGAAAAACTGAGATTACGAGATATTTTACCAAAATTTTCTCCATAAAACGACCTTCCTGCCTGATATCATCTTTAAAGTCACATGATAACGCTAACATAACCAATGGGTATATCTCTAAGAATTGTTTCAACTTCAAAAACTGCTGGGGCAAATGATGCATGGTTGTCCAATGTGTGGGCTGGTGCATGGATTATCTGGTGCCCAAGAAACAACGAACTTATCCAACATCAGGTTATGTCTACTATTGCATAATACAGGTGGCATGTTAGGCTTGTTAGTGAGTGCCAAATGGCCTTTCCTGTGGATGATCATGCTAATATACCTAAACCTAGATGGGTCTCGTGGCAAGCACCTAGTAATGGCTATGTTAAGGTTAACGTGGATGGGAGCTCAATTGGGAACCTTGGGGATGCAGGGTTTGGTGGATTGATCAGGGACGAACATGGGCGGTGGTTGGTTGGCTTCTCGGGGTTCATTGGGCATGCAACCAACATGCTAACTGAGCTTCATGCTATATATCATGGTTTATCTACTGCTTGGGATCGTGATTACCGAAAGTTGATTGTGGAGTCTGACTCACTTGAAGCGATTAATCTTATTAAAGGCGCATGCCCCCCATCTCATCCTTACTTGGCCATTGTTGATGACATTCGCCGACTCCTTGGGCGAGCGTGGTGTTGCTGTCTTTAACATACTCTTAGAGAAGGGAATCAATGTGGGGATTTTCTAGCTAAACAAGGATCTTCTAGCCTTTCACGTTGGGCTCTTTGGGATTTCCCTGGCCACAACTTGGTTTGCTTCTCCAGTATAACGCTAGATCAGTTGCGTTCTTAAGGCATTAGTTTTCTCCATTGTACCCAAAAAAAAAAAACATTCACGCGTCTCATTGCCAAGTTAGCCATAGGTTCACAACCATGAAAGTCAAGTGATTTCAAGAAATAACACTATATCACATTTTTGAGATCGATGCCTATCCATACTTCAAAGACCTATGCCACTACAAGAAATTGAATTTTCAGTGAAAGCAAAAATTTGTATCAGTGACCATATTATCTAATAAATTTCATCAACATAAAAATTATATGTGACAATAATATTGCCACTCAATAAAGATTATATGTTACAATAAATTCATTGCTAATGTGTTCATATTTGTCACAAATAATAATATTAAATTTAATAATTTAATTGCTTAATCGATAAACATTTTTGCATTGGTAGCCATAAAATAGAAGTTGTCACAAATGATACGATTTTTAATGCCAAGATATTGTTACACAAGCAAATAAAAATTATTAGTATATAAAAATGTATATATAAATCACCAAGATGAATAAAATTCTAATATCCAATATATAAAATTGAAAATTTTAATATCCAAAGCAATGTTACGAATACCGTACCGAAACTTGGTACCGAATTGGGTTCTGGTATGATACTGTACCGATACCGGTTAATACCATGTACCGTTTTGGGTAATTTTTAATTTTATAAAATAGTCCCTAAATTTTTTTAAAAATTACAAAATAGTCCATTGTCATATTATACAGTTATACTGTATATTTTTAACCCTGTCTCCAAAAATTATAATAATCAAAATTTTAATTTAATTTAAAAAATTAATTTAATATTTATTAATAATTTTAATTAAATTTAAAATATATTTTTAAAAAATAAAATATTTTATTAATATTTTATTAATAAATATTAAAAATTATTTTATTTTTATTTAATTTATAATTATTATTAGTAATAAAATATTTATAATTATTTTATAAATAAAACTAAAAATTCACAATAATTATAAAAATTGAAATAAATAAAATAACTAATTAAAAAAACTTTGAACAAAAAGGGAAGGAGAGGGATGACGGATGAGGGAGGGAGGGAAATTTTAAAAAATTTTGAAACTTTTGCAAAAAAAGTCCCCGATTTTTTAAAATTTCCGATATTAGCCAGTAATTGACCAGCATTTTGAATACCAGCCGGTACAATCCAAAGCAGACCTGTACCAATCGGTATTTAAACTCGGTATGATCGATCCTTTATTTCGTATTAGTTTTTGTCCGGTATGGTACATATTGAGCGGTACAAACTGATATTCATAACATTGACCCAAGCCTTGCTTGTTGACTTTAAACCATGCAAGATCGATTCAACCACTTTCTTCATTCTTAGAAATAATGAGATAATAAGTGACTAGTTTCACTTTTCTGTGGAAAAATATATGAAAAATCTTAAAGTTGTAGTTCTACAATATATATGTTTTGTCGCAATTGCTTCAGATTGAATCTACCGGTTGCTTATTAGAAAACATCTAAATCAACAACTGTAAATTTTCCCTATTATAATCAGAAGCAAAAATACTAAATATGCATCAAATAAATTGACATACGAAATTTGTTAACGTAGTCCGACACACGAGACTTATGTCTGTGGGACCCTTACCTAACTTAATCAACTTTCACCAAAATACAATAGTCTTATACAAGGTTTTATTAAGCCGATACTGCTCACCCTTTGTCAATACTCACTTATACTCATACCCCGTGAAAGTATTTCACATCTAATAGCATGACCACCTCATACGAACCTCAACCGAGAATTTTGAAGCAAAGAATGAAGACAAATATATAAATAAATCTTAACTAATTAAATCAAGAATAACATAAACAAAGAAACATTTAAGTCAAGGACACTCCCCTATATGTGCAGCCTTGTTAAAT
>JANVCQ010000003.1:30320240-30342067 GCA_025531925.1 Erythroxylum plowmanianum
AAGAATAACATACACAAAGAAACAATTAAGTCAAGGACACTCCCCTATATGTGCAGCCTTGTTAAATCGAAATCATGGGAAGTCATCCAATAAAAATATATTGTGAACCTATTAATCACCAAAGAAACCCATGCAAATCAACTTCAATATTGGTCGGGTTGTCGAAGACCCTAAATAATTTCTATTCTTCAAACTTTTGTAGTAACCGAGGAACTAAGTCGAATCCCTAGAGAATTAATCACTAGCTTCTTAATTTCAACTAATAAAAGTAAATGGGGGTTTTTTGATTAAATAACTGATTAACAAAAATTAATACGAAAATAAATTAAATCAACTGAATTTAAATATAAGAAAGTCATGATTACCAAACTTCAATTCAAGGGAAATATCTCATCTAATTATAACATTGATCATTGGTTTAAAGAGAATATTTTTATGATTTAAGCAGTTAGTTCGACACACATTAGGATAGTTGTAATAAGTCTCAAATTTTCCTAAATTAATTGGTTTAAACCCAACATTCAAACCAAAACTTATCATTTATTGACTAGGTATGATAACATTCCATATAAAATCAATGATAGCAATAAGCTCCGTGAAAAAGACTAAACTCTAAATTAAATAATCAAGATAGATGTAACTATTCAATTTAGTTTTCTTGTTTATCATCAGTTAAATATGAAAATTCATAAATAACCTATTTTCTACTTGTACCAATCACTTATGACAATTACGGATCATTGAATTTCTAGATAGTGATAAAATAATCAATATTAAATTAAATTGTTAGATTAATCGAATATTAATCATTCATAAAATATGAGAACTCAAAATAAGAAATACTTGAATGAAAACGTGAATAAAAGTTGAGAACGCAAAACTTCATAAAGTTACAATTAGAGTATTGAATCTCCTTAAATCAAAATGATTGAGTTTAGCTACACATGGTTTTCATTCCAATAACAAAAATACAAAAAAGATAAAGAATTGCTAAAAATGTAAGAAGAAAGCCTTTTTCTGTTGTAAGGAATGCCCCTTTTATAAGGTTTTCTAATCTAATCCTAATATAACTCTAACTTGTAAAGATGTCTATCTAAAACGAATTCAAATTCCTACGTGGTGATAAGGGTAATGCGAAGTCTTCCAGTCAAACTCCAATTCTTCAAGTGATCTGCCTTACCTACTACATCAATCTTTTCACTTTATCCAAAATTTGTGATTATCACCAATATAGTATTAATTTAATGCATTCTTCGCTTTTCATCTCCTAAAACAAAATAAACATTAATTTTCATATATAACCATTAAAAAAATCTAAAACAAATGAGATAATATCAAATAATATAGCAAGATGAGATCTTATCAAGTGCTCAGCAATCAGACATATGTCTCATCCCAAAAACATACCATCAATAATGATGGATATATCATATAATGTCACACAAGCACAATGAAAACATAGCTGCTATACTTAAACAATTAGCTGCTTATTTTTCAATGAAAAACTATAGATCAAGTGGTGCAATCTATCATGCACATATGTAAAAACACAGCTACAATGATCAATAAAATCTTCCATAAATGTCATCCATGTTTATCTCCAACAAATCCGATCTTCTTTAGGCTTCTATCTCATTTATAATTTCTTCTTTCCACACTACCTTATCTTCCAAATACACCACATAATCCAAAATAATGGAATCCATTACCAAGTCAACTTTTATTATGAAAGATATACCAAATATATCAAACTGCGAATAATACTCAAAATAATAAATAAAATAGCTTATCAATATATATGCCCAGTTTGATGTTTGAACTTTTTAGTAATAAATTGAAATATTTTAAATATATTATTTTTATAATATTAAATTTTGTAGTTTTTATGCTTAATTGTACATTAAGTAAATCTCAAAATATATGTAGTAGTTTATATATAACACACTTAAAATAAATTATTTATCAAACTTATAACTTAAAAAATAATTGATAAACTTAATATAACTATCATTTTCAAATCTTTACACATTTTTACCATTGAATGGTAGTCCCTTAAAGTCTTCAAAATGAATTGGAACCTCTCAGTCACAACTCATATCTAATATTTTTTTATGTGGATAAGCAAATAAAGAATATGTTCTACAAGTTTGACTCGTTTGCTTGGAACTGATAAAGTTGATCAATTTAATTTTACTTTTTAGCAAAGGTATTTGATTTATTATTATTTTCAAAGTTATAAAAAATAGCAAACCCCGTTAGTTATAGAATTAATACCAATTATCTCAATGTGCATAATTATGATGTATTTAGCCAATTTCTTTCTCATATTTTTTAAATTATGATGTTTTAAAATTTACCGCGTGTACAATAAATAATTTATTTATTTTTAGATATTGTTGATCAAATAAGGTCTTTAACTTATTAATTTTGATAATAATAAAATATATCATTATTAATGAATTTTAACTTTGGTGATGTTAGAAGTTATATTATAATGAAGTTAGATGATAAGTAAATGATGGAGATGGAATGAGGTAATGAATCTAAGTAAATGATGGAGATAGAATGAGCTAATGAATCAATTAAATAAATTAGTTTTACTTCTAATTAGTAAAGAGGATATAAATCAATTTTATGTCTCTTGAATTATTATATTATCATTTTTGTGGTTATTAAATATACATTTTCGATACTCATTTATTAAAATATACATCTGATTCACTAATTTTTAAATAAGGTAGAAAGTAAATATATACAAATAACCTTTTTCTTTATTATTGAAGGAAAAAGTAAATATCACTTAAAATCAATGTTTTCATAATTTAAAAAATCATAAAGAGAGGAAAGAGAAATATGAATTTGAACACATAACTTAAATCTAATGTCAAAAGAACAAACTTTTTCATTTGAAATGTATAGCTACAAAAAGGAATATATCTAATTCTAATTATTTTGAATAAGTAATTGCTTTATTAAATAAAATTGAATTTTTGAATAAAAAAGGGAATGAAGCCCTCTCAATTAAAATTTGAGCAGGAGTCTAAGAAAAGGTTGATCTTGAGAGAGATACAATTTAAAATTTTAAAGAGCTTATAGTAATAATTAATAAATTAGTCGTTTTAAATTAATTTAACTATAAAATTAAGTTTTAGATTTAATATACCTTTTGCTTTAGATGATAGCACACGGTCTAATCTAACTACTAGGAACAATAAATTACTATAATTTATTTGTTTCAAAATAGGCCTTTTAGCGTTTGATAAAAAGGGAAACTTATTAAAGAGTTACTTATTAAAAAAATTTCAAGCTTTGCATAAGTTTACAATTATGGAAAAAAAGTATAATTTTATTTCTCTTTTATTTTTTAATTTTATTTAATTTTATTTAAATATTCTTTTACTAATACTTGGCATTATTTAATCTAATTGATGTGATTTGCCACGTTAATGAAATATTAAGTTATTTTTGTAAAACATAAAAATTTGAGTATTTTATTATCTTTTTTAAATATTAAATATAATTATAAAATTGTGTATAATTTGAGATTATTTTAATAATTAAATCTTTATTAAACATATATCATCTATTTCCTGTGTTATCCAACTCTTTCTTTTCATGTTATTCTCATGACTACTTATTGGAGAGGTCACATGATTGTTTATTTCCTTTCCCAAATTTTCAAGTGTTCCTTGTCCAGTAATTCCATTTCTCTCTGCACCTTTGCCTAAAAGAGTTATTGGCAAAGTGATCAACATAGTAACTTATCAAATGAATGATTTTGACTCAGCTTAGAGGTCAATAGACTAATCCTCAATACCTTTTTTTTTTTGAAAAGGGCCTTGCGTTTTTACAAATAAGAAAGTCCATTGTTTTTTTTATATTACATTAGGTATCCCGGCTTAGCCAGACTAATCCTAAGCCCCTACGACCCCACCCCAAGAGCTTAAAGGATGTAAATCTGAAACCCAAAGATCCCTCAGGTTCCTTCGTAGCCTGTACACTTCTGCGCACAAGGAGTCTTCACATACTTGATTGTTCAGCTAATGATTGATCACTGACTCCCCCTGCTCAGCATCAGGTTCTCATCAGCCCCCAGGTTCTTTAGTAGCTCCAACTCCCACACTGCCACTGGAAGTGAGGCGTACGTAATTGATCCGATCAAGGAACTTTGCCCAGGGGGGCTAGAGGATCATCAATAGGAACATGCCTATTTCCCCTCCTTTGACGTGACTCGAACTCAAGACCTCCTTGTTAAGGGAGAGTCTTATGTGAGGAATCTGGACCAATTGGTCCACCCCTCGTTGTTAGAAAGTCCATTGTTTTATTTGATAAAGAATGCAACCATTAGGCTTAGGTCTGATTTGACCCATTATCGTCGCTATAAATAAGAATTTCGTTATTTTGTTTGATAAAAATTGTAACCACTAAAAGAGTAAATAGATATAATTATATTTGGAAGTTCTTATAAAATGAACAAGGTCAGTGAATCCAAAATTACTAATTTAAAAATAGGAATGATAACAACTTAGCTTGAAATGCCTAATTTGTTCAAATTCAATATTTTGTAAGAAAATGATTCAATTTTAGTGATTTTGACTGACAAAATATTTTATATTAAGATCAAATTATAAAAATTGAAGTGAAACTTTAAAAAACAATATGATGCAAATATCATTTTAAAGACAAGGTTATTTTATGGTAGAGATTGGGTAATTAGGAGATCCAATCAGCTCAAGCCTTCATCATTGACTTTAAACCATGCAATATCGATACATTCTTTCCTTTTTAGAAATAATGAGATAATACGTGTGAAATGAACTCAACGAACTTTAACACAAATATCCATCTTGGAAATTTATAAGCTTCTACGACGTTAATACCATTCTAACTAGGAATTGACTTCATTTGGCTGCCGAAGAACAAAACAACTTGTTTTGCTCTATGTCATATGCTCAATCCGATATTTGTGATCTGTGGAAGATAGGACCTTCTGTGGAAATTGAAGAGTAAAACTTGTTGAATTCAGATTGAGACTTCCATTAGATATAACAGAGTCTTGCTTTCCATGAAGCATTCCTTTGGTGTTTCATTTGTTAATAAATATATAAATTTAGTAAAATAAATAAAATTTGAAGAACATTAATTATTATGAAATTTTAAAAGTTAAACATCTTCTATCACACAATAGTGAGATCATACAAAGTACAACTGTTAATGTTTGCTTACTCCTAAGCTTCCAACTCTTCCTTTTGTTTACTCCTAAGCTTCTAAGTCTTCCTTGTCTTTATACACGTCTCTATCCATCTTTGTCTTACGAGTTATTACCGAAGTCACAACACATAATGCGTCAAATGCGTGATTTAGAAACAAGAATTATAAGCTACATCAATAAGGAAAAAAGATTGGATACCAAAAATGATATTCTTGATGAAAATATAAAAATACGTATAGAAATTACCAAAAAGGTTCTAGTTGAAAATATAAAAATGAATGTATTTAATATTGAAAGAATAAAAAGAAATAAGTTTTAAAAAATAAAAAAGATAAAAATATTATATTTTAATTATACTTATTTTTAAAATAATTAACTTCATATATCAAATACCTATTATCTCAATGTGAATTATTTTTCTTAAATTAATTTCGATAAAAACCCTTTTCTTGCTATTAATATTTTATCATCTATCTCGTAAATTAATTGGACCACAACTAAAAAGTTGATAGCACTTTATGTTTTTTGCCCCTCCCTCTAATTTTTGGACCACCACCATAGAAAAAGTTTAAAGCACTACATTTGGCAAGACTCAAAATTGAACTTCACATATTGCATTTGTATTATAGATAAATTTTAGTATTTAATAAATTAAAAATATCATAAATCCTAAAATAGTTATGAAATAAAATATAGGAAGAATCGTATAACTACTTTAGTATTTGTAATTAGTTTTATTAAATAATAAAATTTATTCTTTGCATAAACACAATATATGATAGTCACATGGAATAAATACAAATATGATGTGGCCCATTACGTCATCGACATCAAAGGGTTAATTATTAAAAAATAATATCAAGTTATTTTTATAAAATATAAATATTTTGTTATCGTTTTTTAAAATTTGAATTATAATTATAAAATTACGTAAAATTTGAAAATTTTGTTTAATAATTAACTTTATATTAAACATATATTGTTGTTTCCTACACTATCCCAGTTATTTTCTTTTTCATGTTACTCTCAAGGCTATTTATTGGAGAGTCACACACGGTACAACGGTTATTCATTTCCTTCCCCAAATGTCCAGGTCTCCTTTTTCCTGTTAAGTCCATTTCTTAACGCATCTTTGTCCAACAAGTTATTGCACAAGTGATCAACACGTAATATGTCAAAAGGGAGATTTTGACTAGTGAATTTTTGGCTATATATATATATATAGATAGATATATTAGTTATATAAAATTTCAAACTTTACTTAATTTTATCATAATACCTCAAACTTAAAAATAATACTAAAATAACTCTATTTTTCTATATGGCAAGCTATATTATATTAGTAAAATTTTGCCACATAATGTTTGTGTCATTTATGAATTTTATTATTAATAAATTTAAAATATAATAAATTCTAAAATAGTTATGAAGTTATAACTATTTTACAATTTTGATATTTTTGATTTATTAAATAATAAATTTTATTTTTAACATAAATAGAATATGAAACAAATAAGAATATAGTGTGACTCGCTATATCATTAAGAAAAAAATTTAGCATTAAGCTATTTTTGTTAAAAAAATAAAAATTAGAACATTTTAATTTTTCGAAGGCTTCTTTTTCCCTATCAGTTCATTTCTCTTCAAGTTGTTCACCTATAGCAAAGTTGCAAATACCGCATCGGATTTAGTACCGGATTGAGTTCTGATACGATACTATATCGGTATTAGTCAGTACCGGATTCCGTTTCAGGTAATTTTTTAAATTTACGAAATAGTTCATAAAATTTCTAAAATTTGAAAAATAGTCCATTGGTATAGTGTACAGTTGTGCTATATATTTTACTAGTTTGTTGTTTACAATAACCATGTTTTCAAAAACGTAATAATAAATAATCATGACAATTTATATGAAATAACAGTAATTCTTAAATATTTCACATATAAATAATAACCACAATTAATATAAAAAAGACAATCATCATCATATAAATATAAAATTAAGAATAATACAAAGTATTTAAAATATTACAATAATACAATTTCATCATTTTGATAAATAATATTATATGAAAAGATTCAAAACATCCAATAAAAGAACAATAAATTTCTTTAAATAATTTACAAAAAGAGTTGATGACGAAGAAACAATCAAATAGATGTTAAACCTGAAACAAAATATTACAGTTATATTACATATATAGAATTTAACATAAATATCAAACACAAGTATAATTAAAAGAAGAGGAAAAACAAAACCTGGAACGAAATTCAATCGTTAACGGGAGGATACCCGCTAGAACTGCACTGACTACAGTGACCATTTGATACAGAATCCTCATCATTGAGAGGAGCTTCATCATCATTATCATTCAAAATTTAATGCACAAAATGACATGTCAATGCTTTCTCATCCAAGATTATCTTCCAAATCTAAATCATTCACATCAACTAAATTCGGTTCTTCAGAAATCCAATTCGCCAAACGATCAATATTATCAATAGAAATTGGATCAGTTGAGCTACTTGTGCTATTAAGACTCCTAGTAAACAACTAAATTTAATTATTAGAAAATTATAAGAAATTATATCGAAATTAATAATGATAATAATGAAAATAACATACATTTCTCGAAACTTTAAATTGTAATGAACAAAAACCAAGTCGTTCAACCTTTTATGCTCCAATCTATTCCTTTTCTTTGAGTGGATAAATTCAAATGTGTTTCAATTTTGATCACAACTTGTTGCACTCACACAATGACTTAAAATTTGAATATCAAACCTTTTCAATTATGGAACACCATTTCCGAATTGATTTCACTAAGAAAATAAGTTATAAGATAACAAAAGTTGTGTTATAAACAAAATAAAGTGATAATTAATTTTCAACAAATAAGAAAAAGGAAATAACTAATACCTAGAGAAAGTTTTCCTCTTTGTCGAAAAGTGTTCCAGTTTCAATCAACACGATAGCGTGTGATTGAACAAATATGAATAAAAATGGATAATGAAAGGCCGCCAACTTTTGTTGATCATTGACGCTAAGATATGGATAGTCAAGAACATTAAACATCCTAATTGGAGGGACTACAATTATTATCTATTTTTTCCTTAATTTTTCCAAATTATCAAAATGATCAATATGTTTGAAAAATAATAGACCTGGTACGAAACGGTACTCTGAACTCTGATCCAAAGACAATTGTATTTATTACAATTATTTCGAACTACTACGTACTAATTTAAGTTAAAACTCTCCAAGATAAATTTTTCTGGCTATTCTTTCATATGAAGTTCACTTTTGATTTGTTTCCTACAAAAAAATAAAAATAGAATCAATTAATTAGTATATAAAATGTTAAACCATAAATTTAGTACTAACATTTATAATAATATAATGATAATGATAAGAAGTAATGCTAACTATTCTAGATTTTATAAATTTATAAACTCACATGACTAGTTGGAATATTTGATGGCGTGGCACTTGATGAATCACTACAACGTAACAGATCTTTAGAGACAAATTAAAAATCGTCACTAATAGTCATTAGTGACGATTTATATTCATTACAAAAAAATCTTGCAAAATCTCTGTCGCTGAAAACTATATATGACATTTTTATGTAATTGTCGCTAATAGTTTTTGCCTATGTTTTATTTATTAGCAAAAAAGTATTAGCCACAATTTGGAAATCATCGCCAATATGTTTCTGCTAGGAAAATATTTCGTAGCGAAATATCATTTGCTACATTTTTGAAAACGTAGCCAAAAACTTTTATTGACTTTTTTGAAAATGTTGCCAAAAACTTTTAACTACATTTTCTAAAATATAGTTAAATTTTTAATATACATTTTAACTAAATGTTATACTATATTAATTATAATTATTCATGTCATTTTTGAAAATTATAAGCGTTGTATATTAAAAATAAAATTTTATTAAATGTGTCATGTACAAAATTTTAATTAAAACTTTAAAAAATATTTGTATATAAAATAAAAATACAAATGTTAAATTTATCACTTAGACAAGTCTTCATCTTCACTACTTACATAATCCGAGCCAGGTAATTTTTTTAGATACTTTTCATGCTTAGCTAACTTTTTTTAAGGGGCATGTTTTCTTTATCAAGACGTTGAGCACATGGTGATTTTGATGAGGATAAAGCAATTAGCTTAGGGCCAATCCCAAGCCTTTTGATATATCCGGATCGTGTACTAAACACCTTAATGCAAATGTCATCTACTTTTGGCGAATTTCTGTTAGACATTGATGTTTGCAACAACTCCTGCATCTTATTCTAAAATTTCAAAAACAAAATCAATATTCAATTCAAATATTATTACTTAGTACTATATAAATAAATAAACTTAAAATTTAAACAAATTTTTATACTTACATAATTATTGTGTGCTTCTTCAGACATCGAACCTTCAGTTTTCTTATAATATGTCAGTTTGTAGAGTGTGATCCTATCACACTTTTCTCAATGTAATTTTTTCTGACTCTGTTTTATGAAAAAATGCAAAACACAATAAATAATATTGTGTTTACTGATAAAATTATAACTTGTAAACAAAGAACTTACATATTCATTTTGCAGGACAACAAATGATTTGAGCCTTGGTTGTAAAAAGATATCATTTTTCTATTAACTTTGACTTTTTCACACTTTTTCTAAATAAATAAAATAAATATTCATTAAATTGTGTAACAAGATTAATGGAAGCAAATGTGAAAAGAAAGAAAACAAACCTGAATATTGGCAGAGGCCTAATAATCACACATAGCTTAATTTTCTAAAGACATCTGTTTGGGAACATATCTCCTTTCCTCTTCATTCAAAGGAAAAGATTTGTAATATTATAATGATAATCCTGGTCCTTTATTTCAATAGTGAAGTCACACAATTTTAAATATCAAGGTTATCGATATTGATGATGTTCAGCTTCATCTGTGAACAACAAATAAAATTGAAATTAATCTTCAAATAAGTAAAATAATATTGCATATAATTAAATAAATTAAAAATTTATCGAAACTTTATCCAAAGCATTCTTTAGCAAGCAGGGCCGTTTTTAATATTTTAGAGGCCCTGGGCAAAGTAAAAAAGTTTCTATTTTTGCTAATTTTTTAGCCCTCATATAGAATAAAAATAAACAAAATATAGGTCCTTTTTGTTGTTCTTTATGAGGTCAAGAGTAGATCTTATTTTATTTCATTTTATTTTTTATAAAAATAAAAAGAGGCCATATTTTATCATTTATAAAGATGTGCCTTGGGCAGGTGCCTACCCTGCCCTTGCCCAGGGTCGACCCTGCTAGCAAGTTATGTTTCTTCAACTGCTTGGCATGCTTAAGACAAGACAATTTAGTTATGGTAATTACCCCCGATTTACTAGATAATTTTGTCGATTGAATCTTGTCTACATGACAACCTTACGAGGTATCAATGTTTACAGACAACTAGTTATTCATTGCAACATTCATTCGTTGCAACTCACAATCTTTAGTTATACCTCTATCTTTTTTTTTTGATGGCGGTATTAGAACATGACAATAAATGAATAATGATAAGAAAATACAAATTTAACATGTGAATATATATTTGAACATAAGTCTATTTATAGGTGTTAAAGATTAACAAATTTGTAGATCCCTTAGTACTAGTTGAGGTAGATAGAGGATGTTGCTGACTAGCTTTATTGATGGATAAAGTCGATTGATGTCGTTAGTTAGGATTTGATTGTTGCGGGGGAGGAATAATTTCGATACTTTCCACCTTCTTCCCTTTGTTTCTACTAGATCTCATTATACTGAATATCTATAACTCAAATATTAACTATCCGCATTAACATAACTCAAACATCAATAATCCGCATTAACATAAGTGAAACATCAACAATACTACTCAATTAGATCCATTTAATAAAACTATCAAATTATGTTTCTTTTCCTATTTCGTGTGAGTAAATCAAGAAATATAATGTGATATTTTATCATAATTAATCATATACATATAAAAAAATTCACGTGGGTTCATTTTATTATATTTATATGATTAATACAACTAATGTTTACAATGATCCATAAACTTAAATATATAATTTCAATCAATTAAAGATGTGTGGCTACTCTCTAATTAATTAAAATTTTATGAATCACTTCGCATTAATTTAATCGTAATTAAAACTAAATATTGCATCAAATAAGTAATAATGCAAATAAATCAAATAATCATGCACAAATTATTTAATCTACTTTTGCATGTATAATGTTCATTAATTTATATATACAATTTTCAATTAATTGCATATCTAATGTGTGCAAATAGTTATTTAACAAATAAACATTTTAATGTGCATAAAATCACATTATTTAATCTTGCATGTCTAATTTAATGCAAATATTAGTCATACAATTTTAAATGTCTAATTCTTAATATATTAGACATACAAATTAAAATAATTAATATTCACAAAAATATTAATTCCAAAAAATTTAAAATTAAAAATTAAAAATCTCAAATTAGGTTAAGAGCTTAATTAACCCATCAAGGAATCTAACATTAACTTAATTCATTATTACTTAAATAATTAAGAATTAAAAAAATTAGTCGTCATCAACCTTGTTGGTGTGACCTGGCTCCAATCCAAATCAGAGGTTGCCGAATCATGCCAGTAGCGGAGAGGAACCAAAACAAAGGATGGGATGACGATGCAATATGATCAACGAACATGCAACGATTAGAACCAAAAAAACAATTTGTTGCATGCGAGGGGACATCAATGGAAATAAACACAACCATGCAATTGATGGCAATAGGCGGGTCTCTCCATAAAACAGGGCACAACAGAGGACGTGCAAGGCAGAGGTATATATTATCTTTGATACCAAATAATGTAAAAACCATTTGTACGCAATACCTGTATCACATACAACATCCTTAAATATATCCTTAAATATATATATCAACAACACGTCATCGTCGTTATCATCATACTCAGTCCGAAATCCCGCAGTGAAGTGAGGTTTGGAGAGGTCTGATGATACGCAGCCTTACCTCTACATAATAGAGAGGCTACTTTTGGTAGACCTACATGCATATGTGATAGGCAAAATAATGATGCAGGACAACAGAAGAAATAAGTGAATAAGTAAAAATTAGCACGCCGAATATTTAAGTAAATAGAATTACAATAAAAGACAAAGACATACATGATGTTTAACCAGATTTATTAGTACCTTGCACCTTATAAAGACTGGCTCTTTTCGTCGCTAATCACGCTAGGGGTCTTCACTGAGCGGCCCTGAAGATATGACAATTCTACGGTTTAGACGTCTATCACAGGAATCTTTCCCCAACATTGGGTTAAACTTTCTATGTAATATGTGTGTCGTTTACCCTTATCCTATCATACTAGACTTTTCTATTTCTCGCAATTATCTCAGTGAGGGCCAATTTTGACATATCTTTCTTTATCACTTCCATTAGATCTTGTAAGGCCTTCCCCTCCTCCTCTTATAGCCACTCAGGTCTATTATCTCACCGCGCTGTATCGGAACATCATAAGACGTCATGCGCACATGTCCAAACCACTTAAGTCTTGTCTCTCTCAACTTGTCTGTAATACTTGCCACCTGTAGTCTCTCGCTTACTACTCGATTCCGTATCTTATCTCTTATGGTAATGTCACACATCCACCTAAGCATATACATTTTTGCTACCACCAATTGTCTCGTGTGTCTATGTTTAGTCGGCCAACATTCTGTCCCATATAGCATGGTGGGGCGAATTGTCATTTTATAGAACCTTCCTTTGAATTTTACGGGGACCTTTTTATCACATAAAATACCTGATGCGCTCCGTCATTTGATCCACCCAGATCTAATATGATGTAATATATCGTCATTGATATTACTATCTCTTTGAATGATGACTCCGAGGTATTACATATGATAGGCGAAAGTATAACCAAATAACCATGCTTCCAGCAACTGCTAGCCGAAAAAATTAATCCATTGGTTAAATTCTACTGAAAAATAAAATGTTTCTAAATCTTTTAGCATCTCAAACTCTCAAAGTACAAAATTTTCTTAAAATTAAAAGTTGAAGATTAGAGGCCCAAAAACTAACCCATAACTATCTATATATTGTTCTGCCCATCACTGAAACAACGGACAACAACAAACCATTACAACTTTTCGGAAACGTTGTGATGGTGGTGAATCATATAGACTACAAGAATATGCCAACAGTTTAAATTTCTTTTTAAACAACCTCTTATATTAGATTTTGATTAAAATATAATAAAGAAACATATGCAACATGAACATTAGACATGAATCACTCAAATATTACTTCCATGGTAATCTAACCTAGCTCTTAAATTTGATATAAACAAATTAAATTTAATCAAAATTAATAATTTAATATAGCTATCTTAAATTATTAATTTAAGTTAAGTTTAATTAATTCAAATATAATTTAAAAGTTAAGTTGAATTATCATATCATTTGTCGTCTTTATTCCAAAATTTAAGAAAATGATTTTTTAATTTTATTTTAAAGATTAAAATTTTTTATAATTTCTTATAACATAAGAAATGTTTATTTCTTTTATCCTAATAATAGCATATTTAGTATGATTGTAAAATAAAATTTTCAGATTGTGTCTACGAACGTATAATATAATAAAAGTATGCATTATAAACACAAATTGGTATCTAGAAATGTCACAAATTGAATACAAGTAGATGCAAATCGAAACTACAGGCTCATAGTCCGTTTGGTTCTATACTTTAATTTTTTAAAATTTTTAACTCTTGTGCAAAAAAGTATTTAATTGAGTTTTAATTTTAAATTTTTAAATTTTTTGTATTTTAAAAATTTATGAAAATCATGAAAAATAGTTTTTACTCTATTTTCATTTTGTCGTAACTTGTTTTTATTGTTAATTAAATAAAAATATAATATTAAAAATAAAATTTATGAAATATTAAAATTTATATATTTGATAACTAATATTTAAATTTATATTAAATTTTATCTATTTAAAACAAAAATAGTCAAAAATAAAATATAAGCAAAATATATAATTCTTTACAAATTATTCCGAATATTTTTTAAAATTAAAATTTTATTTCGGATTATAAAACTTAGCTCTATAAGTTTAAAATTTATCTATTTCTAATAAATATGCATATTTTTATTTAAAATTATCTGAAAAATTTTAATTATTTGTTTAATAATAAGCTGTTACTAATTGGGAATATAATGAATTTCCATTATTCATTTATTTATATATTCTATAAGGAATAAAAATAAAATATCATTACTAAATTTTAAAAAAATTGAATATTAATAATATATTAATAATGATAAGGAACTAATTAATGTATTTATTAATAACTATCCTTATTAAATATAAAATTATAATTACAATATAGTATCTAAAAGTATTCATTATTTTTATTAAAAACTTATTTTACGTTATATGTATGAAAATTAAATTTTTATAATTTATTATTTCATAGTCAATACTCAATATCCTATTGATAATAGATATTTTATAACAAATAAAATGAATTATTCATCTATTTAATAAAATTGGTTTATTTTCAGTTACAATTTATTAATTATTATTTAAACACAATTGAAATCAGACCGCCCTCGTAAAATGGAATCGGTGGGCAACCGTATCTTTTCTTGGACAAAACGAAAGGTACAATATTTGTATGCCCGGCAAAGCATGACCCATGTGCTCTCTTCCTTGTTTCGTTCTAATTAAACTACTGGAGACGTCCTAAACTAAGGTACTTAATGGCGATTCCTCAAGATTTGTATAGAACCCTAGTCAGCTAGTATTGGGTAGTTGACAGTTGTCAGCAGATGCCCTGTTTTATGCTTTGTTATTCAGTTCACTGAGGACAGTTTGAGCACCGTGTTCAAGATCCTGCTTTCTCATGAATATTTACTACCATAAATAGCTGGAAGTGGCAATTAAACTTGTTAGCGTTTGCTCTATTAGTGTTCTTCTTGTGGTAGTTAGTTGTTGACTTGAAGGTGGTGTGTGTGTGTGCGCGCGCGAGTTTTTTTTTTTTTTTTGTAACTTCTATCACCTCGTAGTAGTATCTGTAGCATCTCAAATTTACGGTTATCATACTGTTTTTTAGCATCTGATGTTGCTTTCTTCTTGTCAAGAAAGTATTATATTCAATTCTTTGCTTTATTACAGGTTCATAGAAAGAAATGGAGGAAAGATGTGCAATCAAGAAAGATGTTACTGAAGTAAGCTGTCTTTGTGGTTGCTTTTATATCTCTCTGTTTGCAGTCTTAGTTATAATAGTCCAGCTTATAATAAGCTTTATCACTTATCTGATTACTTTGCAGTTAATAGGTAACACCCCTATGGTATATCTCAACAATATATTGGAGGGTTGTGTAGCGCGTATTGCAGCCAAGCTTGAAACAATGGAACCTTGCTTCAGTGTTAAAGACAGGTTTTTGATGAACCGCACTTCGCTTTAGCTTATGTCTCAAGTGAAGCTCTTATCAATAAGATGCTCTTTCTTTTCATGTAATAAATTGTAGGATGGCCCATAATATGATAAAAGATGCAGAAGAGAAGGGCTTGATAACACCAGGGAAGGTCAGTAAGGCAACCATCCCCATCTTAAAAATTGTGGAAATGATTTTATGGTGCATGTAGCTCTTTCTTAATCACAATGTTCAGAGTTAAAATTTCACCTGTTCATTAGGAGTGTAGACGGTTGTGTATTTGCCATTTCTGATAAAATAATTCGTGTCTTCTGAAGACTGTTCTTATTGAGATTACCAGTGGCAACACTGGCATTTCGATGGCATCAATTGCTGCGGCAAAGGGTTACAAATTAATCTGCATCATGCCAGCTTCAAAGAGTATTGAAAGAAGAATTCTGATGCGAGCTTTTGGAGCTGAACTGTACCTCACAGGTCCAACCATGGGATTGGATGAAATTTTCCGAAAGGCTAATGAGATACTGAAAAATACACCAAACGGCTACATGCTCAATCAGTTTGACAATGATGCCAATCCGCAGGTAATCTTTCTGCTCATGTTTTAGTAAAATTGGTATACTAAGGAGTTTAAGAGTCAGTTTGTTATGATTTCTGTAGATTCATTATGAAGCCACTGGGCCCGAGATATGGAAAGATTCTGGAGGGAAAGTTGACGCCTTTGTGGTTGGGATTGGGACTGGTGGAACAGTAACTGGTGCAGGGAGATTCCTCAAGGAGAAAAATCCCAATATTAAGGTTTTCTATGCTGTTAATTTATGTGTCTATCTTGCAAGCTTAAAAGATGAAGAACAAGCTACAGCCAGCTAGTTCTCCATTGCTATTATGATGTTCTTGTTTCCTCTGCATCCAGGTTTATGGAGTAGAACCAGCAGAAAGTGCAGTCTTGAATGGAGGAAAACCTGGTACCTTATCCTTTTCTCTATGCCTAATTGATCTTCTAATACGGTAGATTCTTCCATATATGAGTATGTTCGTTAAGTTTGGATATTATTACCTCGCAGCTGTGCACTTCTCGTCATCATTAAATGGTGTTGTAAATTATGCCTTTTGCTTTAACAAAGCCATATGTTTCAATAAAACCAACTAACTTAGAATGCGCCTTAGAATATTGTTGTTATGTTTTAATCTATTCCTTCTTTCAATTGATTGGTATATCATCCTTTAAAGATGCAAAAATGTTGAAGGTAAGCAGTTTGGTAAATCTGACAAAATGCAAGAGTGCATTTCATTATGCAGCTCTCAGTTACATTCCTTTATTTATTATTGAAATATTCAAATATGCTGAATTGTCTAGCTCTTGTATATACACAATCAAAGGACAGTATAACTTCAGAAAAGTGTACACCATGTCTGCTCCGATGACTGGAAGCTAACTCATCTTGAATCCAATCTTTCTGAAATTTCTTCTTATTTTGAACTCCTACCTCTGCTGTCTTTTTCCTTTTTAATATTGGATCATTGTGTATAAATTTATTCGATTTTGGATTTTCTATCAGAGATAGCCAAACTTGGGGTGCTTTGTTCATTTTTACTCTCAACTCACTTTATGATCTGAGCATGAACTACAAGTAATAATCACTTTCGACTGTTGAAGGCAAACATCTCATCGATGGACTTGGTGCTGGTGTTGTACCTCCTGTTTTGGATGTTGACATACTTGATGAAGTAATTCCAGTAAGTCATTTGTTTCTTCCAACGATGTTATGGTATGATTACAACTTGAAGTCAATGACAGTGATATAATCTGCAAAATTCAATCTGTAGAATCGAATTATTGAATGGTATTATGGTCTATGATATGTAAGGGGGCTTATGTGTTAAAAATTTCCTGTATTTGATCAAGTAATGTAATTAGTTCTTTTTTTCCTCTTTTTTTTTTTCCTTTTGTTCATCTTAGGTATCAAGTGAGGAAGCCATCGAGACCGCAAAACTGATTACCTTGAAAGAAGGTTTACTGGTATGCTTAAAGTTGTTTAACATTTTTCATCTACTTGGATCTTCCTTTCATACAAAGTGGTACTGAATTGTTAATTATGAAGTCAAGTTGTTTAACATTTTTCATCTACTTGGATCTTCCTTTCATACAAAGTGGTACTGAATTGTTAATTATGATGACTTCATTGGTCCTCACAGGTAGGAATATCATCTGGGGCCGTAGTTGCTGCTGCTCTAAGACTAGCAAAGAGACCAGAAAATGCTGGAAAGCTGATTGTAGTAAGTCCCGTCAGCTCTTCTAAATTGGTGACTATTAATCATCTCATTGTTTCTTTCAGCAAACTATAAACTAAAATGGTTGCCTTGTCTGGGTCCAACAATTCAAGTATGTTGTTTGATTTGAATCTAAAGATATAACTATCTGATTGCGTGGATTGCAGGTGGTATTTGCCAGTGCTGGAGAGCGTTATCTTTCCACAAAGTTGTTTGATTCCTTAAGGCATGAGGCAGAAAACATGACCTACTGTTAAGACCTCATTGGTTATGCCATCATCCGCTTGAAATTAATATTCTTTTCTGTTAAGTGTATTTACTGCTGATTTTCTAATAAGTCTAAAGATCTGGAGCTGTTCTTCTAGTGTTGAACCCGATTTTCTTAGTTTGACAACGAATAACATGGGATTTGGAGACAAGTTGAGATCCTGGATTATGAAGTGCATTTCCATACTAAACAGTCTCACATGATTCAGGGTACCAATTGCTGATGCAGCTCCCAGTGCTCTTTGAAGCCAATGACTTGATATATGTAATGTATGTGTTGATAATGCCTAAGCAAAATACTTTTTCAGTGAAAGAGTAATTGATGAATAGTTGGGTGTTAGATGTTGCTGCAAGCACAGTGTTGTATTATTTTGGAACCTTTGGTTGTTAGGAGTCCTTCAATTTTGTTTTCTGCATGGCGAGGAACAAAGATATATCCAAATGAATTCTAGGAACAAAATTAATTAAAAATTGCCTAACAAACTATCAACTATTCGTACCATAAGCGATGACGTGAAGGAATTGAAATATTGTAAAGTCAATTTGAAATCACCTATTATGTTACTCATGTAGTTCCCATGCCTAAAACATGAAATGTCATCGCTCAATTTTAGTCCAAACCTAGCATTTCTAACAGTAAACTTATAGGAACGTTTCTACCAAGAATGAATAAATGTTAAATAATATTCAACAATTCTAGCACCATAATATTATTATTTCTTTTGCAATCTCTTGTGATAATCTACTTACTTACTTAAAACTCAATCCCTACTTCTTCATTTCCCTCCCTAAAGTCAATCCCTACTACTTCATTTCCCTCCATAAATTTTCATTGATTCATAAAGCATTTAATGCTTCTGAATTCATTAAATGCTTTTGCTGACAAAATGTCAAAGCTTTTAAGAGACAACATCATTAAATGCTCTATGGAATGGAATGTCAAAGCTTTTAAGAAACAACAGCATTTAATGCTTTTGGAATAATGGTTTCCATGAAGCATTTAATGCTTTTCGGAAATCATGCTTCTCTGCTTTCACTCATTTACTCATTTACTCATCCGCTTTCTCTGCTTCTCTCACTCCTCCATTCTCTCACTCCTCCACTTTCTCTACTTCTCTGCTTCTCCGCCTCACCTGTACCGTTTTCATTCTCTCTGCTTCGAACCTTCGTTCCTTTTCTTCATTTTCATGTTTCATCACTGCTTCGAACCTTTGTTCCTTTTCTTCATCTTCATATTTCATTTCAGTGGTGGTTTTGTATTTGGTTTTTCTGTTTGTGTTTTTGTATTTGCGCATATTTCATTTCAGTGATGATTTTGTATTTGGTTTTTCTGTTTGTGCTTTGATATTTTGCTTATTCTGTTTGCATTTTTGTATTTGCACATATTTCATTTCAGTGATGGTTTTGTATTTAGTTTTTCTGTTTGTGTTTTTGTATTTGTTTATTCTGTTTGCGTTTTTTTCTTCGGCTTTCATCCAACTTTTATTATGTGTACAGATTTGAAATTTCTGTCCAACAAATCCCAGCTGTGGTAAGTTCTGCTTTTTTTTCTTCGTCGGGGATTTTATTTTAGTCATGGTTTTGTATTTGCTACAGATTTGGAGTTTCGTTCACAGAGAACTTTGTCTTGGACTTTCATCGATCTTTTATTATGTGTACAGATTTAAAGTTTCTGTCCAAGAAAGCCTTTGAGGTTTACAACTGTGGTAAGTTCTGCTTTTTTCCCTTCAGGTTTCTTATTTTACTCATGGTTTTGTATTTGTTTTTTCTGTTTGCGATTTTTGCTTCGATTTTCATTGATCTTTTATTGTGTGTACAGATTTGAAATTTCTGTCCAACAAAGCCTTTCAGGTTTAGACTTGTGGTAAGTGGTAAGTTTTGTTTTTTTTTTCTAATTGACCATTCTTGTGTTTTATTTGAACGTCGGTTTTGATTTTATTATAAGAAATGGTGTTGCGTTGAATGATAACTTGATGAAATTTCTTGCCTGGTGCGACAATGAAGGAGGCTAGAGGTACGCTCATTTCTCTTTTTTCATTTGATTACTTTTTCTTAGGGCATTTTGGGTCAGGCTGAAGATGAAGTGTCCACAAATTTCGTTCGTGATAACAGGTAAAGGAAGAAATTTTTCAATGTTCATAGGTAATGTGATATATAAGAAATAGTGTTGCGTTGAAGGATAACTTGATGAAATTTCTTGCCTCGTGCGACAATGAAGGGGGCTAGAGGTACACTTATTTCTCTTCTTTCATTTGATTACTTTTTCTTACTTTAAGCTATACGATGACCTTGCTGGTGGGGTTTTCTCAAAGGTGGAGTAAGGAAGAGGCGCACTGTTGTCCTCGATAAATCAGATTTAGTTCTTTGATTCTTTTTTTTTTCTCCGCATCTTTTCCTACACATACATTTGATAATTGCTTGGGATTGTTTTGTGTTGTTTTCTTGACTGTAAGAATTTTATAAATTTTGCTTTTGCCTAAGTTTACGCTGAATTGTTCGCAGTTTAAATGTCCGTGGTCCTTGAATTTAGTTAATACCCTTCAAGATGCTGATGGCGAGCAACACTCGGATGGTTTGGTTTGCTTCTTTTGCTTCTTGTTTCGATGTAATTTGTTTGAAGTTGCTTTGTTCTGTCAGTGTCGTAAACAGTGGAGATAAATGAAAGGTCGGTTTCACACATTTTTATGTTTTGATGTCTTAAATTTTATTTAATCCAGCCGTATGTCAAAGGCTGCAAATCATCCCATTATTTTTACGGGCAGCAAAAGATCATCCTTAAAAAACTGCGTTGACAGTAAAAGATAATCCTTGGAAAACTGCGCTGACTGTAAAAGATAATCCTTGAAAAACTGCCCCATTGATTTAGACTGTAAAAGATAATCCTTGAAAAACTGCGCTTAATCCTTCTCGGAGGAAACAAAACGTCAACGCTTTGGTGGCAGCTTTCACTCACTTCACATTAAAATTTATTTATCAATGTGATCTTTCAAAAAGTGCGCCGACGCATTCCAAATTTTGCATTTAATTGTTTCTTTTTCTAAGGACCTAGCAATATTTAAAAATGAATTGAGTAATCTTTCTTGGAAGAAACGAAATTTTGCATTTAATTGTTTCTTTTTTTAAGGACCTAACAATATTTAAAAATGAATTCAATAATCTTTCTTGGAAGAAACGAACGGTTATCCTTTGGTCAAACTTTGGCCGGTTGTATTAAATTTGATTTATGAATTGAGCAATCCTTCCGTAGGAAACGAAGGGCCATTCATTTGTTTGCCCGACTTTTTCTTCTCTGCTAAGCACACTTCCCAATTCATCGAAATGTCATGTTAAGTCTTATCTTCAGAGGTCCTGTCTTTGGTTACCCAGAAAAATTTTTGAAGCCTTTTTTGGTTGATTCACTGATAAGTTGCACGGTTAACATTATATTAACATGATTCAAATTAGCTAATTAGTTTTTCTATTTCTTAAATTTTAAGGAGCAAAAATTTTTAAAATTTTTTCCAATATATTATTATTAATTCTTATTGGTGATTTCTATATTTGTTATTATATCTATCTATGTATACATATATA
>JANVCQ010000003.1:30365713-30376986 GCA_025531925.1 Erythroxylum plowmanianum
TGTTATTTGAAAAAATGATTTCAATTCTTTATTTTCAGTTCTGTTTTAGTATGAATTTTAATATTTTAATTCTTTTATTTAAAATAATGAAGTTCTCTCCATGGTGACTTCCAGAGAAACTAAATACTTTGCAGGTAAATTTTAAAAAATAGTTTTCTGCAAATTTACCGACGGAAAAAAATTCCGTTGGTAAATATATTGGATTTTACCGACGAAAAAAATTTCGTCGCTAATTACCAACGGAATTACAAATTCCGTTGGTAATTTTCTAACAGAAGAATTTACTGACTGAACAAAATAATCGTCGATAAAATTACCGACGGAAATTTTTACCGTCGGTAATTACATCGGTAAGTTTACCAACGAAAAATTTCCGTCGTTAAATTTACTAACGGTCATATCTCCGACGCCTTTTTTCGTGAATAAATTCCGTCGCTAAATAAGCTTACTGACGAAATATGTACAAATTTTGTCGGTAAATTCCGTCGCTAAACTCTATTTTTCTTGTAATGTATTATTGATTTTTTAATTTTTTAATTATGTATTCAGATCGTTTAGTAAGAAGAGAACATATGATTCACTTGATATTGATTGTATTGAACATATTGATTTTTGGATCATCGAAGAAGAACCATAACCTGATCTTGATTATAATGAACTTAAAAAGATGATTTACTAAGAAAATGCATTTGTCACAACGCATAAATTAAGAACATCTACTGATGATTAGTTCATATCTTATTTTGACCATATTTAAGTTAAAATTATATTGTAATACAAGTTTATAATTGAGAATAATTTCATATATTACTAATTTGTAATTTATTTTAGTACAGTAGAAGAAGTTGATGCAAATACTTTATATGAAAGCGTAGTTTACAAGTCTTTAAATAGCATTGGAGAATTTGAAACTTTTGATGATGATGAGACACCTCCTTTAGAAATATGATTTTGATTTTGATTTTGATTTTAATATTTATATTAGAATCCTATTTATTTATTATTAATTCATTATATGATGATAAAAATTGATGTATTTTTATTTCAATAAAATATTTTATTTTTACTTATTCTTATAAGTTTTACTTCTTATTTATTATATACCGGTTTAATACCAGTTAAACCTATAAGCCTTACACCTTTCATTCGATCAGTTCGATGCCCAATCCAATTTTTAAAACGTTGGTCCTTTGAACATTTACTTTTTTTCCAATTTAACCTCAAAAATTTTAAATGTTTTCCTTAAACATCTTCTTTTCAGTGGCATCTACAAACATTTTTAGAAAAATATTTATTAGTTAGGTGATTTAATTTATAATGATAACGAGATTATCCAATTCCAAATTACTTTAAAGAAAACTTCCATGTTATTCATTTACCAATATAAGAGGAGCTCAACAACTTGAAAGGAATTGAAACTAGGCCTTCACGGCGTACGCCCAAGGCCCTTGCAGTAGTGCAACGCATGTGCGACACTGAAGGCTCAAACAGCATGCTACTGAGACAAGCCCTCACGCTCGAAAACATAAATTAAATATCATCTAGGCCAATGGCTCATATTAAACGAACAAGGACATATACTCTACCCCATCTTAGCCGAAAGGTACGTTCTTCATCGGTGTCTGTACGTTCCTCTTGTACTTGGTTTTGGCTCTCGTGTTTTCTCTCTCTACAGAGTGGGATTCAACGTTGGAGAGATTGCAATTGAGTAGTAAGTTGTTAACGTAAGAAGTAATATCACATTAGTTAAAATTTAACACATCAAAGATCAAACTATAACTAGGAATGTTCAATCTTATTCCCAAACTAAGAATGTCCAAGCTTATTCCTAAACTAAGTGTAACTTCTATTAAATCATAAATTGTCAATAAGATGAATATAGAATTACAGATAAGATTTTTCTAAGAATGGATTACCCCTCCAACAAACCTAATATTCCCATTGTATCTAGTAATCTAAAAGGTTAAGGAATGGTTGAAAGAAAATGGGGCGAAGACGCTGAAGTAGTTGGAGTTCATCTTTTTGGAAGAGACGTAATGCATGTTGTCATTAGCATCCAAGAAATCGTACTTTTGCATATAATACAAATTTGTTAATGGAAAAAAGCAGTGTAGGATGGTCAAATGTCAACTTATGACCCGAGAAAGCCTCCAGGAAAAGAAAACAAAGTTGTAAACAATGATCGAAACTGAATTAAAAAAAAAAACAAAGCTTTTATGTATTCTATGCACAATAGAATACATTTATCAGCCTAGCCTTCACTTTGCATATCTTCTTCTCTTGCTCAGAGTTGCAGATACCAGACTCTTTGGTAAGCTTTATTCCAAGATGGTTGGTTATTACCCTTGTTTTCTGCTCTGTTTCGTTTGGAAATTTTCAAAAGAATCTAAAGCTAGTGCTTCGCTTAGTATGCATGCTTCAAGTTATTCAGGTATCAATCTTTTTGCATTTGGGATTTTGGAGTTGACTTTCTAGACATTTTAACATATTGAAAGATTCCTGGTAAGGTGTTCCTCGGAATTGAAACGTGTTACTTGTGAATTGAAACTGGTACTTGTTTTCCTCATTAAGGGAACTAGCTCAAGAGATGACATTACAGACCTTTTTCTGACAGTTCTTTGTCTGCCTACAGTTGACCTCAGAAAATGGAGGACAAGTGTGCAATAAAAAAGGATATTACTGAGGTATAATTTGCTCCTGAATATTCATGGTTTAGTTAGTATTTGTGATCTATTCATCCCTTTATTTGTAATTATTTGCAGTTAATAGGCAATACCCCTATGGTCTATCTCAACAATGTTGTGGATGGTTGTGTTGCTCGTATTTCAGCCAAGCTAGAAACCATGGAGCCTTGCTCTAGTGTTAAAGACAGGTACCAACCTCTGCACCATTCTTTTGTTCTACAGTCTAGTGTTACAGAAACGTCCTCCTTGCAATCAAACCAACAGATTTCTTATGTTTCCAAATGCAGGATTGCTTACAGTATGATCAAAGACGCAGAAGATAGGGGCTTAATCACTCCAGGGAAGGTCAGCTGCTAAAGGATCTTCATATCTCGTTATTTCAACAAAATAATGAAATTCTACCAGTCAAAAAATCCTTTTATGAATGAGAATGGATGGTTTCACAGTTCTAAACATTTGATGTATACAATTCATGACATAACATAGGTCAAATGAGGGAAACATAGGACAACTAACTAAACTGCCCTTTTTATCTGGTTGTGTTTTCATCAAAATTGGTTGAAGACTGTACTGATTGAAGCTACCAGTGGTAATACTGGCATTGGAATTGCGTCCATTGCTGCAGCAAAGGGCTATAAAGTGATCCTAATAATGCCAGCTCAAATGAGTGTTGAGAGGAGAACTCTGCTACGAGCTTTTGGTGCAGAAGTGGTCATCACTGATCCATCAAAGGGCTTTCAGGGCGTTGTGGATAAGTCTGAGGAGATATTAAAGAACACACCTGGAGGCTATATGCTTAGGCAATTTGACAACCCTGCCAATCCAGCGGTACTTTGTAACTGTAGCGATGTATTAACTTGATCTGAAGTTCAATCATTGGAATACAATAACAAAATTTTCCACTGTTATCTTAACAGATCCACTATGAAACCACTGGGCCGGAAATATGGAAAGATTCAGGAGGGAAAGTTGATGCATTGGTGTCTGGAATAGGAACGGCAGGTACTGTAACTGGAGCTGGGAGGTACCTGAAAGAGAAAAATCCTAACATTAAGGTACATCATTTCTGAGGTTTGTGTCCTGGTTAATACATGGACTAAGATAGGCCATTTTTTTGACGGCAGTGTCATTTCTGAAGAGTTTCCTGAAAGTTTATGTCTTCTAATATCATTGACGCCAAATAATCTGTTGCATTTGGTTCATTTACATCCAGGTGTATGGTGTGGAACCAGTTGAGAGTGCAGTTTTGAGTGGACAAAGACCTGGTGAGTCATGGACACTCTGTTTTCACTGTATATTTAACTCAAATCGGTTTTTGTTTGTAACAATCTAGTGAAGTACCTAAATTTTCAGTTGAAGTTGATATGGTTGAGATTTGGAAGCCTGGCCATATATGACCATGAACTAGAAGCTTTATCATTATAAATTCCCTGATAAAATTAAGCGGTGATGTGCTTGTTGATGTTAGTGCAGCAGTACAAATTACGAGTATGTAAAGCAAGTTTACTGCAATGGTAGTATCGTACAAATATTAATTAATACCTCAAATTTTTACTGGAGATGCCTCCTGCTGTAAACTGCAGGGCCACATGAGATCCAAGGCATTGGTGCTGGCATCATCCCTCCTTTACTGGATACTGACATAGTAGATGAAGTTGTTCAAGTGCGTGCCAATTTCATGTTCTTTCTATCTGTTTTTTTTGCAATAATAACTCCAACTATTTGCTTCAACTTATTCCATTTTTCTGTCATCTTTTTCTTCAAAAGATTAGTATTAACTGATTGTAGAAAAAAATATGTTAAAACCTTCTCAAAATCCATCAAGGTATAGATATAAGATTATGCCACTGGCTTTTACCTTCATATGCGTTGATGGTAATCTTTATCTAGTCGATTCAATGGGAAATGCTTTACATCTGTTCTGTTTTCCTACCTTCTTTCCCATTACGAACTGCAGTGGATTCGATGTCTAACATCAGATTTGATTTCTGGTGTTGGCTTCTTATTTGTGAGAACCAAAATTATGTCAGTACGTTTTCTACTATCTATTTTGTTGTTGTTTCTTCTCTTCAGGTATCAAGTCAAGAAGCAATTGAAACTGCTAAGTTGCTTGCCTTGAAAGAAGGTTTACTGGTAAGACCGCAATTGCTTAGAATTTCATTTTTCTGATATGTAGGAGAGTTATAGTCCAGTTCTTAGAGGTTTCCTTTTCCACTATAGGTAGGTATATCATCAGGTGCTGCAACAGCTGCTGCAATAAAATTGGCAAAAAGGCCAGAAAATTCTGGGAAGCTGATTGTTGTAAGTTCAGCACTGTTCTTGTTAGCAATACTGTTTTGTACTTTAATACAAATCCAAGCTTGCTAGGCCCGGCGTAATTCGTGTGTAGTCTCTCAGGTAGAATCTGGAAATTGTGTTGTATTATTTCTAACTTATCATTATTCTGTTGGCTTCATCAGGCTGTTTTCCCCAGCGCTGGAGAGCGTTATCTTTCTACTCCACTATTTGATTCCATCAGGCTGGAGGCAGAAAACATGACATATGATTGAGCTGTTAATTTCATGAAAGATTAAGCTATCTTAATGTTGGGAGTGCTTCACTTGTAGGCGTTTTATACTGTCTTATGAGCTGGATGGTGAAACCTCAATCTGGATTTATACCAATGATTTGCACCGAATAACGCGATAAGTTCCACTACGTAAATGGGAAAGTTTTTAAGAATGTAAAATTGTGATTGTGACCATAGGACATACCTTTTTTCTTGGCTTATGTATGGCACCATTTTCTCTTGGAATGTTGAATTTTATTAAAAGAAGACAAAAGGGTATTAAGTTCTATGCTTTCCCGGTTCCTGATATGATACTGGTATTTCAAGCAATGATACAATCTTGGGTCTGGCTATTCTATTCTGAGCCTGCAGATCACAAATTGGCGATCAAGGCAAAGGAAAAAGAGCCTCAAAGTGTGGAATTGCACAGTAAAAACCACTACCGTAGAAGTAGAACTGGACTCCGTGATCTGTACACACCACCTGGTGCTCCAGGGCACTGTTTTTGTGCATTTAACGAGGACTAATTTTCCATTAACATATGGGGCAGGATTAATAACTTAAAAGTACTAATCTTCCATAATCAATATGGGAAAATATTAATAACTTAAAATTTTTCGTCGAACCTTAATTAGGGATGATCATAATCATAAATTTGAGCAGGGGCCTCCTAATAGTGCAATGGAAATCACTAACCCAGGCCAGAGGTTTTCTTGATCACCCATTGACCCCTTCCAGGTAAGTACTTTTTAACTAGATTCATGCCTTCTACTTGTACTCCCATGTTCCTTGTCTGGTGGCTGTTGCTTACCAATATGGTTTTGCCATATGGATGCTTTACTACTATTTTTAGTACGTTTAAAGCAAGAGTTTGTTTCTGACGGCCAAGAAGAACGATTATAAATTATTAAATAAATGGATTTTTGATTCTTCAAACATAGACTAAGCATTTCTTATCCACGTTGATGAGCTAATATTATTCTAACCTAACATTTGAAAAGCTTTTATGTTCTAAATTTTAGTATTGACTTATTATTATTTTGTTATAAGATTTTAATGATAAAAACGGTTCAGGTTAAAGTCCTATCAAATTTGGGATTGTTCAGCCCGAACCCAAGCTCAGCACAACTTATTATTTTTTTAAAAAATTTCAAAATGACATTGCAAGCCTGACCTGAGGCTCGATCAATTTGAGATGGACTTGTTGATTTTGGATCGAGCCGAATCGACCTAATTGCCCAGCCGTTTGATTCAAGAGAGGCGTCATTGGGCCTGACTTCTTTGTAAGCTCTTGATCCGGTTGCTTTATGGTTTGCTTTTATAATTTTAAAGAGTAAACCACGTTATTTGTACTAGAAATCATAAATATTTATTGTGAATAAGTATTGGAATTAAGGGCACGTACCTTAAGTCTCGAACAACAATTCATATTGATGGATAACTGGACATTTGTAACTACATATCGTAAAAATTACCAGGCCTTATATCGGTAGCTCGATTGGACCAAATAAAGATTGCCAAAAAAAAAAAAGAGATTAATTTTTAATAAAATATAATAAATTAATACCTTACTATTGATTAATAAAATTTAATAAATTAACATATTATTAATTAATGATAAAAATAAATATACATTAAAAATAAATACTTCGTATTCTTATATAAATAATGAGATAGTAAAATAGTGAAAAGAATTACAATTTTATTTTTAATAAACAAAAATGATTATTAATTATTTATAAAATTATAATTATAAATAATATCATTTGCTAATATTCATTCATGCCCCTATAATGTGATTTTTCATGCAAAGTACTACAAGTTCATAAATTATTAAGTTAACTAAAATTAACGACAACTTAATATAAAAAGATTATTTTGGACATCACATAAAATAAGGATTTTTATAATATTTTTTAAAGTATAGAAAATGACATAATAAAAGAAACTATAGGGGGGAAGGCTAAACTTAATTTTCAAAATCTACCACTCTTCATTAGCATCGATTGTTCTTTTGTCATAGTTCCATCCTAATCTGATTGCTTTCCTTTTCAACTGTTTCCAAAAACCTCCATGTAGCTCTCATCTAATCAAACTTATTTTTAAGTTTATTTTTATCCCATGGTAAGTTAATCACCTTGTGAAAATCTTTCTTCACCTTCTTCCATGATAATCTTTGATAAATAACTTCACCACATTTTCCCTTACTCTTTTGAATATATTGGTTACAAATGTAACAAAACATAAGAAGAGTTTCTTTTGGCCAATGAACCTTTCTTATATTATTCCCCCTTGACTTTCTCCATTGTTTCCTTTTTAGGATGATGTCATTTAATCATACAACATGAGAGAAGATTATATACTAGTTAATCAATTTGCAATTGGTATCATTAGTTACTTAGTTTTACTGACTTGAATGCATGATCACATCACAACCAAGCCAATTTCTTTTCACCATCAAACAAAAACAACATCATGTCCCTTATATAGAATTAAAAAATCCCTTTATGGACATAACAGCTTTTAAGCAGATTCTAACTTAGCTATGGCTAGAATACTTTATTGATAGGTTTGTCAATTACTAATTCCTTTTATTTTTATGCAATTTGCAAGTGATCAAATAATGAAAGTTTTAAGTACCCATCATTTCCTTTATAATAGTTTCTAATTATCCGACTTGCCTTTATTGACTCTTCTGGTTGGAAGCAACAAGGAATGTGAGATAAGAACTGGTATCTTGTTGTCTATAGTCAAGTATATGTTTCTAATAAGATTACTTCTTTTATCATCATACCATTACTTCTTTAATTGAATTTTTATAAAATCTTTTAAGCCCCTTAACATAGTAATAAGAAGCAATACGAAATTCTGCACCAAAAATTAAATATTTATTATTCTAACTCACTAGGTAAACACCTAAACCAAAAGTCATTGCATGGTTGCTATGCATAGTGCATATAGTGCACAACACATTACAAAACTATTAAAACTCAGTACATAAGCGCTTTTTTCTTTTTATTTCTTCTTTCAATCTCCTATAGCCATTATCAGAATCACAATCCTCCAACTTACATCAACCCGTCCCTTTTCATTCATTCTTTTTCTATAACACACCAAATAAGATAAGTCACGTTACCTAATGAAAATTGCTAGCAGGTGAAGAAGAAGGAGAACGATAGGCGACAAGGAAAGGGAACAACTAACGATGGTGACAAAGAAGGAGATGTGTTGTAATAATTTTATTCCTTTAAACATAACAAAAATATGCGGGTGAGAAGGGGGAAGGGAGAGGATAGACTTAGTAGAGAAGATGTCACTAGTCAGAATTTGATTGACACACCGTGGTAATGTTCTTCACTCTGCGTATTAGTGAAGCTTGGGGAGACTTTTGTATATCAATGTGTTGTAATGTTCTACTTTCTGCATAACATCCTGTTGAGCTTTTCCATTTTAAAGATGAAAAAGAGACGGTGGGGCTATTGGGAGTAATAAATGGAATTAAATGCAATAAGCTTTATAAAGTAACAAGCAGTAAATACAAAGAGTATATTTGAGTTCTAACTATAGTTTACAAGAACACACCAACAAACAAAGAAATAAATGCAACGTTTTACAAGTATCAGATTGTGCTAAACAAGTGTAGTTCACAATTCACTAACATTAACGACACCTGCAATATACTTGGCTTGAGACTTAGTCAAGACTGCACTAAATCCAAAAAACTTAAGCTTGTAGATGTAGAGAATCGAGCTTTTTTACTGTCAAACAAACAAAATCATATAACTTGTTAGGCACTATTTTCGAAACCCAACTTTTTCTATGAAAATCATAAGACTGGAGCGTGGTTTTTACCTTGTAGAGTTGTTTCAATGAATCCTCATTAGCCATCATCCTACATGGGTAGCGTCCCGACACCAGTCCAACATAAAAAACAAACTCATTTCTTTTATTTAAGAATAGATTTTGGGAAATCTCCAACTAGAATTTCAATGTGACTTCTTCAAAACATTTGTGCCCCATTATCTTAAGTTTTTAAAGACACCAAAATCATTCCATTTGGTTCAAAAATATGAAAGTTAGAGCCCAAACATTTTCAGGCTATTATTAAACTGAACAGTACACTATACTCAACTTCCATCCTTGAATGGATAATCTTAAAGACTAAATAAAAATTTGAGTCCTTCAGATAATTTGTATCTCTATGTATTTAGTTTATTTAGAAATAGGATGATAAGAATCATTTTATTTGGATCTCTATAGATGAAGATATCATCCAAATGCCGAAGTATGCTCAGTGAAACGTCCAGTTCATGCTCTTCCAACTGATACCTTTACTTTGATTCGATCAATCTTTTTTGAATCAATTCTAAAAGCTATAAATTTTTATAGAGAGATAGAAAAATGTGTTAGGAAACTAATTCTTCAAAAATCAGGTCATTTGGAGGTCGGAAGACAAAGTTATGGTCAAAAGAGTGAAACATATTCAGGCTTGGGGGAGATCGGCGGGCCTGCGTGAGGCCGTGAAGTCGCGATTGTGCATTTACGCGATCGTGACATTCGCGCAATGCCCGCAGAGTCGCGATCATGACTTTGTATGATCGCAACTTTCCCTATTCTTCTTCCTCTGACCTATTTTGGTAAAAAGAGCATAACTTTTACTACAAATATCATATTAAGGTCATTCAAAGATCGTTTCGAAGAAGGCTTCTAGACCTACAGCTTCCATGAAGACCCAAAAAGATATTTTCCCTCCAAAAGTGGTAAAATTGCAAATCAATGCAGCTATCCTAAATGTCCATCCTATACAATATTACAAACTTCTAATGATCATATCTCTCAACTCCGATATCCAAAAATTTCATACTCTATGTCGTTGGAAAGCTAAGAAGCCAAACTACAAATTCCAAGAAGATAACTTTATCTAATTCAGCCTAGATCAATCCAGATTTTCCGCTGAAGTTAGAACCCAATTTGACCCTTATGAAACACTTGAAATTTGTCCCAAATTCACTTCCTCTAATGTAATATCATTCATAACAATTTAACTACCAATTTTACTTCATTAAATGCTTTAATCTCTACTCATTTGATTCATCACCTATATCAAATTCTCATCATCCACAAACTCCTATCTTTCATTTCCATAACCTCTCATTTATAAGTCACAACAATTCATGTTCAAAGTTCATCAACTTAATTGGATAACTTTTCCAAATACATCTAATTTCAACTCACATCATCCATACATAATCCATATTTCATTAACAACAAAATAGAAGTTTACAAAACTTTAATGGCATTCCTAGCCACATTACATCATTGGTATCCAAAATTCAAAATACAAAAAATACCAAACCCAATAATTCTCGAAATGCATCTAAAGTCTTGCTTTTATAAAATCTAAACTTGCTTTTACAAAACCTAACTTAATATACAGAAACATTGCAAAAATAGAATGATTCTCGACTCTTGGTTACTCGATCTCATTTTCTTCACCTGAAGATGGGACGAGAAAGAGGGTGAGCTTAAAAGCTCGTGGGTAACAGTTTATAACGAAAAAATAAGCAAAACCTTTGAAAATACTCACTTGTCATAGAAAATTCTCATTGAGTTTATAAAACACATAGTTCTTAAGTTTTCAACCAAATTCACAATAAGACAAATCATGTTTGCATCAATTTTGTCAACATATCATGAGCACATAAGCACATCAAAGTGGTTTGGGTAGATCTATGAACATGATGAACTACACATTTCTACATAATGGTCTTGTGTAGTCATAAACTTGACGCACTATCACAATCCCACATAGTGGTTTTGCGTAGCCGTAAACTTGAGGGAGTCTATGAACACTACAAGAAAAGGAGGCTTTTAGCGCCGTTTTTAAAGTAAACGTCGTGAATGGTCTGATGCATTGACGACGTCTAAAAAAACGTCAATAAAAGATGGAAGATTCTGCGACGTTGTATTAAGACGTCGGGGATAAAGGAAGTGTTTGACGTCGTTTTGGTAGAAAGACGTCGGAAAATAGAATAAACGTC
>JANVCQ010000003.1:30381338-30395501 GCA_025531925.1 Erythroxylum plowmanianum
ATATGAGGGAAAAATGTAAAGATTGCCTTGTATGAGATTGATAAATGAGTGAAAGAAAGAAAGAAAAAAATTTATACCGGATTTCGAATAGGTTTAGTCTAGGTTTCCAACGCGACGCTTTTCTAAAGTGTATGTTCCCGGATGTCAGAATTCGGTTAAGTTTGGTTAAGCAATTTGTTTGTTTTGATCCGATTCGCTTTGATTTGTTTCCGTTTCGTTTTTATTCCGTTTCTGATTTGTTCGTATTCAATTTGACTTCGTCTTCAATTCGCATTCCGTTCCTTCGTTGTGATCCGCTTTGTATTTTTGTTCCTCATTTTATTATTCGATTCGTTTTCGGAGTTGCTTTATCCGCTTTGTTTTCGCTTTCGATTTGCATTTTTGATTTCGTCTTATGTTCCGTTCCTTCGACTTCGTTTTCGTCTCGCTTTTTCGGTTGGGATCCGGTTTCTGGATCGGGTCCCAACATTGTTAGCTCCATAGTCTATAATCCAAGGATTATCTTTAGGATTGTCGTGTTCAATACCTGATTTGGCAAGGTTTGATGCACCAACTTTGGAAGCAGAGTCTGCTTTTGAGAGAAGCTGTCTTAAGGCCTGAAGTTCCTCATTGGATAATCCCCCTACTAACGATGTTTTGGACACTTCAATTCCATCAGCCAAATGAGCCTGACCCCTTACCACTGAGTCACCTCGTTTTCCACGACTCTGATTAGGCCTTCCATGCAATTTCCAACAGGTTTCTCTGGTATGTCTTGATTTTCCACAGTAATCACAATGTAAGTGATCCTTATTAGATGAGGTATTTGCAGGTTTCGCGTTTTTGGTAGAACTTGCTACTAATCCTGCTTTTTCAACGATATGTGTATGTAGCATAACATTTCGCCTACTTTCTTCTTGTTGTACTAGAGAATGTGCGAGTTGAACAGAAGGAAAATGATCTTTTCCAAGTATTGTTCCTCGTATATGATCAAACTCAGGGTTAAGACTTGCTAAAAAATCAAATACCCGATCTTCTTCTATCATTTTCTAGAATCTAGCAGCGTCTTTTGAGCATTATGCTTGAAAGTCCTGATAATAGTCTAATTCCTGCCACAAACCACATAACTCCGCAAAATACTGTGATACAGTCATATATCCTTGCTTCATGTTGTGCAATTTATTACGAAGATAAAAAATTTGAGCTTTATTACCTATTTGAGAATAGGTCAGAGAAGCAACTTTTCATATCTTTGCTACTGTGTTAAGTAGCAAGTATGTCCGACCAATATTCGGTTTCATTGAATTTATTAGCCAAGACATGACAAGAGAATTCTCGGACTCCCATTGATTATAATCAAAAGTATTGACGTCGAGTCTCTTACTGTCATCAATAATGTAACCCTGTAATCCTTTAGTTTTGATGAACAACAAACAAGATCTTGACCAAGCAAGATAATTAGTTCCATCAAGTTTTACGGGACTAATTTGAAGTGAAGGATTATCGGAACTCGACATAATTACCTTATTTCCCTCCATCTTCTCCAGTATTAATCAGAATCTCCAAAAAATAGAATATGATCGAAAATAGCTTTTGTATGGGCAGAAAAATACCTGGAACAAAAAATACTGAAGGAAGACAAGAAAGCAAAGGTACTGGCAGACGGTTGAATGTTGTGTGTGACACCCCCAGAGGAGAGGTAAGAGGCCGGCGACTCCGGTGGAGAAAGAACGGTGGCGAAACAGTGGCCGAAGGGTGGTGCGTGGAAATCACACGCGACGGTGGCAGAGAGTCTTCGACGACACGTGACGTGGCGTCGATGTTGGGTCTTTCATGGTGAGGTTTGCCGGTCACAGTTGAAGGAGTCTAAGTGGATGGTGAGATAAAAAACACAGTTATTTTAGGGCGAGTATACTCAGCCAAGTGTTCGGTCCTTGTTTGGAACTAACAGTCAGAAAAAAAAGGTTGCCCTAAATCAAATAGGGCTTTGATACCATGTTGAATATTGAAGAGAATTTGTATTTCACTATATTTCTATGCATAGGAACAAGGTTTAATAAGGTTTATATACAAGCTTCCTAGGACTATTTAGGAAGTAATCTAGCTATTAACTATAGGAAATGTCTCAATTATAGGAGAGATTATAGGAACAATTAATACAAGATCAATGCTAATATCTCTAGTCAACAGTTTTTAAGTTACAATTAAAATGAATTTTGAAATTGTTATATTAAGAATTAAGAGAAGAAGAACAACAATAAAAAGAAAGTAGAGTTTAGAAAATAAGAAATACTAGAGAGAAAGAAGAGAAGAGAGAAAATAAAGAAATAGAAATAGGTTTCTTGTTGATTGATTACTCTTAAATATTAGAATACATCTTTTATATCACTCTCATGATCAATCACATTTGGATATGTATTACACCTATTTTATACAATTATTATATGTATCAATAAATCCTCCGTAACAACCTTGTCCACAAGATTGAAATGAAAGTTAAAATAGGTTGTCACCTCTATGATCAAAAACTAAGATGATGTTTACATCCTTTAGAGTACGAAAGCACAAGTGTTTTCCTTTTAGTGTTGGTATGCCCTTCAGACCATTGACATTGGGGAGGCAACATCCTCTATTGTCTTAACAATCTGATCATTATCACCATTGTACACAAACCTCGTGTGCTTTCTAACAAACCTCTCTTTCATGTTCATTTTTCTTAATGTCTACATAAAACTCTTTAAACAATCCTCATTTTCTTAGTAATTCTCGTCTCTTGTTTATTCTGCATGTTTTTGAGATGGTTCTTCTTCTTTAAATACTTCTTCCTCGACATAATTGTCATAACTATTTGAATTAACCTAATTGGACCAAGTCAATTCATTGGCTGATGACGATGTTGACAAAGATGATAATGATAGAAGAGACAAAGGTCAAACCAAGTGTGAATTGTGACAAACATTGTTTGAATAGGATTTTTGTTTCTGTTATATCCTTTTCCATATTTTGCTCAAATTTATAAGTTGAAAGAGCATTGATTCTTCAAATTGTTTCTTTGATGTATATTCTACCCGTCTATATCATGATTCAATTGGACTTTGAATTTTATTGATGCTTCGGTTGACATGTAATTCTCTAATGAATATCATTTTGAGCCAATTTGTCATAATACCAACTAGGGTGCACATTATCGAAAAGAAAATATTTTAGATAGCTATCATTTAAATACAATATACTTACAAATAAAAAGATAATATGCAAAAAATTAAAAAAACAAGAATACAAATAAAAAAATTGAGATGAAACAAAGAAAAGAAGAATCAAGAATCAAAGATTGAAATGAAACAAAGAGAATAAAGAGTCAATAAATCAAAGATTGAGATGAAACAAAGAGAACAAAATCAAGAATCAAAGATTGAGATGAATAAATAAGAATAAAAATATCGATTCTAGTATAGAAGAAATATTGGTGGAATTAATCTTTGGAAAAGATGATTGAATCTAATACCAAATATTATAATTAAAATTGGTTTTGTAATTATTATATAAAAAATTGAGAGGAAAAGAGGAAGAATAGAAGAAATAGAGTTTAGAAAATAAGAAATGCTAGAGAGAAAAAAAAGAGAGAATAAATAGATGGAAGCAAGCTTCTTGTTGATTGATTACTCTTCAAGTATTAAAGACATTTTATGACCAATCACATTTTAACATACGTTGTGCATATTTTATATTATTTTTATATGATAACAAATATTACGATCAAATTGAGTTTTAAAATTATTGTCTCAAGAATAGAGAAAAAGAAACAGAAGAAATTAGACTTCAAAAGAGGAGAAAAAGCAAAAAAAAAAAAAAGGATAATAAATTTCTTATTGGTTTGTTACTTTTCAAACATTAGAATACTTCTTTTATATCACTCTCATGATTAATCATATTTAAATACAAACTATGTCTATTTATATTATTTTTATATGTATCACATAGACCTTTCAAGATTTCAGAAATTGATGACTAGCAGGAGATGATGATGTGACAAGCTATTGTACATGGAATACATTCACCTCCAAGGATGTCATGGGTTCTCCCGTTTGGTCTAAAACAATCTGCGTCAGGAGAGACCGGGTCAAACATTGTTATGCTTGGCGTTGTCCAAAATGAAAGAAAGGGCTGAGACTTGCTATACCATGGGACTGGGAGCCAAAGTACTGAGGTAAAAGTATAGCAACAGAAGCAGGAAATATGGACATGTTAGGGGCTAGAAAGGAATTGGAAGCATTTGGAGAGGGTCGAGGGGCTTATTGTTACAGAAAATAAGGTTTCACAAAAGGTACTGGAGAAAGCTGGGCTTCTGAAGGATGGTGGTGTGTTAAAGAAATATTTCTTTAACATTATCGTCTATAGCATTGTAGCAGCTGACTGATTAAGTGATGCTCCGAATGTAACTTTATATTACAACAAATATACTTCTTCTCACAATATGCCATACAAGAAACACAAGAATTGTTTCTCCTGATCTTAAAGACTCCAGCCAATAAGAGATCAGGCAGAGAAAGTCGCATAAGAAGAGATCAAATAGAAATGATACATAGAAAAATGGCAAAAAGCATCTTTACTCACATTTGCAACAATTTTCTTTTTCAGTTGTGAAACGACAATATCCCCTTTATCTTTAAAGAGGTACATGATAAGAAGTTTTGAGTTTCTTAATACAGGCGTAACACGGAGGTCCAACTGTACAAAAGTGCTGCCACTATTTTACTTGGCCAGCAACAGCAGCTTTTACCTGGCACAACCTAAACCATCGTCTACAGCTTTACTTGTATTTTCCCTCTCATTTTTCTTCATCTTTTTGTGAAAATTTAATACAGTAGCCTCACTTAAAGGCAATTAAGAGAATTTCTTGTCTATTCACAATTGGGAACTTGGAATGTCTCAAGGTGTAGAATTTACTTGGATGTCTTGTTGCAGGTGTAAGTTTGGCTGATCAACATGCGATGGGATGATAAGTCGCTGTAAAGGCTTGAGAGCTGCTGCAAGCTCTGCAAATGATGGGCGCAAGTTTGGATCGCTGGAAATAACAAAACATTGACAACCATTAAGCAATTGAATTCATATTAGGAAAGCGATGTAACTTGTAGAATATTTTAGAAATGTATATCTTATAATTCTTACTTCTGCCAACATTCCCAAATTATCCTAGCAACTAAGGGATCAATTTCCTTGGGTATTTCAAGACGACGATTCTGGAAACCTACTGCACCAACGACTTGCATTGGGTTCATCCCACTCCATGGCAATCTTAGTGTTGCAAGTTCCCAGAGAATTACTCCAAAACTATATACATCACACCTGTACATCAAAACAACAAACATGCATTTATTATAAAAGTACTCCGAATTGCTTCAAGGCAATGGCTGACATAAATTACTGTTAATTCCCAATTTCCATAAGACATTCCTGCATCACTTCTTTTTGTCTCAATTCCACAAGCTACAGTCAACAATTGTGACTTCTATGATGCATCCTTCAACAAAATATAGCACCTGGAGGTATCACTAATGCCGCAATTTAGGGATCTAACGATAACCTTAGATGCCGCCATCCCTTAAGGAATTTGCTGAGATGAACAAGAGCAATGTGCTGGTCCTTTTGCAAACAAATTCAAAAGAAAACACTTTTCTACCCTAGCTTCCATACAATAACATTAATGCTTGCAAGAAAATCTACAACTATTTCATTGTCTTACTAAAATTCATCTACTAACAAGTAAAGAGAAGAGGCCATGAACCTAATACATCGCTTAGATCAGATGCAACTACAAGAAATGAATTACATATACATTAGAACAGAACATCAGCAACTCACTTTTCATTAGATGGCTCATTGCGGAGAACTTCTGGAGCCATCCACTCAGGCTAACAGAATAAGACAGAGTCAGATGTTAAGATGAGAAATGGAAGTTTCTCTAACCACTGAAAGTTATAAAAGATAAATGGAAAGGGAGGGGAAAAAGAAAAGGTAAAAAAATCCTCACAGTTCCGGCTGTTGACTTTGATGACAAAAAGGTGTTATGCTTCAACCGCGACAACCCAAAATCACAAACCTGAAAGACAGTAACAATTTGTTAAGAAGAATGCATAAAATTCAGTCAGTTTCTAGAACAAAGGACTGATTATAGATAACAAAATGTGTTAGACTAGCACAAGCTCAAGTAACATTATCCCCTACTACCACAGCCAAATAAGGAAGAAAAAACAAAACCTCAAACTCTATGCCCAATAACTTGTATAGCAGTCTCAAATACGCCACCACATTTCATCCTTCAGCGGAAGGTGCATCATTTTATAGCTATATTTTGAAATAATCTATAGAATTACAAACATGTATACTTGGATTCAAATTTCTGTACACTACACTGTTTGTTTTGGAGAAATTAGTCGTATCTAAACAGACTTCTTTAGCACTCCATTTGTTCTTTATATCAATGTTTTCTTTAAAATGAGAAAAGAAACAGAGTTGATAGGCAAAACAAAAATTATGCATCCCACGACTATGTCAACGTTGATATTTATGAGTTCTAATCCTGAGAGGAACCAGTTGATTGCTTATGGATAGATAACAGTAGGGTGCCGAATATCCTATTACAAAGCCCAGCTTGACTTGCACAGTAAGTAAACGCACAGGCAATCTACTGATTACTCTAAAAATGTCATGGAATAGTCCATGTATCAACAAGAACTTGGCATGCCTATAAATCAATGAAACAGAACAACCATATACCTTAACATTCCAGTTTTTATCAACTAAAAGGTTTGGTGATTTCAAATCCCGGTGAACAATTGTTGGTGTACTCGTATGCAAGCAATTCATTCCCCTTGCCTGAAAAGAATAAGAAGATTTGAAATCTGAAAAGTGAATGTTTAATACAGATCTAAAGACAAAAGGATTGATAATTGCATACCACATCAAGAGCCATCTTTATTCTGCGCTTCTCATCAATTTGACAATTAGGACGATGAATAATCCGATACAAGCTTCCTCTGGAAACCAAACATACCCAAACAATATGTTCACAGAAAACATTTGCAATTATCAAACTAACCATGAACAACCTAGAAACCAGTTAAATCAGGAAAGTAAGAAGTGACTTTCTATTTTCTTGGAAGAAAATGAACCTTACTGATAAGATTAAAAACAGCATTGGTGTATATTAAAAACAGCATTGGTGTATCAAGTAATACCTTGGAAGAAACTCTGAGATAATAGAGAGGTTAGGAGGACGAGTCACAGCACCCATGAATAGAACGACATTGGGATGGCGCAGTCTACGCATGATTCGCACCTTTATATCACATAATAAAACAATTAAAAAAGTTTTGAGCTTAAAAGAGACTACAGGGCTATCTCTGATATATTAGATTAATTCCTCGAGTCCTTTTTGCGTCCCAAGATACAAATAAAGAAGAAATCACAAAAATTACTAATGCATACCATCACTAACAGTATCAAAGTCAGTAAGAAGATAGCACAGTTATCAAAACATTGTCCAAATTTATCTCCACTTGCCCATAAGGTCCAAATTTTATCACCACTAGCCCATAAATGAAATATCAGAGTAGAAAAATGAAAGAGTTAGCTTTCAATGACAAGGCATAGCAACCAGTCAGTTCTTAATTCCCTTGCATTCTTTCAATCTTTTTGGCCTTGTAGTGGGCAAATAACAAATGTAAAGCCCCAATTAGCAACATATGAGTTTGTATTGAGGTAAACTTTGTTTACCTCTCGCTTGAATTCAGCCAAGGCAGCACCTGAGAAATCTTGGTCCAAAAACTTCTTTACTGCAACCTCCTGAATAAGCAGCAAGCCATCATACATAAGATAAAGCTCATGAATTAACTTCTTAATCCTAAAATGCAGAAAAGCAAGACAGTAAACCTATAGATTAAAGACACCGAAAGAAAAATTGTTAGGAAAATGACAAGCTTAGCATTAAATGGCAACATTCATTACAAGAGCCAGACACAAGAAAACCAAGAATGCTTTCTCATAACAAACAAATTAGCTTAATAGACATGTTCAGGTTCAAACATTTTACAACCACTTAATTACAACCAATGCTTAAACTTGTGAACATCAAGCTTACCGTTCCATTCCAATCAGCACGGTAGACCTCTCCATATGAACCTACACACAAGAAACATGATTGTGAGAGAGAGCGAGGGGGAGAGAGAGAGATAGATAGATAGATAGATAGATAGAGAGAGAGAGAGAGAGAGAGAGAGAGAGAGAGACAGAGAGAGAGAGGGATGGGATGGGACTCAAAAACTTGCATTTATGTAGACAGATGCAAGTAAGTATAAATGATTGATATACATGAAAATATTGCAATTTTGGCTCTGGTAATGTCATCAGTTACGTATTTCTAATCTAGCAAAAGGGAGTTATTCTTTGAAGGTGTAAATCTATAACATATTCTGCTTACGTAAAATGCACACAGGAAGGCCATAAAGAAAATAATCATGGCAACCAAATTTCTAATCAAATTAAATATCTCAGATCAAGCATGCTATTACCTAGTCCAATCCTTTCTCCTATAACCAGATGCTCCCATGGAATTTCACAGTCACCTACATCTGCATCATCCAATATTTGATCAACTCTGTTCATGTTGGAGTCAGTAGGCAAACTTGGCCTTTCTGGATCTTTTAGTTTCAGATTGGGCACCACGAATCCGACATGATTGTGTTTTTCACCATCATCAACAGCTATTTCACTACATTCATGCTCATTAGCCGTGGCTTCTGCATTGTTTTGTGAATTCATTGCATCATTGGAGTTATCTTCTTGAGGACTCGTGATGATTCCCTTACCTACTGGCAATTCATAACACAGACTTGTAGCAGATGCCGAAACAGAACTAGTATTACTGGAAGAATTTTGAGTGTTGCCACTTCTAGATGAATTTGCTTTGGTGGATGGCTTGAAAGCCTGAGAATATACATTTTCCGATATGGTAGAGCTGGTGGAAGCTACGGATGACTGATTATAATTATTCGGTTCTCGATTAATTCTTGGATACATGCCATCCATATAATCATACTCCTTTTTATTAGAAACCTCATTATAAGCATACCGATTCTTCCACATCAATGGTACAGGAGGTCGACCAGGAAGAGGATTCTTTTTCTGTCCCTGAAGCTCAGACTTATTCTCCAAAGGTTTATATTGTATTGCACTTTTTCCAGTTCCTTTAATATGAAATGGATTAAGATCTGCAAAAAGGTTTTTGGAATCCTCCACATTCTTTTCACCATATGGAACCACATTAACATTCAGTCTTACACCGTCACCAGCTGCATGGGTACCCCGACTCCCCTTGTACAAAGAATTCCCAACAACAGAGGAGGAGAAATTGCCAAGTTGATTATAAGGAGCTCCTTCATTTGATAAGCCTGAAGAACTAACATCCGAGCCACAATCAGCACCCAGGAGCGAAGGTGACGACACAGCATTTGATGTTCCAACAGAAGGTAAATTGCAATTCACTGAAGAGGTCTGACTAGTTCCTTCACCGTGTAATGGCTTTATTCTACTGTGAGCAACTCCAGAGTCGTTAGAGGAATGCAGGGGAGGGACTTTACCTATGTTAGAGTTGTAGGGTTTAAAGGTAGTCTCCTTTGCACTAAGAATGTCAGCTGGTATAAGTGTCCCAGGAGCTGCCATGAGATCAACTAAAAACTCCCTGAAGGCATAAATATATGTTAAGTGAGCACAAGGTAACATAAGGACAATTTCCAGGAAGCTCATAGTGTGTGCAAACCAGACAACAAACCTTAACAATGTGTTTTGATGGCTAAAGCTCTAGCAAACCCTACAAATATTATTAGCTGAGATTGATGTTACATGGGTTTAATTCAGCTAGAAAATGATCTTCTTTTAATGAGAATAACTCTAAAAACTAATTTGACTCCCAAGGACTTATAGTTTTACGATTTTTGTCCTTAAGTGCAATTGTTATTAAACCTCAGGGACCATTCTGTAGATTTCTCACATGCAAAATAAGCACACACACACACACACACACACACACACACACACACAAGGGAAGCAAGCTGAAAACTAATTCAATGTTAAATTTCAAAAACAATCGACTCCAAAACAAACTACACTTCTCAATAGTCAATCCACACATTGAAAAGGACAGAAAAAAAGAGAAAACTAATATAAGAGGAACAAGCTATAACCTCTCATTCTCTAACTTGATTATGTTGACAGCATCATCCTCAACACCGGTGTAATGACTCCCCTTCACCAAGCGACAAGGTAGCATTATATTGTCAGCCAATACCTACATTAAATGGAAATGATGTAAAACGTCCAAGTATATAGAAGATTATGAGGTCCTAATAATGACAGAAACTTCAAGAGACCGCATCAAATTTTTCAGAAAATGACACTAACCTTGAAAAGCAAAGCACGGTGACGAGACAAACCAATATTAATGGACCCAATGGGCAGTACACTTGTTTGAAGAGACGTCCTCAACTGCACGTTCTTTTCCATCCACCTTGCCAGCATAAGATTTGCATCTTTTACTGGCCCACCCATGTGTAAAGTTACAACTTCAGCCAGACGTTGAACCAACATTCCAATTTCAGTAGGAGGGCAACCAAGGGCAATACATTGTGCTACTTGAACCAACTCTTCTAAAACATGATCAAATTGTCGGTTGACAATTACTGCTTCAAATCCAGAATTCCCAAGGTTTGTTTCTAGCTCTGTTAGAGATGGCATTTTTGCATGAAGAGCTGAGCTTGTGGAGAATAAATCGTAAAATCCATCCACTACTTTCTCTTCATAATCAAGCACATTATATTCCTGAGTAACCAAATTGACAGAAGTTGAGATGAATATAATTCAGACAAAAATAAATTGCTTTGGGTACATTTTGATGATGATAGCACAGAAATCATATTATAAGTACAACAACATCAGCAACCTGAATAAAATTGGGAGTCTACGCCACACTTCAACAAGAAACTTAAAACAATTGGCCCAACCAACATATTTTTAGAGCAGAAGCTGCTGAATTTCTCAAGGAACTGCTGCATCTTTGAAACGGCAATGGAGAACTCAAGTGTACCACAAAGAAACTGATTTCATTGACTTAATGATATTTGACCAAGTTAAAGTCCAGGTATTTAATTTCCAAGATATAGTCGCCTAGTCTGAGTTCTGAACTACGGGAAAGTTGTGCTCAGTATCAATTGCTAAATGAAATATAAGACAGATTACATGCGTGTCAGAAGGATGCCAAAATTGGCAACCCCAAGTAAACAAAATACTCAAATGTAAGCAACTGAAACAACAAAGAATGTGGCAACAGAATTCATTCAAGTTATACCTGTGCACCAAGATTAACTGCGAAATATAGATAAGCATTTGAAAACAATCCTATTGCTCAAAAGCCAAATGCTCCATATTCAAAACCAGGTTCCCAATTTCAAGATTTGATTAGATTAATTAACCATGGAATTTAGACAAATGCCCAATTAAAATCTCAATTGAAACAAAAATAAAATTCAGGATTATCTTCAAACTCTATACGAATACCCAAATTAGAGTCAGCCTCAACAAACCAACAGTTGACTCGACCTCATTTCCCCCATTCAACAGTGTAAATTCCAAAATTTGGGAGCCTAAATTGACCTAATCAGCTGCGACTCAGTACCAAAATTCAAATCCAGAACTATAAGCATCAACGATCAGAAAACAAGAATTGAACACCGGTATTCAGTATAATTAACTCGAATTTCCAAAAATTGAACTCTTTCCGCAGAAACTCACGCCAAACTCACCCAATACTGCCTCGACAAAGCCTCCGCGTCAGCTTCACCTTCCCCTCTCTTCACATCGATCGGATCATTATGATTCCCTCCTAAGCTCAGCAGCGTCGCTTGCCGGATCTGATCCTTCTCCGGATCATCTCTAAAATCCGAATTCGACGCGCTGATCGCCAACGCCAACTGCATCTGGAATTCCTCCTCTGACGAGAAGTAATCGGAAAGACTGTTGGCGGGTACTGGCAACGACTGCGTGGTCGTGTTCGTGGTTGTCGAAACGTTGGCCGTTGGAGAAGGGGAAGACGGTGGTGGGCTGGCCGGAGAGTTGCCGGAGGAGGCCACTCGATGATCGGAAGCACATGATGGCGATGCACCGGCTTCGTTTGACCGGTGTGGCTCGTGATTGCTGCCTATGTGAAGCTTCTTGAAAATGTGCTTCATTGATTTTTCCTCTCTTCTAACCTTTTCTTCACTTTCTCCCACTCCTATTCTTGTATTTGCTTACAGTTGTAAGTAATTAATTTTTTTTTCTCTTTCGGTTTCTCGGCGTTTCCTTCACTTTCTCGTCCTCCGCTTGTTTGGGTTTTGTTTTTCGAGGGAGAGAAGCAAAACTTACAGGAGACTCCTATGTGTTGTTCTGAAACAAATACGAAAAGGGACATAATTTTGGTCGAAATTACCAAACGGTAACGAGTCAACGAGACGAAGGCATTGCGCTTGCGTGGCAACTTTGATGTTGTTAAGGGCGTGTTTGGAGGGAGACGTACGAAGAAATAAAATTTGTATGAATAATTCAAGATATTAATTAATGCATGAATAATGATGCCAATATAAAAAAGAATAAAAATTCAGCATTCATTCAACTATCTATTTATTAGTGGGCCAACAATAATTAATAAGCGAAGTTTGTAATACCAATAAGAATTATTTATTTGTGATTTACATAAACACTTACAGCTCAAATAAACAAGAATTATCATCTATTGAAAATAAAAGGCATTTTTAATATTTTATTTTACAATTTGATTATTTATTAAATGATGGATTGGTTAAAGAGGTTTATTTCTTTAATATTTTTCACTAAATTAACATAATAATAATAATAACAATCCAATAAAAATTTCTCTGAAGTACGAGATTTGGGAAAGTCCAACAATACGCAATCTTATCCATAATTAATAGATAAATTGTTAATGATAAAAATACACATAATTTTTTTTCACGGAGGATATTTAGAATAAACTCATATTTTCCTTTTGACATTTATTATTAATTAATTAAAGACTTTGGTACAGTAGTGGAATATGCTTATTTGTAAATATTTAGTCAAAGAAATCTAAAAAATGAGTAGATACAATTATTAGAATTACTAAATGATAAATTTTTAGAACTTGTTAGTATCGCATTTGAGATAAATTACTTTGGGTTGACTGACTTTAGCTTGAATACCAAATTTAGGTATGGCTTTGCTTAACCGCATTAATCCATATAAAAGTAGAGATTAGGATTTTATCTTTAACTGAAATGTCAAAAGAATACATAAGTATTCCATAAATGAACATAGACTATAATCAAATTTAGATCATCAATATAATCGGACTTGTTGTTTTAGTAAACTTGCCCTACCTACGTCACATCATATCTATAAACTTTGAGCATACGTCAGAATGCCTTCGTCAACTTTGATTTCCATTATTCATATAAATTCATATACAACTCACTTAACTTGGGAATCTACTGCCTATCTTTAATAGCCTCCGATTCATTGAAAGTTTGAAACCCCTAAACTTCAATTTTAAAGAGAAGCCAAGACGACGTGTTGACATAGGTGCTGTTAGGAGGGAAAGAGTCATTGTTGCTATTGCAAAAAAGCTATTCTCTTAATCAAAACAAAATGACAATCTAAGGAAAGATGATTAAAGGTCTCGATAGGCTTCGAACAAAATAAACAGCCAGTAGATACAAAGTTTAAGGATAATGCTATATTTAAGGAGATTTGGAAACCATACAAGGTTGTACTTCAGGCAAATGGGGTTGGTGACATTGTTTAGAATTTCGTATCGTACCGGCCTGGCCGGAAATCGGTACCGGTACGAGTATAGGTGGTACCAGTGAAAAATACCGGTCGATACCGGCCAATTTCGGCTGTACCGGTCGGTATTCAAAATATCGATCAAATACTGACTGGTATCGAAAATTTTAAAAAATTGGGGGATTTTTTTTGCAAAATTTTAAAAAATTTTCAAAATTTCCCTCCCTCCCTCCTACCTCTCCTTCCCCCCCTTTTTTTTCAAAGTTTTTAAAATAATAATAAATATTTTATTACTAATAATAATTGTAAATT
>JANVCQ010000003.1:30432985-30460177 GCA_025531925.1 Erythroxylum plowmanianum
TCTTCCAGTTCCATAAAGGTGTTTTTGTTCTTTTAATATTTAGTTGATTATGTAAACTTATAAATTGAGTCATTTATGTTTCATACAAACATATAAACTTAAGTATATTGTTGATTTATTGGAGCCCTTTTTTTAATTTCGCCCAGGGCCTATAAAACGATAGGAACAGCCCTGCCAATATACCAAACAAAGTGAATCAAGAAAGATAAATCAGGAAAGGAACTAAAACATATATGTTCCCATATGGGGTTGCTTCTCATGTGCAGCTCACAAAAAGAAAGCAGTCAAAACACGATAGAATCTAACAGACAAAGTAGATACAATAAACTCAAGATGAAACTACATGAGAGGCAACCCAAAACACATACGTCCCAAAATGGAATTGCCTCTCATGTGTAGCCCACAAGAAGAAAGTAGCCAAAACACACAACAGAATCTAACAGACAAAGTAGATAGGCATCAACAAACTCTAGATGCTATAAATTCTTAACTTTTGTAAACTCAATGCACTGTCAAGTTGAAGATAGTGACGACTTCGTAGGGTGATTGATGACGACTTCGTAGGGTGATTGATGACGACTTCGTCGGTGACCAACAACTACTGTCATATGGAAATTGGAAACAGTGATGGATGAGGGGAAAGGTAAGTAAAAATTAGAGATTTTTATTCTATTAGGAAAAATTGAGATTGAATTAGTTAACTCAGTAACTCTCTCGTAGTTACTATTTTTAATTAGTTTACTTGATAATTTTAGTTAATTTAATTGTTAAGTTAAAAAAAGTTAGGGTTAACTTATCCATTAACTTAATATGTTAGTTAAGTTAAATTTTGGTAATTATTACAATAGGTCTTACGAGTAAAAATGTTAATAAAATTCTTAATTTTTATTTTAGGGACCCTTTTATGTAATAAAATAATATAAAATAGTCAAAAACTGAAGATACTTTCTAAAATGTTATTTGTTGAATAATGTAAACATTAAAGTCGAAAATTACCCTTTTGCGATTTAACTTAAAAAGAAACTTGCTCGAAAGTTTTAAAATGATTCAGATGAGCCCAACGCCAGGATTCAGATTGACATGACATGGATGTGGAGGGTAGGAGTTGATTAAGATAAATTTGCACCGTTATAATCATCATCACATTCAGTCCGAAGTCCCATAATAAAGTGAGGTTTAGGGAGATCTAACAGTAGAAAAAATGTTAAATTGAAGCCAGTGCCTTCTTTTGGAGTCGGTTAATGCCTCCAACAAGAGGACCAATCACTTCCGCCATGTTTTCAATCAGTAACAGAGATTGAAATTTTGTTTTGTACCGACTGAAAAATAGTACGAAATAAGCGTACCTATGTATCAAATGTAAATATCGATACTGGCCTATTTTGTTTGGTATCAGCTGATATTTATAATATCAATCATATACTAGTCCGTACCGAAAAATTTGAAAAATATAAATACTAAATTGCAAAATTTTCAAAATATTTTAAAATTTCACTCCCACCCCTCTTGTTGTAAATTATAATAATTTGAAAGTTAAGGATATTTATTGTTCTTTTTATTAGATATTTTGATGTAATTATTATTTATTATATAATAAAAATTAAAATTGTAATATTTTAAATATTTTATATTACTCCTAATTTTATATTTGTATGATAATGATTGTCTTTTTTTATAGAAATTGTTGCTATTATTTATATGTTAAATATCTAAAAATTATTATTATTTCATATCAGTTGTAATTATTATATATTATTTTAATTTTTGAAAATAAAGTTAAAAATATACAGTACAACTATGCAATATGACAATAGATTATTTTGTAAGTTTTAAAAAATTTCAAGATTATTTTATAAATTTTAAAAATTACCCAAAACGATACTCAATATTAACAAATACCGGTACAATATCGTACCAAAACTTAATCTAATACTAAATCTGGTTCGGTGATTGCAACAATGGTTAATGCTATTTGTGATTTGACTCATACCCGACGCATTTCAGACTTCTCAGACCTGTAATATATTTTGAGCTTTTGAAATTATTAATATCGTTAAAAATCACTTAAAAACAATTAATAGTATTATTTTTTTTTAACATTTTTGTCAATTTATTGAATATCGATTGTGGTTTTGTTAGCTAGTGCCAGAAATTTTCCTTTTTTTGTCAAAATATGCAAAATCTCAAATAGAAAATCCTTTTTAAATAATGTCACCGTTCTTTTACCTTTTCAAAATCTTTTTAGGTTCTCCAATGAAGGAGAAGCAAAATTGTCAGTCCAACTGTATTTGAAAAAAGATGGACACAGTCAGTGTCATTGCATATCCAAAGTAACAAAGAAGACTCATAATGCCGAACATGTAAAACAGCGATTTCATTAAAAGCTCGTCTCCTAGAGGCTTAAAAATCTTAATTATAAACACTATATATCACCCTATAATGCACACTGTAAAATGGGAGGACGGAAAAAATTCCTCACCTAGGCTATGCTTTTATCATCTATAAACAAGCACTCATTACCAATTTACCATACAATCTTCCCGTATCTACATATCATCAGTCTGTAATGTTTACTTTTCGGAGCCCCAGTTCTGTTGTGATAAGTTGGAGTAAAGCTTGCACCAATTTCCTCACTCTTGGCTCCCTGCTTATTCAAAGATTAAAAGCACAGGTTAGACCATAGCTGAGATAACCTTTGTATGTCTACGTGCGCACGCCTGTCAGGCAAGACATCAGCCCATTTTGTAGTGTTTTTATTTGTTTAGAGTCCTCTCTATACTTTTTATATCGTCGATTCATCGCTTTCAGTCAGATTGATAAAATATGATTCAAAAAAGATGTAGAACAAGAGTTCAGGTAACGCAGATTAATAAATGCACCATTGAGATTTTAACCCCAAAGTATAACAGTACAGACCTCGTTGATACTAGCTCGCAAAAAGAGGGAAACAGAACAAGCAGATGTGGACGCTTCTCTTGATTTTGTTGAACTGGTAGACCAGTTAGATTAGGATGTAGAGGAAGAATAGATGCTGTATCTGGATGGACTCTTACACGGGCAAGTTCTTGGAAAACAAATATAATTTCGTCAACTCTCATAGGTGGCAACTGTCGTTCACCTGGTGAACATAAGAGATAAGTAACTCAACAGGGATAACCAATTGAGAGGTGGATCTCAAGAAGCTGCATACCTAGCTCATTTTCATCAACGAGAAATCTGTTCAAGATACATTCGCATCTGCTAATGAGTACCATCATTGAGATCTTACTGACTTCAGATCTTGTCAAGTTCCAGCCACCGCCTTCATCATCACAACTGAAATACAAGAAAAATAATTGAAAATGATTCTGTGATGACAACAAGAAGGTTCGAATGAAATAATTGAAAATGATTACTGCCATGGGTGAAAAACAATGACAAGTCAGAAGAGGTTCGAATGAATTAATTGAAAGTTCCACCTGCTCAAGGAAAATAGCTTCTGTAAGCAAGTCAGCGAGAATCTGCCACAGTGATAAGGCATAAGTTCCACAGTCTCCAAAGGCAAAGAGCACGTGCGTGATGCACATCGGTCCAAAGTGGAAACAATTCGTTGCAGAATCTATATATCATGAAAATAGCATAATAGACAGAAGTAAATTAGAGGCGTCCCCATTGAAGCCCCAAACTAAATAATGCTAAGCATAAAGCATATGGCACATTATAACTTAGAGCATAACCACTTTCAATACCATCAAACCATCATTCAGGCTAGTGAAAGGTAACCGAGTATTACAACATATATTTGACTCATTCAACTATTTAACCTTGATAAAACAAGTAGACCAGGCTATAATTTTTTCAGCAACAACTATTACCACTTGACACTGCTAGTCAAACAGCATCAGGCATTGTGCACAATTTTCCAAGAAACTTACATCAAGAGGTGCGTCAACTGGGGACTTAAGAATCTTATCCCCAAGGATATGTAAGATTGCCATCTCAAGTGCTTCATCAGCCTTCAGTGTTGCAGCTGAGAGGGTGCTGGCAGGGATGGCACGCCCACAATAGCTCACAAGGAAAATTTCATAGACATCTGCTACTTCTTTCCAAATACGCATTCTGGCAGGTCTAGGAATTTTGGAATCTTGACTCTTGGTGACATTGCACAGATCATCAACAAGAATATGGTTGAAGCCTTCAACAGCAAGCCTCCAAAGTGATCCATCAGGATTGTCTCTTCTTGTCATCATACCCCTGATAAAACCTTTTTGTTATTGACTTCATTGCATCCTAGAAGAAAGTAAAAGCAGACGTATGAAAACATATGATCTTAACAGGATAGTTCCGAAAAATTTTTCAGCCCCTGATACGATTCACAATGATCTAATTCTACATGCAACACCAGAAATGATACCACAAGGTTAAGCCTATCAACCTGAATCATCCATTATCCTCGAGGTTAACGAACTATTAGAAAAGTAGTTAACTTATTTGGAAATCAAATTACGACAGATTTCACCCTAGCAACGTAGTTGTAAGCATTAATATGATACATAAAATTAACTGAGCTTCCATATCCAAATTCACCTCCTTCTCTGAACAAACACATAATGCTGGATAATTATTTTAGATAAGTTTAGTTAGCTTAGGAGATTATCTTCTAGGAGATAAGTTTATCTTCTAGTAGATAAGATAAGATAGCTATAGATTGAATAAGTTAATATATACGAAAAATCTAGTAGTATAGTAGTATTAGAATAGGTTATGCTTGTGTATAAATTATATATAACCAAAGAAATAAAGTGGCCTTTTCTTCTGATATTTTCTATACCCTCTTGTTTCATGGTATCAGAGCTACCGATTCTGGTAGCCTAATTTTTCCTCCAGCCAAATCATGACTGAAGTTCAACCTGTTAGGATCTACGGGGGTGAGAGAGAGAATTGTTTTAGAAGGAAGGACAGGGGCTAGGAGAGAAATTGGTTATCAGCTGAGGTGGCTAAGTAGTTAGAATAACCGAATGTACTAGGAGGTAGATGGGGATAAAAGGAGGGCAGAAGAGAGAGTGAGGCAGGCAGAAAAATAGAGTGAAGAAGAGTGACAGAAGGATTTACTCCTTCTGAGGAGCAAATTTGCTCTGGTTAGGGAGAAACACTAGGTTTCTATACTGTAGTAATATATACATTACCGATATATTGAGATAATATAGAGGAACTCTAGTATTCCCAGACTAGAGTCCTAACACAACCAATCTTCGGTTCCTTTGATGAGTTCCAAACCTCATCCCAAACACCTAGTTACGTAATACCTTCAGCCCAAACTCCATCTCCTCCTATTGATAATCTTTCGTTGCAAATCACGCAAAATAGATTAAATGGAATGAATTTCCGAGAATGGTTCCAATCATTCATGCTCGTAATCAAAGGAAGAGGCAAGGTTGGATATCTAACAGGGGCAATTCCTCAACCACATGAAACAGTAGTCACTTACAGTGCTTGGGAAGCTGAGAATTCTATTGTCATGGCTTGGCTTATAAATTCAATGGAGCCAAAATAGGAAGAACCTACCTGTTCTGCAAAACTACAAGAGAAATCTGGGAAGCTGTGCAAGAAATATATTTTGATTTAGAAAACAGTTCTCAATGCTTTGAAATCAGATCAAAAACTAGAAATACCAAGGTAATATGTCTGTTACCGAGTATTATAACTTACTAAATTATGGCAGGAGATGGATCTATTTTATGCAGTAAATTGGGAGTGTCGTGCTGATGCCAATAAATACATAAAAAATATTGGAGAAGGAAAGAGTTTCTGATTTCTTGCAGGGACTTAATGTTGGACTTCATGAAGTGCGAGGAAGGTTACTTGGTTTAAAACCATTGCCATCAATCCGAGAAACGTTTGTTGAGATTCGTAAGGAAGAGAGTAGGAAAAAAGTCATGCTTACCTCACACACTTCTGAGCAAACCTCTCAAGGCTCAGCTTTAGTGGCAAACTCTCGAAAGGAGTCTACTTACCAAACCCGAGAGTAAGAAACCAAGAACAAGCAGTGGTGTGACCACTATGATAAGTCCTACCACACCCATGAGACCTGCTGAAAATTACATGGGAAACCACCAGATTGGAAACTTAAAAGCCAAAGAGTTCAGCAAAAACGTGGAGCAACACATGTAGCAGAATCTAATATCACCTCATTGTGAATTTCAGGACCGATGTTCAGGGAAGATGATTGGCAGTGCTGAGGAGAAAGATCGACTTTACTATTTCTCAGGAAAGAGTACTCCTACTGAATCCAAATCACCACATAGGATTTCCCTTTTAGTTATGTCAAATTCTGATGTTATGTTATGGCATCAACGCCTTGATCATCCCAATTTTCCATATTTGAAAATCTTATATCCAAACCTTTTCATCAATAAAGATCAGATTTCTTTATATTGTGAGCAATGTGTCCTTGCAAAAGGAAGCAAAAATACTTATCTCATACACTCATACATACCCTCAAAACCTTTCCAATTAATTCATAGTGATATCTGAGGTCCCACTAGAGTTATAAGTCTAACCGGTAGTCGTTGGTTTATCAATTTCATTGATGACCATAGAAGGGTATCTTGGGTATACTTAGACAAAGACAAATCTGAAGCCTATCATATCTTTAAATAGTTTCACAAATTCATCCAAAATGTATTCTAGACCTCTATTCAAGTAGTATGTATAGACAATGGGAGCGAATATTTTTCAAATGATTTTATTCAATATCTCAGTGAAAATGGGATCATTCACTAGAGCTCTTGTGCTTATACCCCACAACAAAATGGGATAGCGGAGAGAAAGAATCGTCATCTTTTAGAGGTAGATCGATCTATGATGTTTACCAACTTTGTTCCAAAACCCTATTGGGGAGAAGCCATGTTATTGCCTCATACTTGATAAATTGTCTTCCTTCAAAAACTCTTCAATTTCGAACCCCATTAGGTGTTCTTCTAGAACAGTTTCCTCACATTAAGCTCCTTAATTCTCTTCCTCCTAAAGTCTTTGGGTGTACTATTTTCATACACAACAATCAACCCAATAGAAGCAAACTTGACCCATGAGCTATTAAATGTGTGTTTGTTGGGTACTCTCCCAAAGGGTTATAAGTGTTTCTCACCTTCTACAAACAAATCCTTTGTTTCTTATGATATCACTTTTTTTTAAAAACAACCATACTTCACCAATACCTCTCTTCAGAGGGAGACATCCCATGAAGAGATTTATTGGGACCCAAGCATATCACTTCCTATCTCACAAACCTTCCCACAAAACCCGGAAACACAGCAAACACCTACCATTGAACCTAAAACTATCCAGTCCACTTTTGTGGGAGAACCAATTCCCGAAAGTCCAACCTTAGTGTATTATCGAAGCCTAAAGCTCCTCAACAAGGCCAATCATTGGATCAGGAACCGGCTCCTAGAGAGACTATGGTAAGTGACTTAAATGTGCCAATTGCACTACGATAGGGGGTAAGAACATGCACTAAATATCCTATTTCAGATTATTTGACTTACTCAAAGTTATCTTCAAAATTTAAAGCTTTCACTACTAAGCTTAACAATGTAAGAATTCCAAGAAATGTACATGATGCATTCCAAGAACCTAAGTGGAAGGAGGTTGTACTTGAAGAAATGAAAGCTTTACCTGATAATAAAACATGGGAGATTGTGGATCTATCTGAAGAAAAAAGGTAGTTGGTAGCAAGTGGGTGTTCACTGTGAAGTATAGGGCAGATTGAGAGATTGAAAAGTATAAGGCTAGATTAGTGGCTTAAGGCTTTACAGAAACCTATGGAATAGATTATGAGGAGACATTTACTCCAGTTGCAAAATTGAACACAATTAGAGTCCTTCTATCATTGGCTGTAAATTTAGATTGGGAACTCCATCAGCTAGACATTAAAAATGTCTTTCTAAATGGTACATTAGATGAGGAAATATATATGAGGATACCACCAGGTTTTGAAACTGAAGAAGGAAGGGGAAGAGTTTGCAAACTAAAAAAATCCTTATACGGCCTCAAACAGTCTCCACGAGCATGGTTTAAGAGGTTCAGTGACACTCTTTGCAGGTTTGGATACAAACAAGGACAAGTTGATCACACAATGTTTGTGAAGTGTGGAAAAAATGGAAAGAAATCTATCTTGATTGTGTAAGTGGACGATATTATAATCACAGGCGATGACACTAGTGAGATCAATGATCTTAAACAAAAATTGAGGCTAGAATTTAGGGTAAAAGACCTCAGAGCATTAAGACACTTTCTTGGAATGGAGATTGCTAGAAGTAAGGAAGGTATTTTCATATCTCAACGAAAATACATTCTTGATTTACTAGAAGAAACAGGAAAGATGGGTTGCAAACCTATGGGAACTCCACTAGAGAGAAACTAGAAATTCAAGAAAAATGAAGAAGATCCTCCTATTGACAAAGGAAGATACCAAAGGTTAGTAGGAAAACTTATCTATTTGTCACTAACCAAACCAGATATTGCTTATTCTATTGAGTACTGTTAGCCAATTTATGCACTCTCTAACTCAGATATTTAGATGCAGTCAACCATATTCTAAGATATCTCAAAGGCAGTCCAAGTAAAGGATTAATGTTTCGGAAAAATGAGAAAAGAAGCATAGAAGGTTTCAGGGATGTAGATTGGGCTAGTTGAATTGAAGACAGTAGGTCAACATTTGGTTATTGTACTAAACTATGGGCGAATCTTGTCACATGGAGAAGCAAGAAGTAGTCCGTTGTATCAAGAAGCAGTGCAGAAGCAGAGTTTAGGGCAATTGCACAGGGAATTTGTGAAGTTATTTGGTTAGAGAGGTTGATGCAGGACCTACAGATCACCACTTCCTCTCCCACCAAAGTCTCCAGTGATAGTAAATCAGCCATCAGTATAGTGAAGAACCCAATTCTTTAGAATTGACAGGAACTTGATCAAATGTGAAATAGAAGGAGGCATTGATCTATGCTATGTCCCTACTGAAGCACAAGAAGTCAATATCTTCACAAAGATCATGCCTGCCTAGATTCAAGACAATTTTAAGCAAGTTGGGAATGATAAATATCTATTCCTCAACTTAAGGGGGAGTGTTGGATAATTATTTTAGATAAGTTTAGTTAGTTTAAGAGATTATCCTCTAGGAGATAAGTTTATCTTCTAGTAGATAAGATATACTATAGATTGGATAAGTTTGTATATACAAAAAATCTAGTAGTTTAGTAGTATTAGAATAGGTTATACTTGTGTATAAATTACATATAATCAGAGAAATAAAGAAATAAAATGGCCTTTTCTTCTTATATTTTCTATACCCTCTTGTTTCACATAACAAATTTTGAAGCAAGTAGAGAAGCTCACGTAGATAGCATACTCCAACACCAAAGTTCAAGACATAAGAAACAAATTTTACCTTCCCAGGGTTTGAATAATTTCGCTAAATATGATATACTTCTCGATTACTGAAGCCTCTAGAAATAGATCTACCAACACAGGAACAAGCTTTTCTGCAAACAAATAACTAGGCATTCCAGCTACTATAGTTGCTGACTCAGAATCCTGGGATGTGTTATCAACCTTTTTGGTGGATATAGAAGCAATTCCATTGGATGTTTCGGCATTTCCTTTCATATTATAGCCTATTGAAAATACATAAATGTCAAAGTTATTAGTGCAAGACTTCAAAAACCTATTCCAATAAAGTACTACTAAGCCATTCCGTACCTATAACATTGTCTTGCTTTGTCTCATCATCTTCATTTTGTGCAGAAGAATCTGATCGGGGAAGATATTGCAAAAGTTCCCTAAGAAGTATTAGCCACATTGATGAAATATGCTCAGTTGGGCGTATCAGCGGCAAGATTTCCAGCACAGTACGCAGAACAGGTGGAACGTGTCCCTGTAGAAAAGCAGCACTCATTTCAGCAATGCTAGATTCATCTTTTGTTGAAAGTAATTTCTTTGGAATGCCACAAGAATTGTTGTAAATTCAGAAAATATACATACAAATTCAATTTCAAAGTTCTCATTGGTTAGTGTTGTTTGAATAATTGCCATGTGTATGATTCCAAGCATCTGAGAGAACATTCGATCATCAAACATCCCTTGTGCTTGCACATACAGTTCTCCTGTCAAAGATTTAAGAACTCAACATGACAAATAAGCATAATCGTAAAAGAATTTGCTTTATTAGAGAGCATTCTTATGACAAAAACAACAAAGCCGAAGAAAAATGGCATTTCCAGATTCAAAATAACATAAAGGTGAAAGAAGTGTTACCAAGACCATGCAAAATCTCCTGCTTCACCTTGCTAGCTGCAGCACTATTAATGTAGTTTGGTGATTTCTTTAAAACATGTTCATAAACATCAAGAATTGAGCTAAGATAAGGCATTGGCAAGTTCCCCTGAAGCACCAAAAATAAAAGATAATTGTCAGGAAATTAAGGTACTAATTAAGATGTGTCCCTAATACATCAGTAATAATCTTGTTAATTAGAAGCCTTGTTTCAGATTTCATTATTACCTTAAGGGAATGAGAAACAACAGTTGTTTGTAAACAATTTATTGCAGCAATAGCAACCTCTTTGCTACCACTTGAGGTACTACTTTTTACAAAAAGAAGCAGCGACTCCCATCCTGCATCAAACACAAAGTATACAGCATTCACAGGGATATGGTAGCAAACACAAGATCTGCAACAGTATGAAACAACAGGAAGACAAACTATGCATCGATATCAGACAAGAAGATAACGAACCTACCTGACCAGAAATTTCTTAATCCACTCAGAAAAGGAAAGAAAGATCGCAATAAACGTGCAATTCCACCAAGGACAAGCACAAGCGTCTCATCCCATTGTTTTTGAGCAGTGTTGCGGCTGCAAATTATGAAGGCAAAATGAAATAAATCATGCCCTACATCAATAAAGAGGAATCTGATTTCTGAAAGGATGAATCACCCAACAACATTGCTCGCTTATACCTGTGATGAATCAACATGTGAACTGCTTTACCTCCTCGAGTTCCTAATTCTTTCCCTTGCCATTCATCTTTTGATGAAGTTGCAGCCTATAATAACAAAGATAATGAAAAAATATTTGTGGAAATATAAATTGCAGTAATCATGAAATGCATATAAGCACTTTCAATTACCATGTGAGAAGCACGATCTAGTGCAGGGAAAACATAATTCCACAGGCAATCCTCCCACATGCTTTCTGAAAGTTTTTGGCCATGACTTCCAAGAGTTTGAAACAGTGTCCTGACAGCCGCATTTCTCACCTAAAGTGCACATTACCTTCAGTCATTGTGGAATTGATGACTAACCCGTAAACATATAATTGACACCATTATGCTTCTGAAGAATGGTCCCCAGAAGGATAGAGCACGGGTATTTTATATCAGTACATAAAGAGTGCAAGAAGATAGATTGTAACTTTTATTTTTAAGGCTTGTTTCCTGAACAATAAAACAATTCCTAAAAGGCTACCAATTCTTAGAAACATGAACAAGACACTTCTAATCTGAAATCCACAACTCTGCAGGATAGCCTCAGTCAGCAAAGAAGAGGTTGAAATTAAAGATCAAAATCCCCAAATTCTGTCACTCTGAGTTGAGTGAACACAGTTAGCTAGCAGGCTATCATTATTTGCAATAATATAATCGTGGTAAACACTTATCAAGAGAACCCACATACCTCTGGTCTCTCATCAACTCCAAGCCTTTGAAGCAATGAGAAAACAGAGAAGAGCAACTTGTCGCAATCAATTATATTTGTTCCTGGATTTTGGTCATTTACTTTTTCATGCATGTCAGGACTCTGCTTTTCCCCCAATCCACCATTGATTTGTGGGGAAATGAAATCTGCAAAAGAACCACCATTGTTACATCATACTGTAATTTGCAGCAGTAGTGAAAAATACTCGTTGTTACATCATACTGTAATTTGCAGAAGTTGTGAAAAATACTCAAATAGGATAAACAGGTTTAAGGGGGCAGCTGCACCTGTTTTAACATCTGCTGCAGGCCTAAGAGGAAAGCCTTTGACAATAAAATCAGTTGTGGTCCACAAGAGGCCTATTGCAGTCAAGCTAATATTCAACTCAGTCTTTTGAGCACTGTATGCTCCAGTGACATCCACACATCTGCAATGTCCATGTTGGTGAAGAAATGATTCTAACCATTTATAAGAAAGTGAGGCTAAGACTTTTGATAAACAACAAATTAATAACAAGAAATTAAAGTTTGCAGGAAAAAGTCATTAATAACGTATCAGTGCAATGCTCATTTTCCAATGTGTGACACTATTCTCACAAGACAACAAGAACATGGAGAATACAAATCCTTTTTTGAGTAAGAATATTACATCAACAAATAAAAAAAGATTGTGCATTGCCTTTGAGAAACTTTGTTATGACGAATAACAAATACTATAACAGAAGTTGATTAAACCAGTCATAAGAACAGAGATTTACAATCTACTACATGCAACTTTCTTTGATGAAGAGCGACACATGAAGTGCGTGCTTAGTCTGAGTATGCATTTGATAAATTTAGTGAAGAATCGGAAAGTGCATTTGGAATTTGGATGACAAATGGTTAGATAGTGAGAGAGTTATTTCTTCATTCAGTTAATGATAGATCAAACTAGATTGTGATACAAACATACACAGACAAAAAAGTATAGAAACTATGACAGGTAAGTAGAAAGAGGTGATTTGTCCTTGTAAGAAGTTAAAAAGGGCTGTTAGAAAGAAGAATTGGATCTTACACATCGAGACATTCAGCAGGTATGGATGTAAGCCCATCACTCATAATGGCACGGAGGCTCTGCAAGCACTAGATCTATCAGGATTTGTTCATACTTCATAGGATAAAATAAACCACTCTTTCATGAAAGATCATGACAAGTCATATTAGGTTTCAGTCTTTGCAACTTCTAGGAATGACCATATAGAAAATTAAAAGGGTAGGAAGAGATATTAAGAAAGAGAGAAACTTTAACCATTTTCAATATGGCAGTTAATTTTGTCTCATAAAGAAACCAAATTAAGAAACAGGTGCATATAGGACAAACTCAAACCAATTGTAATGTTTTCCAACAATACTCTCAATAAAAAGTTGTTGTCTCAAAGTCTACTGCCAATTATGTGAAACTCAAGTATGCCAACGCAAAGCATGCATCACCCCTGTGCCAGATGGAAAACCAGCTATGTCCAATTTTTCTCCATTGGGAAATTAGAATTACACTACAAATATATAAATAATAGACTTTCAAGTACAATAATAATAACAGAACTAAAACCTTGTAGGTCTCCAGTGTATGGCCTTGAAAAAGATTATTAAAGTGTGAAGCATAAGAGCAAAGATGCTTCATGCTGACGAGAATAGAGCCATAACCTTGTCGACGTTTTAGACTTTTAGAACAATAGTAAGAAAAGAAATACATATTTATATTCGCTACCGTGCTTCTCTGACAATTTTGCATAAAAAATGTAGATCGGATTTTTACCCACAAAATAAATATTGGATAGATGTGTTAGAAGGAAATTGCACATAAGTGTAGCAGAAATATAAATACTTCATTTCCAAATGAATAAAGCTTCAATATGGTTTTACTAACCTGAAATCCAAGTGTAATAAGGTCTTTCTCTGATGCATCTGCGACAGACCTTTAGGAATTGAAAAACAAAAAGGATAAATTAAAGAGACATAATTCCAGTAATAAAGTGTGATCATAATCGGAAATAGATAATAGTGTATACACGAAACCTTAACATTTCAAGAATATTTGACCAACTATAGTATAACTTTTCCCCGTGCCTCTGGAAAGAGAAAGAAAAGAAAAGCCAAATGAGGCACAAATGAGAAGATGCAGACATAATCTGATAATTAGGCCAAACAAATTAAATGAATAATGAATGCTTAACAGTTTCATGTTACCTCCAATACATGCAAGAGAATTTTCAACGATCCAGCTCGGACATCAATGTTTTGGGTGGAAAAGTAAAGCACCCTCAGAGGAGATATAACAGAGCACTCGAGAGATCTCAACTCCATATCCCTACTTTCCATCTAGAGAGAGGTGAAACCATTATAAACAGAGGAAACTTCTATTCTCAAAAAACCCCTTGCTAGCTATAGAAACAATGATACTTACATTATTATGGAATCTAGAGGTCATGAAATCCTGAAACTGTTCAGAGCCTAAAACAGCAGATATTGATTGATCTAATGCATCAAAACCCATGTTCCGCAAATGTTGATTAGAATTATCAGCAAGCTGCAAATATATTTGGAAGGTCAAGGACACATGCAGTGGTAGTGTACATATGACAAAGAAATGAAATAATTAAATAACACCTCAATAAAGTGATCAACAACATGATCCCACAATGGCTCCACTCCTGCACAAGGAGAGATGAATTTAATAAGTTAAAGCACAATGATTAAGAAGTTCATTTCTCATTCATGACTTATTTAACTAAAATAGCAGAGCATGAATTTAAAGAAAGATAACAAAGCAACATTAAATTGTTCTAAGCGAGTGTTCTATCAGTTTAAGTCACTGATGGTTGATCTCCAAAATACAACAAACAGATCATCATCTCAGGTAACAGGTACAACTTTATAGATGGCCATCACAGAAATGGTAAAGCTGTATACTAAAAAAAATAAGGGAATTCATCAAAACCATGAGGAATAGGTTAAATTACCATCCATAGGGGCATAAAAGCACAATAAATTGCAAGTCATATCCAAGAAACTAAAACAAATACAAGTATACAACTGCACAGTATCTTCTTTCACCAATTCTTCAAAATGAGTGTCGACACATACTGTGGAGATTATTGACAAGAATGGATATCATCCTTTCCACTGAAAAACTGATGCTTCCAATCTTTTGACTTAAAGTTGGTCCAAAACCACCGGATGTTCCAGACATGCTCTGGTGTGATAATTGACGTAATGCAAACAGAAGTGATTTAACTGCAGATATGTGCATCAATGCTGAGCTCTCAAACAGCTTTACAAACCAAGAAAAGACAAGTTAGAAAAAAACACTTCAATTTGTGCTAAAAAATCAATCAGGGGCCACCTGGTTGCAGAAATATTAGGCATGTGTTCCTCGAAAAATGGTACGTATGTGAAAATAAAGAAATAAGCTTTAAAGATTCTAGATAGAAAGACCCTTCAAAAAGTAAAAGAGGACGTCAAACAAAGAATTATCACACTACCCGTGTTCATTCATTAAAGATGTTGCATTTTTAAAACCAAATGGCGCCCCCAGAGTTCCTTTACTTACCTGAGAATTCAAAGAAGAAAGTATGCTGAAATCACTATATTGACCGGATGATTCTCTCGTAAGCCTTGGTACTGTGGTGGAGACCTCCTGTAGAGACACAAAAGGGAAAGCTCAAAAACTTACACGGAAGTCCAAATAATAAATCATACCCAATAAATTTTCCATCAACAGTACTCAACTCCTTAAAGACCAAGCAGATTACCTACAAAAGTGCATCTTAAGTATCATCTACTATCAGCCATAGTACGATTAATTTAGCAAAAATACACTGCCACTTGCACATTCTAATATTGTACACCACAGACAAACTATTTGGGCAATGTTAAAAACACTGCATTCCCCAACTTTTAGGTTCTCCCGAAATAGGAAGGTACCTGGTTATATTATTTTCTTCCAAAGTTAACACAAAAGGAACACTGGTAAATTTATTTATGGGTTGTCTCTTTCACTTCAGGAAAACCAAATCCCAAAAAAAAAGTTCTTCAAGAGATCAACCATTCAATGACAGTATCTTCTTTTTTTTCTAAATCCAGACTACTTGAAAAGTATCAGAGAATTTGAAACTTTCAATACAATTAAATCTCAAAGTCTTTGCTACTTATATCATCCAGGGGATAAGATGAAACCGCTGAACATTCCAATATATTGAATATAAAGGTCTAAGCAACCACGATTAAATTCTTTAGTGGCGTATCCCAAAACTACCTGTGTCGTGGCATGAGGAGAATGAATTGCTCGGTCCAGAGCTGCCAGAGTTTCCAACACCTATAGTTATTTTCATTGGACTATTGTGAGGTATTGACATCCATCACATTTATGAAACCTGTTAAAGAAAAACCAGCATACCAAGGTCCATGATGGTCCCAAAACGTTATGTAATCGATGAGCAATGTTGAATAGAGTCCTTAAAGCCTGAACCAAGAGCAATTCACAAGAAAGAGAATCATACAAATCAATCCTTAATAGGAACATAAACCGTAGTAAGAAACTATAATAAGGCAATCGCTTCACATGTATACTGCATATGTAGGGGAAAAACAGAGATACACGAGAATGCTAAGACTCAAACCTTAAGACCCTTACCAACTGCATTTAACTCCCTTCTCTTGATTCTAGTGTGGTGTTCTTTACTTATCTATTGCCATTTTCCATATACATTAGGGTGCATAATAGAATTACAAATTCAAGTAGAAATATAAACCACTGCAATATGTTGGTGTGACTAGTAAAGAGAATGTATCACAAGCACCAATACAAACCAAACACCTGCACATTCTTTGGGGTAAGGACAATGTTATCCCTTTGCTCAACAACTAGCTCAGAACGCTTTGGCCCGGGAGAGTTCACTGCACTGCAACGATCTCGATTTAGGTCAGAATTTCAGCATTTAGATGGAACTTCAAGCAAGAAATAAATTCTTCAAGTTCAAAATGTAAGCATCTGGAAAGAAGGACAATATTAAAATAGTATATACCACAAATTTGCATGCAGTTGCCTATGGTAGTAAGGGTCATTTGATTCACTTTGTTGTAGATAAAAAAACTTTCAACCCTTCTACTTGACCCCAACTCTCATTTCAATCCTCTTCAATTTTTGTTATAAAGTCCTACATACTTAAATTTTCCAATGAAGATCTTCCCATCGAAATTGTCAAGATTTTGTCCCATATATGCAAAATTATTGCACAAATTTCCTACTTGATATAATGTAATTGCAAACGTGTTGCCGAAGAATACAAGTTTTATTAGACACTTTTACCTATCTAACTATTAACCTTAGATAATGACATTATCAATCATTAGTATACTAAGTGATAAGGTATCAACAACTAAGTTTACATAGAAAGTTGAGAGTAGGTAAGAAGAATCTGAACAATAATAATTTAAGTAACAGGACTTGACTAAAAGGTCTGAAAGTTTTTCTATGTTCTTTTTATTACCATGGGGCAGTTCATAGCAATTAAGAATGAATATACAATCACATTAAAGGATCTAAACAAATATATCATCCCAAAAGTTCAAATCCAAGTTATCAATGCAGAAATTAGCATGACATCGTCAATAAATGTGCAACTTACCTCCTCCTTTCGGCTTCATTAGGAAAATTGATCGTGAACTTGCAAAGGGATGCTAGAAAAGAGTTCAAAGGTTCTACAGCATGCAGAACCCCACATGCCTGCAGAATATACATATGTGCATCACAATATTTTGTGGGCAATCAGACTACTGCACCTTGGTGGAACTTTATCAACACATAAACTAAATTGATTTCATAACAAATTAAAATTACTTTCCTAAGAAGAAAAATATAATCCAACTATATATGGTTTACCTGAGTAAATGCTTGGTATCCTTTTAATATCTCCAATACAATGGCCTCTCCATGTGACCTTCCAAACAAAATTCATGTCATAAGAGATACATGCATAACATGTCCTTTGACTATAATTTTGAGAAAGAATCAGCAAACCTTGACAATATTAGTGACAAAGCATCAAGAATGGTCAGCCAGAGTGAATCAACCATTGCAATGCAGAGAACTGCAGTTTCTCCAGTAAATTTTGCAGAAGGATCATGCTCACATCTGGGGGAATCCAGCTGTTCACAACAAAGAAATTAACAACCTACAAAGAACACGTACATACCAAAGAAAAGATGAAAAGAATATACATAACTAAAGAAAATATTGTGCAATCACCTCTCCAACTTCTACAGCTTTGTCTGTCAAAGTAGCCACAGTGAAGACAACACCCAAAATGCCTTCAACTGCCAAAGTGATTGCATGGGCCTCACTAGCAACCAAGACAGTAGCATTGGATGCATCATTGTCAAGGCTCCACTCAATGCCTGCAGCAAGATTACTTGTTGACTTCCACAGAAGTTGGAAGATAAATCAATGTAAAAAGAATGCCAAATAAACCCTATATCGTAACTTTCCTCAAGGTACAGAAGTTTATAAAGCTTTTACACCATAACTAAGAAAGAAATCAATCAGAATGATATCTACTGCATGAATCTTTGCCCTCAGTTAGAGATTTTATAGAGCTTCTACACCCAAGTTAGAGATGCTCTAAGGGTTGTTAAGTATTATTGTCCTCAGAACGTATAGAGAATTTATGGCAGAAAAGTTGAATAGCCTTTCAAGACTAAACGTGAATAAACAAAAGATACTAATAATTTAAATATTGAGGAGATAATATAATGTATATTGAAGACATTTAGGAGATAAATCCAAGATATCAATAAACATATTACAGACCTAGGGAAGCGGCTCAAGTATACATGGTCAAAGTGAAGATAATAAGTCACCGAGTATGCCAATCAACTGAAATCCTTGTGGCAAGAACTTGATCATCATATAGTGATAAAAAAAAATGTCGTGATGATGCGGCTATTCTGAAGGACTTCATTGAGCATGATGGGTCTATGATTTTCTTGTTGGTCTTAATTGAAAATTTGATCAATTGAGTATCTAGGTTTTTTGGAAGCCACAGGTTCCACATTTTAATAAGGTGATGGCACTAATTTGAAGTGAGAAAACTAGAAGAGATATGATGCTTGAACCATAGATCACATATAACTCATCCATGGTGGCTAGTGGTGGCAACAAATCAAATGTGGAAAGAGCATCATTGTTTGAAAATGGAAAGCCTAGTCAACCAAAGGCTCAAAATCATGACAATCTAGTCCACTTATTACAAGAAGGTGCGCCATACTCATGAAAAGTGTTGGAGGCTTCATAGAATCCCTCCAAATCGAGAATGGGGACATAAAGGAGAGCAGCCTAGGACTGATGAGTAGACCCATGTTGATGCAATACAACAAAGTGAATTAACACCATAAGAGGCAAGTAGTCTCAAGCAAGAAGAGATCAAGAGGGTGAGGTCACTAATCAACAACCTTGACTTAGGTGAGTCTCCATTCTCTATTGGGTTAAATGTCTAGGGTAAAACATTTGCAACTCTTAGGTCATGGACTTAGGAGTTACCAACCATAAGACCCACTCACCAAATATTTTTCCACCTACTTCCTGTATCCAAGCAACAGGAAAATAACCCTAGCTTATAAGTCTTTAGCCACTCTAGCAAGTGTAGGGAATGTCAAAATAAGTCCACTAATTTTAAAAAACGTCCCTCATTTCCCTTCGTCTCTATACCAAAATTCACTCAAGATTTATATTGCAATAAGTTTTTTCTCACAGCTATTATGTATTTCAAGACAAGGATTCAAGGTAGATAATTAGACATGCTAGAGAATGAGATGACCTTTACTACCTTGAAACACTAAGTCAAACATTACTGAGGTCAGATTATCCCATTCCTTAATTTTAGATTTTCATCCAATAAAAGGGAAATTTGCCTTCACCACTGCCAACTTCAATATATCCATGTTTAGGCATATTAAAATTATGTTGCCTTCTTTGTTTTAAGGTCTAGATGTTGAAAACTTTCATTGTGAAGTATGTGTGAGTCGAGTTGTATATTAGTTGTATACCTTTTTAGGAAAAGAGACTATTATCCTTTCCTTGGAGAGCGTGGAATCTTATGTTTTTTTTTTCCCTTTCTTATGAAAATATGGAATCCTAGAACATTGTTTTCCTTTCTTAGGAGAGTGTAGAATCCTAGGAGATTGATCCCTATTTTTAGAGATTGTTTCTTATTTTTCTTCCTACACTAAGGTTTATATATAACTGTATAATTCTAACTCATTTACAAAAAGAAAAATCATTTTCCCTATTTTGTGTCACGGCATTAGAACACTAGGGTTTTTTTCTTGGGAATGCTTCTTCAAGTAGCCTTCATCATTGCATTTTTCCTAGGACTTCTATTCTCTACTTTTTTTCTTGTGCCTAATATGTCTCCATCAGAAATTACCATTCCCAAATTAGATAAAGGTTCAGATGTTTTGATAGTGACAAGATTAAGAAATTGAGGAATTTATTAGGATCTCTTAAGAAGCTCTCTGGGGCTAGTTCTTTTCTATCTCAAGAAAACCTTTATTTTGTTTTTGCATGAATGCGTCAAACAAGTATTATCACAATGCTTGGATAACTGACTTTGTTACCACAATATGACTCACTTGCATATATTTCATACCTATACCCCATGCCCTAGTAATAAGAAGATTGTAATGGGTGATGGTTCGTTAGCTAATGTTGCAACAGTAAAAGGTGTATATATTACACCTTTTTGTCTAAAAAAGATTCTTTATTTGCCAAAGCTATCAAACATTGTGTCTATTCAAACACTTACACATGACCTTAAATGTTGTGCAAATTTTTCCTCCTTATAGTGTTCTTTAGAATTATGGATCGAGGGGGAGGACTGAACTTACCGCAAGTTTCTCTCATCTTGAATCTTCTTGAAAAATCATGAATAATATGTCCATGTCTTTTCTTAATGCTTCAGATAACTTTACCATTTACTCCTTGATCAGCCGTCTTTTAGAATCTTAAAAGTCATGTTTCCATCCTTTTCATTTGATTCATAGTGATATTTGAGGTCCAATATTGCTCCTAACATTTCTAAAGTTTGTTGGTATGTCTCCTTAATTGATGATTGTACTCGAGTTATATGGCTTTTCTTGCTCAACAAAAATCTAATATTAGTACTATTACTTCTAATTTTCATTCATTGATTTAAAATCAATTTGGGTTAAGGTTGAAAGCTTTAGGCCAGATTATGCTAGAACTTACTTTAATCAGATTATGTCTCCCTACTTTCAAAAATAGGGAAATATTCATGACTCATTATGTGTTGACACAACTCAACAAAATGGGATACCTAAGAGGAAAAATAGACATTTACTCGATCGATCTCTACTCTTTCAAGGGAATGTTCCTAAATCTTACTGGGGGCAAACAACTCTAACTGTCACATATATGATAAATAGCTCCCCTCATCTGTGTTAGACCATAAAAGTCTCATGAAAAGCCTTAATACCTATTATCCCAACTTCAAAACCTCAAATAGGCTTACTCCTAGGGTATTTGATTACATTGCCTTTGTACATTCATAGTCAACACACAAAAAAGTTAAATCCCTATGTCATCAAATGAGTCTTTCTAGTTAATGCAATCCAAGGAAATTGACCCGACATAACATACTCAGTAATTGACCCAACATAACATACTCAGTAAGCATAATTAGTTAGTTAAAGCAAGATCCGAGAGACTCACATGTACAAGTTGCAAATAGGGTGTAGCATTACTTAAAAAGCAATCCAAGGAAACGAATTCTATTTAAGCGGAATAATCATCTCAGCCTAGAAGCCTATGTGGAAGCAAACTATGCAAGACCTATAGGGGACCGAAGACTAATTACAAGTTCCTGTACTTTACTTGGAGGCAATTTGGTGACTCAGAGGAGTAAGAAACAAAATGTTGTGGCTGACTTAGAATTTAGAAACAAAATGTTGTGGCTGACTTAGAGTTTAAAGTAATTGCTCAAGGCTTGTGCAGGTTGTTATGGTTGAAGATTATTCTAGATGACTTGAAAGTTAAAGATTATTCTAGATGACTTGAAAGTTAAGTGAGAAGGTCCTATGAATCTCTATTGTGACAACAAATCAGCTATCAATATTACTCATAACCATATTCAACATGGTAAAATAAAGCAAATTTAGATTGATGGACATTTCAACAAGGATAAATTGGAGGAAGGGCTTATGTGCATGACATATGTTCACCAGGAAGCCATATAGATGATGTTCTAACAAAGGGTTGAACAGCTTTAAGTTATCATGATATTATTTCCAAGCTGGGAATAGAAGACATCTACTCCTCAACTTATGGGAGATTGTCAAGTTGTATATTAGTTGTATACCTTTTTAGGAAAGTCAATTTCTTCACATCCAAAGATTGTGAAATCCTATGAGACTGTTCTCCTTTTCTAAAAGAATGTGGGATCTTATGAGTGTTTTTCCTTACCTAGGGGAGAGTGTGCACTTTTAGGAGATTGTTTTCCTTTCATAGGAAAATGAGGAATCCTAGGAGATCAATTCCTATTTTTCTTCCTACACCAAGGACCATATATAACCATGTAATTTTAAGTCATTTGTAAGAAGAAAAAAGCACTTTCCCTTCTATTTCATAGCAGTCAATTTGCTAAAAACAAGTGCATATTGTTTTCAATTAGTAATAACAGAAGCTCTATTCCTTTTTATCACATTCACAAATGATATTTGGGATCTATCTATTATTCTTGAAGTTTTTGGGCAAGATGGTTTCTTTCATTCATTGATGATTTAATTGTGTTACTTGAATTTTTCTGCTCAAACATAAATTCGAAGTTACTATTCTTCCAAAATTTTGTTACAAGATTAAAAACCAATTTGGGGTCAACATCAAAATCTTCAAGTCAATAATGGCGTGGATTATTTCAAACAAATCCTAACTCCATATTTTCAAAGGAAGGGATGGTAAATCAGTCATCTTGTGCCAATGCCCCATAACAAAATTGAGTAGCAAAAAAGAAAAATTATCACCTCCTTGAAACAACCTGAGTCTTTATGTTCCAAAAACATTTGCTTGAATCTTTTTTGGGGAAAGCAATTCTTACAATTGCTCATCTCATAAATTATTTGCTTTATAAAGTAATGGGATTAGAGAGTCCAATGGAAATACTCTCAATGTTCTACCCTAATTTGTACACTACAAATAACCTTATCATTAGAATATTTGAGGATGTCATTTGTTCATGCCCATAGTCAAAACAATGTGAAACTAGATTTGAGGTCAATAAAACATGTATTTGTGGAATATTCTTCGACTCAAAAAGGGTACAAGCATTACCAACCTCCATAAAATCAATTCTCTAACTCAGTGGATGTCACTTCCAATGAACAAGAGTCCTACTTCACCAATCCTTACCTTTAGGGATAGAATTCAACAATTGAAGATAAGGATTTTTTACTTATATGTTGCCACTTCCTACATGTTCATCTTGTTCCAATGTGCCGAACCATGTGTTTGAAAATCCTCCAAAACCTTTTGAGTCTAAACAAGCGTTTCTACTCTTGAGAACATGAGAATTGGCAACGATGCAAGTCCAAGAGTCCAACCTAGTTCCTAAGATTTAGTTGAACAATACGCTTGAAAATCCTCTTAAACCCTTTGAATCTAAACCCTATTTGAAAATCCTTGTAGAGAATGCCGTAATAGTAGATAGTCACTTAATCAAGGGATTATCCTTATAGATTATCCTTAGCTGTAATATCTAGCTATATTAGGGATATTTCCAAATAAAGAGTTTTCGTAATTAGGAAGACTCCCATAACTATGTACCCTAGCTCTATATAAGAATAGCAGCAGTTGTACATCTATTATCTGAATTAAAACAGAGAAGTGTTTACATGGTATCAGAGCCTCATGCTCTTCCATGAATTACAAGGCTGCAATGGTGGGATCTCGATCTTCATCCCTCGAGACCACCAGCAGCTCTACCCCTCTTTCTGGATCAGGAAATCAACCTGATTCAGTTTGCATACAACCAGAAAATTCCCTACATATTTCAATCCAGAAGCTGAATGGAAGCAACTACCTAGAGTAGTCCCAATCAGTCGGTCTAGTAATCACTGGAAAAGGAAAAATAGGGTACATAACAGGAGTAGTCCAAACTCCAAGACCAGAAGACCCCAATTTCGACCAGTGGAGCTTGGAGAATGCCACGATTATAGCCTGGCTTATCAACTCAATGGAACCAAGGGTTGGAAGGCCCTTTATTTTTCTCCCAACAGCCAAAGATGTATGGGAAGCAATCAAAGAAACATATTCAGATTTGGAAAACTATGCTCAACTGTTTGAACTCAACTCAAAAATGTGGACGATACAGCAAGGTGAGCAAGATGTGACTGCTTATTATAATGAGCTAACTATAATATGGCAGGAGTTGGATCTATTTGAGGAAACACAGTGGAAAGATCCAGAAGATGCAACCCAGGATAGAGAAAAAGTTAACAGGGGAAGAGTGTTTGTTTTTCTAGCTGGTTTGAAGGAAGAATTGGATGAAGTTAGGGGATGGATTTTGGGAAGAAGGCCACTACCTTCAATTCGAGAAGTCCTCTCTGAAGTTAGAAGAGAGGAAGCTCGAAAAAGTGTCATGTTGGGAAAAAATGGAACTATAGAATTCCATAATGAAGGTTCAGCCTTGGTCTCAAAGAATAGTGATAGTGCGGGTGAAAAAGGTAAAAACAAGCAGAAAACTTGATGTGATTTTTTGCAAAAATATCGTGGCATTCAAGAAATACCTGCTAGAAGATACATGGTAAACCAGCAAGTTGGAAGAAAAAATGGACTAGTGGAGCAAGAGAAGCGAAGGCTTTGCAAGTTGGGAATCAGCCCAACCATGACCAGGACACTTCCAACTCAACCAGGACCTTTCCTTCACAAAGGAACAGCTTGATCATCTATACACCTTGCTTCCAGATAAGAATTCAAAAAAACCCTCTTGTTCTATAGTCCAATCAGGTATAATCCTTCCAAAAGCCTTTGTTTGTTCTATACCCTTCTACTCTTGGATAGTTGACTCTGGAGCCACTGATCACATGACTGGTAGCTCCAAATGTTTTTCCTCTTACTCACCGTATGCAAGGAACCAGAAAATCCAAATTGTAGATGGTTCCCTAGCTTCAGTAGCAGCGAAAGGGACAGTCCCTATTTCAGAAACCTTAACACTAAAAAATGTTCTTCACATTCCAAATCTTTCATATAACCTTGTTTCTGTTAGCAAGCTGACCAAAGATATGAATTGCAAAGCTAATTTTTGGTCAATTCATTGTATGTTTCAGGATTTGGAATTGGGGAGGATGATTGGGGTTGCCAAGGTTATTGGAGACTTATATATTTTGCAAGAAGAAGGCAAGGAACATGGAGAAGCGAGCTGTCACATTACTGTCAACAAGAAGGAGGAAGAAATAACGATGTGGCATTATAGGTTAGCACACCCTAGTTTGCAATACCTAAAGTGTGTGCTACCTCATTTATCTATCAATAAAAGTGCTATTTTTCAACGTGAATGTTGTGAGTTAGTCAAAAGTCATTACCCCGTTCAAAACAGCCGACGTCCAGAGCCATTTATGTTAATACACAGTGATTTATGGGGTCCTTGTAGAACTCAAACACCTAATGGAAAGCGGTGGTTCCTCACTTTTATTGATGATTGCTCTAAGGTCACATGGGTGTTTTTTTTGGGAGATAAATCAGAAGTTTGTGCCACAATAGTATCCTTTTATAACATGGTGAAAACTCAATTTCAAAAGGAGATTAGAATGTTAAGAAGTGATAATGGGAAGCAGTATGTGAACTTGGCAGTAAAAAATTTTCTAGATAGCAAAGGGATTATCCACCAAACCTCCTGCAATTACACCCCACAGCAAAATGGAATTTCTGAAAGAAAAAATAGACATCTTTTAAAGGTAGCTAGGGACTATTAGCTTTCAAACACAAGTCCCAAAATACCTATGGGGAGAAGCAATTCTCACTACCAATAAACTTCCCTCCAAAACCTTAAAATTCCAAACCCCACAAATCTTCTCTTCTTTCTTCCCTAACACAAAACCAAACCCACCTGTCCCTTTGAAAATATTTGGCAGCACTGTGTTTGTTTATAACCATGATCCCAAGAAATGCAAACTAGATCCTAAAGCTATCAAGTGTATTTTTGTTGGCTATTATAGAACCCAAAAGGGATATAAATGTTTTGATCCAATATCTCGAAAGTTTTTTACCTCTATGGATGTTACATTTTTTTAGGGTAGATCGTATGATAGCCACACTCATCTTCAGGGGGAGTATTTTAGTAAGGAAGATGAGAGGTCTAAGGGGAAAAAAACTGAGATATTAAACCTAGAAGGATCAGCAGAAGGATCAGCAGTAGAGAAGATTACTAGTCAGGGGGAGGAAACAGAAAATCAAGAAGAAAATGTTGAAAAAGAAGCTGAAAAATAGAAAACACTCCACGGTGCAGTATATAGCAGCGGAGCAAGGGAAGTAATCTTTTACACAACCCAATTATCATCCCCGAATCTAAGTCCTAACATCTCTCAATCCGAAACTGAGATCAATAGCACCCAATCAGGTAACTCAAATGATCTCCCTGGTGATATTTTTCTTCCCATTGCAATGAGAAAAGGGAAAAGGTCATGCACACAATGCCCTATTTCCAACTTTGTCTCTAATGCAAAATTGTCTCCAATTTTTTCTGCCTTTATTTCCACACTAACCAGTGCAGAAATTCCAAACAATATACATGATGCTTTGGTTGTTCCTAAGTGGAAGGAGGCGGTTTTGGAAGAGTTGAAGGCCTTGGAAAAGAATGGCACGTGGGAGAAAACAGATCTACAAAGAGGAAAGAAATTGGTTGGATACCGGTGGATATTTACCATTAAATACAATGCAGATGGGTCAATAGAAAGATTTAAAGCTCGGTTGGTGGCAAAGGGCTATACTCAAACATTTGGGGTAGACTACACTAAGCCATTCTCCCCAGTGGCAAAGTTGAATATTGTCAGAATCCTATTATCAGTGGCTGCATGTTTAGATTGGCCTTTAATACAACTAGATGTAAAAAATGCCTTCTTGAATGGTGATTTGGAAGAGGAAGTATACATGGAGCCACCTCCTGGGTTTGAGAAAAGTTTTGGAGACAAGGTGTGCAAACTTAGAAGGTCCTTATATGGACTAAAACAATCCCCGAGAGCCTGGTTTGACAGATTCACCAAATTTGTAACAAGTAAGGGGTATTCCCAAGGCCAATTAGATCATACCCTGTTTACTGAAAAGAATAGGGAAGGTAAGCTTACTGTCCTAATAGTGTATGTGGATGATATCATAATTACTGGAAGTGATCAAGTGGAGATAGAGAAATTACAAGCTCAGC
>JANVCQ010000003.1:30460977-30489210 GCA_025531925.1 Erythroxylum plowmanianum
CCATTTGAAGAACAAATTAGCAAGTTGGGCATGATAGACATCTTTGCACCAACTTGAGGGGGAGTGTAGAGAATCCCGTAATAATAGATAGTCCCTTAATCAAGGGATTATCCATATAGATTATCCTTAGCTATAATATCTAGCTATATTAGGGATATTTCCAAATAAAGAGTTTTCCTAATTAGGAAGACTCCCATAACTATGTACCCTAGCTCTATATAAGAATAACAGCAGCTATACATCTATCATCTGAATAAAAACAGAGAAGTGTTTGCAATCCTCAAGAAAAAAAATAGATTTTACTCTTGATAACGTAAGATTTGGCAAGGTCAAGGTGCTTACAAGGATGAAGATGGTTATTCTTGAATCTATGCAGGTCTAAAAGTCCAACCCAAACCCTAAGATTGAGGTAATAATTTCTAACCCTTCATTGCAAAATGAAACTAAATTTCATGAGGGTAATGATGACTAGGATCTTCTTGCTATTAGGAAATGAATAAGAGAGTGCACAGAACAAGGCAATGCAGGGTGGTCTAAATGGATGCATACAGTGAAGTATACAGCAAAAGACAAGGTTGGTAGCGAAGGAGTATAATCAAACCTATGAATTGATTATCTCTAGACTCCTACTCCAACTACAAGGATGAATACTATTCAAGTTCGGTTATATAATCCAAGCAATCACAACGGGCATGGTTTGGAGATTTGCTAGAGTTATGATGGCTATGAGATACAAACAAAGTCAAGGGGATCACATGTTCATTAAACATTCACCTTCGGGGGAGTCACAACTCTCCTAGTTTATGTGGACCACATAAAAGTAATAGGAGATGAGAAAGAGAAATAGAACCAAAGTCGATGTTTGGATAAAAAGTTTGTGACCACGGAATTAAGTAGGTTGACATATTTCCTTGGGATTGAGGTTGCTCACTCTCGGCAAGGCATTTTTATCTCCCAATAGAAGTATATTACAAACTTTGTCAGGAAACAAAATATGCAAACCAACAAGTCTTCTAATAGATCTAAATCTTAAACTTTAAAAAGTGGACTAGGATATTGCAATAGATAGGAAAATGTATCAACACCTGATAGGAAGAGCCATTTATTTGTCTCACACATGACTAAGTATAGCATATATGGTTTGTATAGCCCAAAGGAAGTTAATCTGCAAGCAGCTCATCGAGTGTTATGACAGCACCATGGGGAGGAATAGAGGTTTTAGTGCTTAAGGCATATACAAATGTCAATTATGTTGGGTCAATTGTTGATAGAGATCAACCATTGGACATTGCACCTTTCTTGGTAGAAACCTTGTGACATGGAGGAGTAAACAACATAATTCCCAAGATGTTACATTAATTAAACAACATAATTCCTAAGATGTTACATTAATTAGTTAATTTTACAAAAATTTCACATTTTTATATGGCATTAGGCAGAATAAATGGATCTACAAAAGATCAAAACGGAAACAACCAATTGCTAAGAGAATCTTCACTAGTTTTAATTAAGTACTTCAGGATTGACACATACTTAAAAAACTAGACAGTACAAATAATTGATAGGAAAAGTGGTGCGGCATCATTTACCCTAGGGCAACCCAATTCCGCTTGATCAAAACATCAAATAAGCCACCATAAAATAGCACAACAATCATCATCAATAGGGCCCAAATCACCCCAACAAAATTATAGAATTGCAATATGGTAAAACTGATGTTTCCCTTTCCAATCAAAATTAAAATACCTTTCGCTTTGCTGCTAAACATCCCCGCAACAGCTGCCAAGCTCTCCTCACTTGTCTCTTGAACCTAAGAGATTAAACATTCATCTTGGTCAACAAATAAACAAGATATCCATTTGTTTTACAAATAAAAAAAAGGAATCTGTAACACCTATGGGGAATCAACACAAGTCGTGCACATCATCAAGAATTTACCAAAAGTAGTAAAAAGAGTATGTCCAAAAGATAAAAAACAAAATATGTTTTTCCAAAACAAATGAAAATCACAAAAGAAACAATACATCTTCATAGATGGACATAAGAATATGAGAACTAAATATGAATCAAACATATGAACTGTTGGAATTCAAGGCCAGAATTAACAAAATAAGGAATTGAAATAAATGATAGTTCTAGGAACAAAAGCACACTTTCAAATCTAAAAATCTTAGAATTCATTAAAAAATCATCAACTTCCTCTAAAATTTGACGTATGAAAAATATAATAGACATTGACAAAGTATTTTATTCTAACCATAACTCTATTTCCTAATTGAAACTAAACTCTAACCGGTAGAGAATAACATGAACTAATCTACTAAAACCACTAAATAAACATAGGAAACGAAATCTAAGTAAAATAAATGTTGTATGAAACTAAACCTTTGCCTTATTTCCACCACTCTCCCTAGTTTGATGAGGGTTGATCAGGATCAATCATTGTCATTTTCTTCTTGCCAAGTTCTCATTGAATACCAATAGAATCACCTTGTCTATTGACCACCAATATTTTACATTAACCAATTTTGTGAAAAAGGAAGCCTAGCTTTTATCTAAATTCATAGATCAAGTTTGCTTCATGGACATCTTACGCAATCAACATATTTACAAACTCTTTGCAACTAGCAGCTGCATGTGCTCACTTTATGTGGATTATTAAAAAAATTTATACTGCCTTGCTGGAAATAGACATGGCAATCTCGTTTCTTGTAACAAGACTCCTCTTCCTCTTTTTGGATGTGTGTACTCTTGGACTGCATTACATTTTAAGGGGGACTTTATCAAGACGATCTCGTTTCTTGATACGGCCATCAACTAAACTGTTGTCTTTCTCATCAACACTAAAGGCCACTCAATGAGAAGTATCAGAACATTTAGTGAGCCATGTAACAAATCACAATTAATTAGGTATTGATATTTATCCAAATGTTCAACCATGCTTTGCATGATTATATATATCTCCAAAAGTGAGTTATAGGGTATGCTATGGAAATTCAAGTAATCCATTCACACACCTTAATCCTCATTAGAAACAAAATGACTTATAAAATCAATGGTTGTAGATAAGAAGGTTGAAGTTTGTCAACATCTTTCACCTGTACAATGGAAACAACTCGAGCAAGAGCTTTAACCATTCCCTCCACGACATTTGTGTTCTTTGGATGCCTACAAGCCAGAAGCAAAGGCAACAACAATTGTTAAAAAGGTCAAAAACCTCAAAACCAAATGTCTTAAAACAAGGACAATGACTTCCGACGAAGAATACTTAAACAATTCATATATTTGTTTGTATTATAAGCTTTTTACTCATATGACAAAGTTTAAAAGTTCATTGTTGTAGACTTCACACTAGCATCAGATGAAGAAAGAGAGAACGAGAGAGAAAGAGAGAGAGTTAGCCAATATAATGCAACACAAAGATCAAAGCAAAAATTTTTCTTATGAGCTTACATATCAAAGTTTTGGAAAAGAATACGCAAAGTTCGTGCCTCTACACAAAAACCCTGTCATTCCAGACAATAAGATGTTAAAGGAAAAACAAAAGTACTTTGAATCAACATCATAATGTAATCATTACCCTTAAGATCTCAAGTACAAGAATACGATGCCACAATGGAAGATCAAGAAAAGTAACCTTCAAAAGCATACTAAGAAAAACCTGCATTACAAGAAAGTAAAGTAGAGATGGTATAAAGTATTTATTTAGCTGCTAAAATCTCAAAAGGAACATATTACTGTATGATACGAACATGGAGTCAAAGAAGAAAAAACAAAAAACAAAGAGGGAGAGTATAGTAATTTCGGTACATGCTTAATCCCTACATAATAATACTTTTCCATGATACAAATGTCACTTGATTTTTGATAAATTAGGCGTAGTTGAGAAGGTACCAACAAAAAATGTAGATAACCATCCATGGAAAAATAATGACAAGTTAGGACATCTGTAACAAAAAACAATGTAAACCATTTCCTGTAACAAAATTTTATTTTAGGAAAATCTTCTACATGTTGCAAAAATAGCAATCCCTTTACTCGAGCAGCGTTGGCAAAATCATAAATGAAAAGATTTGTATTTTGAAATGGCAACTAACGTCAAGTTCCCATTTTTAATCTCCATAATTCTAAAAGTTCCAATGCTTCTAAAGACCCTATATACATTCAATAATACCATGAGAAGGCCCAAACACCCACAACAATTTTATTCCTTCATCTTAATTTACATAGGCACCTCTTTTACTCTCCTCAATTCTATAGTTTATCTTATATTCTTTTTCCAAAAAGTTACAATTGCCCAAATGCATGAGTTATTTTAGGCAAGCTTTTGTGCTTTAAAGTTAGCATTCTTATAAAGAAGTTCAACTATGGAAGTAATAAATATTAGATAACAAGAGAATTCATGATATACATTAGTGAACTAAAAAATTATGAAGTAAACATTAAAGGCATAAGGATTTGAAGACTAGTATGGCTCAGGAATTAATACATGATTTGATAGCTTGAACTTGAAGACATATTAGCAACAAACAAGAATCAAATATCTAAATCTTCCGATGGAATTTAGCAAAAATTGTATTACAAGTCATTTTTCTATGAGCAATGCTAAAGCAATTGACTTACAACAATGAAGGACAAAAAGGCACAACTAATCTACTAAAGACATTACCAAACATAGAGGTATATAAGAGAAAATATCCATTTTCAAGTCCTTTGCAAAGCTAAATAATACCTCACATTCAGTGACAAGGGATGAACTGTATAGCCTGATAATATGAGCAACTGAGCGCAAGACCAAACGACGGAATGAAGGTTCCCCTACTTCTCCTTCAAGCTAAAAGAAAGTTAAACAACTTATCTTAGAACCAAAGTAAAATTATTTGCAATAGGGACCAATTATCTCTAGGAAGATTGTAATTTAGTATGAGCTTGTCTCCTAAAAGAAACAAACCTCAACATTGGTACGGAGTGAAGTCATCAAAAACGAGCATATCTGGTAACGTAAAACCTGAGAAAGTTTTGCAGAAAATTTTAGAGTTGCAGAAGTTTTAGCAACATTTTAAAGCCAAAAAACATAAAGATATACATGGTTTGATGATTGTTTAAAATCACCTGTTCAAAGGGAACTAAGGTCTTGAAAATAACTACATAATTAGATAGAATGAACCTGTATAACAAAATCAAGAAGATTTAAGAAAAGAAAGAATAAATATCATTACGATTTTATTGAGAAAAAAAAAATCCTTTTAACGTATTTCAATTTGTCTTCATCGTCAATTGTAATGATTGACTCACTATACCCAATTTTAAGATGATAGAAGTAGACTTCATTAAAAAACCAATTAAAATTTAAAAGATGCAAATATAACCTAAACAAACCAAGATAGTTTAAATATCCTCACCCTCGAGGAGACGAAAAATAAAGTAGCTTAAATTTCCATCTCTTAATACTCTAGAAATAAACATATCACCCTCTACATCATCTTGATCAGTGACTTGGACACAAGTACACTAAAAAGAATGCAGTAACTAGAAACAAAGATAGATAGATCAACAAAGCACTAGAGTTGGACAAAAAATCATCTTTCCCACCTTGATCTACAAATATTCCATAATTAATCATGACGCATTACAAGATAAGAATTGGAACCTTGCCTTGGGGATGAAATTAATGCACTTAGAAAAATGGAATGAGGGAAGTGATTGACAAATTAAGAGGAAACAAAATAGTTGAATGTAAGTTTATTCCATCAAATATAGGACAAATGGGTCATTGGAGAGGTATAAAGTCAAATTTGTTGCCAAGGGTTTCACACAATATTTTTCATTATCAAGATACATTTGCAACAATTGCTAAAAGAAATATGGTAAAAGTCTATTATCTTTAGGGATCCACATTTGGAAATTACAACAATTTGACTATGAAGTCCTTCACGGGGACTTGTAAGAAGAGATTTCAAATTGGGCTTTACAAGAAAGTATGGAGCAGAGTATGCAAACTAAATAACACTTCGTATGAATAAAAACAACCACCCTGAACATGGTTTGGCATATGCACAAACGCCATGATGAGAATGTGATATGAACAGAGGATAGGAAATCACACTCTTCTCATAAAATATTAATCTAAAAGCCACTACTTTATTAATATATATGGATGATATCATCGCAACTCAAGATGATGTTGAAAAGGAACTTGAAGTCAAAATTGGTGAACAAGTTTGAAATGATCTAGGTAAGCTGATATATTTTATTGATATTAGATATTAGATTGGCTTACTCAAGGCAAGGAACATTTGTATTACAAAGAAAAAATGTATTTAACTTGCCTAAAGAAACAAGGTTATTAAAATTGTCAAACTACAAATCTTTGCATTAATGAAAACCATATATTAGAAGTAAAGAAGCTAGAGATACCAATGACAAAGGTGGCCGGTAGGAAACTTGATCTAAATGGACCACACTAGACCTAATGCGGCACATGCAATTGTAGTGGTCAATTAGTTCATGTACAACCTATAGAAGGAACATTTACAAGGTATTAGGTTTTGGAACATCTACAAGCCACGCTAGGAAGATAGATATTATTTAAGAGAGTGAAAATATAACAATCGAGGTACATACTAATGGAAACTATACTAGATCCTTGTTAGATAGGAGATTCATTATTGGGTATTGTTTGTTCTAAGTAAGAAATTTCATCTCATAGCAGAGTAGAAAACGACCTATATAGACAATGTCTAACCTTGAAGCAAATCTCAAAGATATTACTCATGAAACTTGCCAATTCTTGTGGTTGAAAAGCATTCTTAAATATTTGGAAGTTAAAAGGGGGAAAACCCATAAAGCTTTATGGCAATAATAAATCAACAATAATTTTCCCAAAAAAATAATAAGTCAACAATAAGCATTGCCCATAGCCCTATTCAATATGATCATAAGAGAACATATAGAAATTGACTAGCATTTCATAAAAGAAAACTTGGATGATAAGATGATAATTACACCTGATTATTGTCTAGTAGTCAATTGAAGGATGCAATTACAAATGAGGTTTGAAGAACTAAAATACAAGTTAGGAAGAGAAGATGTCCGCTCACTAGCTTAAGGAAGAAAACAAATAGCATACTAGGGTTTTTTTTTTTTTTTTGGTTTCAGTTGGTAATATCTCAATGACATTCTAATATCCCAAGCTGTTGAAAAAGATACAAAGTTTTGAAATGTGGTATAAAAACGATGTCACCAAAATACATCTTGATAGCAAATTTGTCACATTTATCAGTAGGACAACGTAACCAAAATGTAAAGCGTAACCAAAATGTAAACTGCAACCACAAGCTAGTGTTTTCAGCTTTTCAAGACGAAGTTTCATCAATATAACATTGGGATAACACAATGTAGTAAGCTCAAGGTTTGCAAGAATACAAATGGAGAACAAGATCTAAGAGTAGAGATATGTGTCTTACTCCAGTATGTCAAGTGCAAATATTCGTTGAAGGGAATTGACACGTAACCAACTTGCCTATCACATGAAGGCAAACTTGTTAAGCCACAATAATAAAGGGGAAAAGTTTCACACTAGATATATTCTTAAAAACTCATAATTATAAACAAATATAAGATTACAGTACTAAAACTATCTAATAGTTTCAAATAACACATACTGATCCACCTGCAGCAAGAGCTGTCAGGTCTTCAAGCAACCGAAGCCCAAGCTTTCCTGATTTTGTTAAGATATCCCTCCTCAATGTTGACTCTCCAGAAAAAAGTTCATGACGAAATGATCTGTTGATACTTGTGTTAGTTGTATGGATAATGGTAGCAATAATGTATTAGGGCCAAAGAGTAAAATTTTAAGGTACATAAATTAACAGAATAAACAAATATCTTATATTGCCCTTTCCTCATCCACCTACCCCGAAGTCAACAAATTGAGTTTACACTAATTGTATGGACATATGCACAAAATTTAAAAAAAAACACCAAAATCACACACACACATGCATTGCACGAGCCATTGCAAACTAGGCAAATGCCAAGGTATATGAGAACCAAATATTTGGATAAAATATTCTTAGGAAATAACATACTCTGAAAGATTGATGTTATGATTAACATCAGAAGTGACCGGACCAGATCGAGAACCGTGGCCTCCAAAACCAAATTTTCCTTCAGGAAGAGACTCAGCACGAACCACATAATCAAAGATCAAAGCAACTGCCTGTCTAAAGGTAGCTGCTGCAGTACTAAAAAGGATACACAGTAAGAAGAAAACAAAAAATTGATTATCATCTCCCTACTGATGTATAATTTGGAAAGAGCATTACAAAATAAAGGCGAGCAAAGTGCATCTCAACAATCAATGTTGCTAGCAAAATTCAACTTACTTTCGCACACTATCTGAAGATTTGCTGTTTTCAAGGAGCCGAAGACATATTTGAAGGGCTTGACCCATGTTCTCCTATATTGGATAGAGCTAAAACAGATTAAGATAAACATATCATGATGAAATATCAATACAAAATAAAGTTGGGAACCACGGTTACAACAAAACATTGTTTTATTACCAAGGCAGATAAAAAAATTTGTGATATAGTAAGTAATTGGCATGTGGAAAATAAAAGATTCAAGTAAGCATCGAACTTAATGTGCCCTATAACTATAGTCCGAAAGGTGCAACCCTTAAACACAAAATTCAAAAACATAAAACTTTAAATCCAAATGGTCATCATCATGGTGAATTTATTTGACTCAGGACATGTCATAAGGCAATCTTCCCTCCATCTCTCTATGTCTCCCTGTTTTAGAAATTGAAAATTGAATCTTAAAAGCAAACACATTAAACTAGAAGGCGTGGCACCAAAAGGGGTAAGCTAGGTATACTCATCTCGTATTTGATTGCACTTAAAACATTGGGAATACTTTATTACAAAGGGATCGACAATGTTACATACACAATTGCATCCGTCATTTTGCTATCTAAGAAAGATTAATTTATGTGACAAATTTACAAAATTGCATCACATGATTAATGGTGCCTATGTATCACATTAGTATATAGACACTAATATGAACATTATGCAACAAGAATTGTTATCTAGTCTCTTATCTTACAGAATAATATAAAGGTTGATGTAAATCAAAAAATTAATTTGAATTTGTCATATTCAATTAGGTTATTGGCCTCATTCCACCTATAATGCATTTAGCACATTCACTAGAAAGGAAAATGAAACAATTGATCCTCACCTCACTTTCGGGAAGTAAGTGTGACTGAAATACAATCAATATCGTCTGTAGGGTCTTCAATTGGACAGTCTCATCTGCCATTTCAGCATGCTGCACAGAGCACAAATCATACTTATGATTTAGCAATAGTTTTCCTTGCGAGTCAAATGCCTTTCAAATACCAAAAGGAGAAAATTGTATTTTCAGGTATCATATGTTCTTAGTAGATGATAAGAAATAGTCTACAAGGAATAGAGGTATGAGCTTTAACTCCTTGAAAGAAGTGTGTGTCTGCATCCACTACTTATCAAAATTAATCTCGTTGCATTATCGAAAAGTATATATAAATTACTAACTGATAAACAATGAAATTTTACAACACTAGTTCTTAAAATGAAACAATTTGGAACAATTATCAGGGAAAAATTATTTGGTAAATTTCTAGCCCAAAAATATGATCGAATTTGCATTCCACAAGAGGAGTTAGCATCCTATGAACATAAATCATATACGGCGATTACTGATATAATAGAGCATTTGTGAATTAATGCAAGTACAGACTCACATCTTTCAAAGTAGAAAGTATCTCCTTCAAGGCTGATGGAGCAACTGCATCATGGGATATGAGTTTTTGTAGACAAGAAAGTCCAATCACACTCAACTTAACAGTTTTGACTTCACAGGCCATCAAAAAGATACGTAAAATGTCCTCACTGTGTGCAATTTCACTAGGAGTTGACAACGTTCGAAGCTGCAAGGGTGTTTGAAGAAAAAAGCATATTCTCAAAACAGAGATCCTGAATGACCGTCATCAAACACTGACATTGACTTATAATCATAAATTCTATTGCTCCAGTAGCTTTTTTCCGGAAAATTAACAGATTTCATTAAAGAAATATATATACACTCTAGAGTACAAAAGATCTAGAATAGTCCAAAAGTTCTAGATTACATAGAGTTGTGGTTCCTAGTAATCCTCTACATCTTAAAATCTGCGGGATACTTATGAGACCACATAAGTATTAGAGAAGAATTTTAAAAATTATTTTAAACCGTATGCATACTTCTGAACTAGCTCCAGCTCACAAAGATAGCAATTTTACTACTTCTTCGGTGAATTTTGTTCCAAAACCTTAACTCCTGATAAGAAATCAGCTGGAAACTTCCTACAGCTAAAAATAAACCAAACGGTTCAATCAAACAAAAGCAAGTCTCGAAAGTACACTTCAGTATAACAATCGAAATCCCTCATCTCCAAGTTGTAACCATTTACTGTGTAACTAAAACAGATTTACTACCTACATTATACAAATAGAAATGCATAAGACAATATGCGCACTATGGCATAGTAAAAGTATGGTTATTTAAAAGAATACGAATATTAACCTTTAGGATGGCATGCTCAGCGGCGTCCTTGACGGCAGGGTGGCGACGGCGAGCCTCGGCGGATAGAGCTCGGAGATCGGACTCCAAGACCGCCATGAAAGCCATGGCTTGGCGGCGTCGACAAATATCTCGAGCCGGCTAAGTAGAGACAGTTCTCGAGAAATACGATGAAAAAAGCAAGATCGAATGCTAAATTTGGGTGAAAAACCAGAGATCGTGGCCTTGAGACTTGAGAGGAAGGGAGAAAGAGAGCTTTAAGAGAGTGTTGGTCGCCTTACACAATCACAGATCCGTTGCTTAGTTCCACGTGTGAGGGGATTCTGGGCTTCGAGGCTGGATCGCTAAACTATTGCGCTGCATCTTTCTTTCAGAGTGGCCCTCCGCTATGTTGCCACAAAGGCTTAACTCGAGTATAACGTCTAGATTACAAACTGTCCTAGTTGATTTTATAAATCTACACAATTTTTGCAAGTTTACAATTTTTGCAATGCAGAGCTTGTTAAAGCAAAAACATGTAAAGGGGGTGAATTCTGTGTATAGATATTTTTTGTAAGTTATTTCAGTTTAAAAGGAAATGAAAAGATCCTGTTTATAATTAATATAGTAAGAGCATGTTGTGCGATAGGATCCTGTTTATAATTAATATAGTAAGAGCATATTGTGCAATAGGATCCTGTTTAAATAAAAGGAGTTTATTAAATGATAAAACCTTTTAAACAATAAGAGCTTGCTAAACGAAAAATCTTGTTAAAAACAATTTAAAACAAAAGACGTCTATTAAAATTAAAGGAATCTTTAGCAAGTTGAAAACAAAAGAAGTCTAACATAACAGTAAATGAGCCTCTTGCTCAAATGAACACACACACGCAATATAATGCGAAAATACAAAAGTTAAGGGAAGAAAGAGAAGGATTGGTTTGTCTTATAACTCAAGCCTACGTCCAGCCTCCAAGTATCCAACTTGAGCATTTAAGAAAGAGAAGGATTGGTTCGTCTTATAACTCAAGCCTACGTCCAGCCTCCAAGTATCCAACTTGAGCATTTCACTATAAAAACAAGTAGGAATTTGACGAGACTCTCTAAGCTCATAAGTTAATATTTTTCAAGATTCTCTAACTTCTAAACTAATAGTATTTAGCTAGCCTCTACAAACCCTTAAAAAAAATGAAGTTTGCTCGATATGAGCTACATTAATCTCTCTCAAAAAAAATTTCACTTTCTAAAGCACAAGAGATTTTACAATGATATCACTTTGAAAAGAATTTATATTATAGATGTATGCTTTCAACTAGATGTTACTTCACTTGCATCCTTAGTCAACTGGATGGATTTAATTCTGAATAACTTCGATATCATTTTTATCAAAATCTTCCAGTAATCACGTGGCAAATATATGACCTTCATAATAAGTACGATCCTTTCAGATAAATCATTTTCTAATAAGGTAAATTCATAAAGAAGGTTTCTGCAAAAAAGCAAGTAATTATTCCATGATTTTATTTCCTTTTAAGAATTACACCATTGTTTATATATAAGGAAATAAATTCAATTTGGATTTTGAAATATTATAAGATTACCATCAAAATTGAGCTAACAATCTTCTCCTTTTTTATGATGACAAGCAACAATAAATATTTTTCAAAATTTAAAAAGATAATGGATGATTTCGAAAGATACCTGAGATTTTTATGAGTTTAAACGCAATTAGAATAAGCCTGCCTCTTAAAACTAGAGCTTATCAATTATGTATCACAGATTTCCACACCAAAATCAATCACAGATATAATCAAGGTAGCATCGAGAAATCATATCATATATATGTAAAAAAAATATGTCCACTTAAGCTTTCCCCCTTTGTCATTATCAAAAACAAAAAATAAAGAAATGGGGAGGAAGTGAAATAATATATTGATATGCAAGATAATATCATAAGTACAAATGAGTCATGTAAAAAGCAACAGAATTAATGGAGGGATTCAACGATTTTTCTGAGCAGGATCTGTATATCAAGAAGTTAAATTTGCATAGTGTTTATATATTCTTACATTTTTTTTTCTTAATTGTTTTGAATGTTCTTCAATAGTTGTTGGATACTTGCACTATTTTCATCCTGAGGAGGAACATTAGCTCGTTGATCTTGAGTAGAACCTAGGATTTTTACTTCTCTTTTATACTTCTTTTCCACTCAGACATTATTTTTGCAATTTATATCCAAATTGGTATGGAATAGAAGAATGAAACTTAGTCAGTTTATACCAACCCAAGTTTGCAAAAGGTACTCCATCATGGTGGAAAATCTTGGTGAGTAACATCCTATACGGTAAACAACCAATTGTATTCTTATGATTCCCTTTATCCACCATAAACCTTAAGATCATTGTGGGGAGATTCATTTTGTTTCCTTTTAGCAAATTATACACTACATAAGTGTCTAACAAACTAAACCTTTTAACAGAACTACTTTTGGAGAAAATAGAAGTAGTTGATAACGATACAAGATATCATGGTAGTAAGTCAAATTGCCTGCTCCAAGGTCTCCCATCTTGGGTATTTTCAGCATTAAGGCAGATGGATTTAACAACTTCTCCCAAATCCATATCATTGACATCCTATTTATGACAAGAAAAATCAGTTCTCCCTATAGGAATTAAGTCCAGTATATCTCCTAAAATTTCTTCAGAAATTAGAATTTCATTTTCACACACCCATGAGACTATGGCTAACTTTCCATCAATTACTTACTTTCTCATGTGTGTGTAAAATGCCCTAACTAGCTCATCACACATTGTTTCATCTAATTTCAGGAAGTTTTCCCAACTAATTGCAAAAAATTAAGGAGACATAGGTATACCTATGTTATCAAACATCATAGGAGTCAAGATTCTCTTAGCAACCACCTTTCTTTTCTTGTATTGCGTTTTATAGCAGATTTCAGCTTCCACTTATTGAAACATTTTTGGTGGTATTGACTTTTTCCTCCGTCTTAAGCAGCTATCTTTATTTCCTTTGCTTTGTTTTCTTTAGGAATCATTTTTTAAAGAAACAACCCATTTCTAATGATAGGGTTCTTAATAGTTTCTTCAATCATAGGCGTTTTTCCTTTCTTTATCTCTCCCCTTTTTTCTTTTTTGGATTCTTCTTCCTATTCTTTTCAGTATCTGTGGTATCTTTTTATTTAGATATTTTATGGGTTTACTTTGTAAAATTTCCTTTCGTGGTTGTCTGATCAATCGAGAATGTTCTTTTTTGAATCATCAATGTTTATAACCCAGTGCACTTCTAATACTTGTTGCTTAGAGGAGATGAGTTCAGTAACATGAGCTTCGCCATGACTATCAGTGGAAGTTGGAGTTTTCTTTTCTCCTTTTGATCTGGTTCATGCCATTGTAGATTATTGGAAAGAGAAAGTTGAGAAGATGCAGAAAGTTTGAATGTAAAACGAATAAGTGGTGCTTTTGAGAAAAATATGATGAGTAGAAGAGAGAGATCTATATATAGTATATTTAAACGATTCCTGAGTGTTGATCTCTTGTGAAGATAAATAGTCATACGCTAATACAGGAAGTGTGATCGTCTGTGTATCTTTTGTCAGTATTGTATAACTGCTTTTCAGAGTTACGCACACATTTTTAAAAGCCGAAACGACGCCATGAATCATTTCCTTTTAGGACAAGTGTATCCTGCTTTGTTAAAGTGAGAGGAGCCTTCTAAAATTAGAAGAAGCCTCTTAGACTAAGAGAGAGTTTCTAAGGAAACACAATAGAAGGAGCCTATGAAATGCAATAACAAGTAAAAGAGAGAATTGATGTAGAAATAATATCAGAGAGTTTGCACATACCAAGCTCTTTTCTTAACATGCAAAATCTATTTTCAAAAAGTGACTAGGTGAAAATGTCAGCTACTTGATTTTTAGTACTAACATATAAAAGATCAATGGATACTTCTAAAACATGATCTCTAAGAAATTAATGTTTGATTTCTATATGCTTAGTCCTTAAATGATGCACATGATTTTTAGAAAGATTAATGGCACTAGTGTTATCACATAATATAGGAATACGAGAAAAGTTTAGATAAAAATCATAGTTGATGCTTCATCCATAAGATTTGAGCACAACAGCTGGTAGCTGTTATGTATTCAACTTCAGCCGTCGAAAGTATTCTTTAATTTTGCTTCTTGTAAGTCCAAGATACTAGACATCCTCTAGGATATTGACAGTGATAGTTTGTGCTTTTTTTATCGACTTTATCACCTGCATAATCTACACCATAATATCCCACTATATCAAATGAATCAATTTTTGGATACCACAGTCCAAAATCCATAGCTCCGTGGAGATATCGAAATATTCTTTTCACTGCTTGAAGGTGACTTTCTTTTGGATTTGATTAAAAGCATGCAAAATGAAAGACACTAAACATAATTTTTGGTTTTGAACTTGTAAGATATAGTAGTGTTCCAATCATTCCTCTATACTTTGCCTCATTCTTAGTTTTTTCTTTTATGTCTTTATCAAGTTTAATTTCAGTGTATACGGGAGTACCCGTCCGTTTGGCATTCTCAAAGTGATATTTCTTGGTGAGTTCCTTTGTGTATTTGCCTTCGCTATTGAAGATTCCTTTTTTTGTTTGTTTGATTTGTAATTCGAGAGAGAATGATAATTCTCCCATCATGCTCATTTCAAACTCCCCCTGTATTAATGCTAAGAATTCTTCATAAAAGGATGGATTAGTAACATCAAATATTATGTCATCAACATATATTTGCACCGAAAGTAAATCATTCTCCTTTCCCTTAATAAATAAAGTCTTATCGACCTTTCCTCTTTCAAAGTTATTCTCAAGCAAAAAGTTACTTAACCTCTCATGCCATGCTCGAGGAGCCTGCTTTAAACCATACATATCTTTGGTTAACTTTATCACGTAATCTGGATGGTTTTCATCTTCAAAACCTAGGGATTGCTTAACAAATAGTTCTTCGTTAATGTAACTATTTAAGAATGTACTTTTAACATCCATTTGGAACAATTTGAAATTTCTATAGCATGAAAAGGCAAGTTAGATTCTAATTGATTCCAATCTAGCAACAAGAGCATAAGTTTTATCAAAATCAATACCTTCTTATTGATTGTAACCTTGAGCTACAAGGCTAACTTTATTTCTTACCACATTATCATTTTTGTCAAGTTTGTTTTGAAAAATCCATCGAGTCCCAATGATTGACTTGTTTTAAGGACAAGGTATTAGATTCTAGGCTTTGTTTTTGTCAAATTGATTCAATTAGTCTTTCATGGCTAAAACATAGTTTTTGTCAATAAGGGCATCTTCAACTATTTTTGGTTCTATTTATGAGACGAGATGTTGTTCTTGAATGATGATCTTGTTCTTAGACTTTCAGAGGGATCTCCCAAAAAGTATTGGTGTGTATCAAGACCTCTCTATTCTCCATGTGTTTTCTTTACATAGGCTCTTGTTGAGAGGAAGGAGCTTGCTCTGTTCTAGCTTCAGAGGGCCCTTCTTGATCTTGTGATTCCACAGGTGTTATAGTTAGAGTCTCTAATATATTTTTAGGAACTAGGAGGTGCTCTTCATCATCTGAATTAGCTGATATTATTAACAATAGTGCTTCATCAAATACCACATGTATTGATTCTTCTATTTTCCTTGTTCTTTTATTATAGACTCTGAATCTCTTACTTGCATTACTGGATCCTAGAAAGATGGCTTTATCGATCTCACATGAAATTTTCAAGATTGTCTTTTCCATTGTTTAAAACGAAACACTTGTAGCCAAATGCTCAAAAGTAAGCAACATTTATTTTTCTTCCTTTCCGCAACTCATAGGGATTCTTTTTCAGAATGGGTCTTTTGAGACATCTGTTAAGTACATAACATACTGTGGATACTGCTTATGTTCAATATCCATGAGGTAGTCCACTTTCACTCAGTATGGTTCTGCCCATATTAACCAAAGTTATGTTCTTTCACTCTATAACTCCATTTTACTGAGGTGTCCTTAGACATGAGAAGTTATGAGTTATACCATCGTTGTCACAGAACTCTTCAAACTTTATGTTATCGAATTCTCCTCCATGATTGCTTTGAATTGAAGTAATGCAGTACCCTTTTTCTATATGAATTTTTCTACAAAAACTTCAAAAGCATCATCCTTATTTGATAGAAGGTAAACTTATGTAAATCTGGAATAATCATCTACTAGAACAAAATTGTAATGTTTACCACAAAAACTTTGAGTTCTAGTGGGAAAAAATAGATTGATCTGCACAAATTCAAGTGGTTGGCTAATAGACACAATATTTTTAGGAGGAAAGCTGCTTTTGACTTGTTTACCTTTTAAACAAGCCTTACAAACCTGATTACTTTCAAACTGTAAGGTTAGTAGTCCTCTTACCAACTCTTTTTTGGACAATTTTAATAGAATTCTCATGCAAGCATGTCTAAATCTCCTGTGCCAGAGAAACAAACCCTTTTCTAGAGAGACAAAACAGGACATGTCTTCTAGTTAAGCACAATATATATTCTGATTTCTAGGACCAACAAACACAATATTGTCATTATGAATATCGACAATTTCACAATGAGATACATAGAAAATGCCTTTGTAACCTTTGTCACATAGTTGATTCACACTTAATAGATTATGTTTCAAACCATCGACAAAGAGAACGTTATCAATGGAGGTAGAGTTAGAATTACCAATTTTACCAACTCTAGTGACATTTGCTTTATTTTTGCCTACAAAGACAACATTACCTCTGTCTTTCCTTTCAATATAGTTGAAGTGTGATATTTCACCTGTCATGTGTCTCAAATAGTCGTTATCAACTATCCATTGATTTTCGCTTGTTTCTATTTTGAAGCATATCTATAAAAAATATTATCTTATTTTAGGTACTTAAATTTTTTTTGGGTCCTTCCAGGTTAGTATTTTGACCTTTTAGTCTCCAAACACATATTTAAGATAATTTCTTTTTACCAAAATTACAAGAATGACTAATGTGACTACGTTACCATAGTAATTGCAGAAAACATATGAACAATAGTTGTTATGATTTTTATCACTTAGCAGGTTTTTGTTGTTTTTACTATAGCCGCTACTGGATTTAACAAAAAGGTTTTTGTATGGCCTGATATTGTTATTTTCATTGTATCATATTTTGGCCTTACCAAAAATGCATTTACCGTTGCCAAGCAATGTACAAAGATTCTTCCTTCTATTAACAAAATTTTCCAGATCTTTCTCTAGAGATAAAATCTTCCTAATCCTTTTCTCCTTTTCAAGTTCTAACGTGATGACTTTTTCTTCTAACTATTTTACCTTTTTGGAATCATTTTTTAGCAACGTATTTTCCAACTTGGCTATTCTTTCTTCCAATACTTCCTTTTTATAGATCTTTTTCTTATACTCAACTTCAAGAGACATATTCTTGGTCTCCAGATTCTCATTCATTGATTATAATGATTTAATCTAGAGATGCATCATTGCTTTTGGACTTCTCAACTTCTTTGAAATATTTCACTATCAACCTTTAGTACTGGTCAAACAATTCATGATTTGCATTTTTTAATTCATCAACTTCAATATCAAAGTCAGAATAGTATACCTCATTGTCTCCTAATTCAGCCATAAAGCAGATATTGTTAACTTCCTCTGGTTCTTCTTCTTCAAAGCTTTCAAAATCCTTGTCAGACCAAGCTATAGTCATAGCTTGCTTTCTAGGTTTCATGTTCTCTATTTTATCCTTTTGAAACATTCAAGTTTAGTGTGCCCAGGCTTCTTACAGTGGTAGCATATGATTTGTATATTGCTACTGCTACTACTACCTTTTGATGGGGGCCTATTGTTTCCATCCTTCTTGTTTCCTTCTCTTTTCTTTATTCATTTCTTTTTGTAGAAGCGTGCGTATTTTCTAACCATGAAGTTGAATTCATCATCTCAATCTATATGTAACTCGGTGTCGCTTTCATCACCGTTTGATCTGTCATTTGCTTTTAATGTCTTTCCTTTTATGTAGGAGGATCCTTCATCTCGCCTAAGCTCCATTTCATGGATCATCATATTTCCTCGTAGCTAGTCAAGTGAAATGGTATCTAGATCCTTTACAGTTTCTAGAGCTATCAACTTAAGTCTCAATTCCTTTGGTAGTGACCTTATAATCTTCATTACGAGCTCATCATTGGGATATATTTTTCCCTGATTCTTAAGGCGGTGATGATATTGTTGAAGCGTCCAAAGAATTGGTCTATGGTCTCCCCATGTTTCATGCTAATAGTTTCATATTGATATACCAAAAAGACTTATTTTAAGGTTCTTTACCTCATTCATCCCTTCAAAGGTAATTGAAAGTTTGTCTAACATTTCTTTTGCTATGGAGTAGTATGATATCTTTTCATATTCTTCTAAAGACAACGCACATATTAGGTGATGTTTTGCCTTAGTGTTTAGTTGTGCCTTTTTCCTATCATCTTCAGTCCATACTTCTACGTTATCCGAAGTGCGAATTGTAGCACTAACTTTAATTGCTTGCCACATATTGATATCCACATATTGGAGATATATGGCCATTCTCTCTTTCTAGTATGAGTAGTTATTTCCATTGAAGTAAGGAGATTTTGACACGAATTGTCCATCAAGACTTCTCAACATGTTTGCCATAATCTATCATGTGCTGTAAAACACAATAAATGTGAAACCAAGCTCTGATACTAAATGATAAAGTAAACACACACAAGAGGGGGTTAATTGTGTGTATAAAAAACTTTTCCCAAGTTATTTCAATTCAAAAGGAAATGACAAGAGCATGTCTATAATTAACACCAGTGTTTTGAAACCCGAACCGGTTATCGAACTGGAAGTCTTACTGGTTACCGGTTTGATCGGTTCAACCACCGGTCTAACCGGTGTGATGTCATAATTATGCAATAATTATATTTAATTATATATAATATTAAAAATATTAAAAAATACAAAAATATACCAAAAAAATAAAAATAAAAAAACAAAAAATAAAATTTTTATTGAACCAGTGGTCGGACAGGTCAAATCGGACCGGTCCGATCGGTCAATTGACCGATTTTGACCAGTTCTCACTGGTTCAATTGAGAACTGGTTTTTAAGGGTGAATCGGACCGAATAGCAGATCGGTCACGGGTCGAACCGGTCGGACTGGCCGATCCGATCCGGTTTTCAAAATAGAGATTAACACAGTAGGAACCTGTTGTACGATAGGATCCTATTTAAAAAAAGGAGTATGTTAAACGACAGGAACCTGCTAAACAAAAAGTACTGTTAAAAATAATTTAAAATAGAAGGCGTCTGTTAAAATGAAAGGAACCTTTAACAAGTTGAAAACAGACGAAGCTTACTATAACAATGAAGGAGCCTCTTGCTGAAATGAATAAACACACAATATAATGTGAAAATATAAAAGTTAAGAGAAGAGAGAGAAAGACGTAGTCGATTTATACTAGTTCGGCTTACAACCCAAACCTATGTACAGTCCCCAAGTTCAACTTGAGTATTTCACTATAAAAAACAAGTAGTAATTTGATGAGCCTCTCCAAGCTCACAAGTTAATATTTTTTAAGGTTCTCTAACCTTCCAAACTAGTAGTATTTAGCTAACACTTATAAGCTCTCAATAAAAAATGAAGTTTGCTCGATAAAAACTACATTGAAATATTTTCACTTTCTAAAGCACAAGAGATTTTACAATGATGTCACTTTTAAAAGAATTTATTTTATAACTGTATTTTGAAAGTATGATCTCTATTCACAAAAGTAGTTGCTCTTCCTTAAGTAGCCTTTTCTTTCTACTAACCATTACTTCACTTACATCCTTAGTCAACTGGATGGATTTAATTTCCAATAACTTCAACATCATCTTTGCCAAAAATCTTCTAGTAATCATGCAGCTAATATATGAACTTCATAATAAGTAGGATCCTTTTGGATAAACCATTTTTTAATAAGGTAAGTTCATAAAGAAGGTTCCTTTAAGAAGGAAAGCAATTATTCCCTAATTTTATTTCCTTTTAAGAATTATACCATTGTTTATATATAAGAAAATAAATCCAATTTGAAGTTTGAAATAAATAAGTTTATCATACCTTAAGCTAACAGAGCTAATGAACTACATTTTGAGGAATTAAGAGAACTAAAAATGAATGCAATTCTTCAAAAAATTGATCTAATTATTGTAATTTTATCTCTATTTATATTTCATAATATTAATGAATTGTATGATATTTTATTTTTATATGTTCTGGTGATGTTTATAAATGAAAGTAAGATGTGTATAACAGGTGTAATGGTAACTAAGTTTGAGTTTTATTTAAAAGGGGTGAATTGATTTTGTTTAGCGTTATGAACTATTATGATGCCAGGTGAGATAATTTGGAGATTGTAATTATATTTTGATGTTTAGTAATTGAGTTGGAAAGAAAAGGAATTGAGAAGTAGGGTATATAACTTGATATTATAGCTAATTGAGTATTAAACATAACTTTTATAAAAATTAAGTTAAGATGAAGACAATAAAAAATTAATAGAAAATATTACAAATGATAAGAGAAGGCTAACGTCGTAACTTCTTAATTTACTTAATAAGATGGCTAAACAAAGCTTAAACAATTAACCATGTAAGAAAAAACAAAATAGATAGACAATTAATCAAAAGACAACTAAGTATATAGAGAATAATTGTCATACGTTCTAAACCAAAAGTAACTTCGTAAAGATTAATCATGTCTTTATTTACTTTAAGCGAACGACTATATAACTCGTGATTTATGACCATCCAGAAGCCATTTTTCTTATTTTAGACAGCTTGTTATATCTAAATTATGGAGCATCATTAGTTATAACTAAAAAAGAAGATACATTCATAGAAAAATTGTTATTTAGAAGGTTGATTAAGAGGAAGAATAAGATTTTAATAGGTATTGATGAGTTATAGAAAGATTGGAAGGAATTATGAAACAAAGGAGAAATTTTAAGCTCTTTTAACATATATCTAGTCATAGTTTTGTACTTGTCATTATATTAATTTTATATTTTATATAAGAGTCTAACAATTTTTACCAAGATTTATGTTTAATGTTATATGATCATTATAATTTCATTAGTTGTGTAAATGTTAATTAGAAGTTGAGATTGTATATATGTCGTTACAAAGTATGGTTGTTGGATTATAATTAAATAAATTGTCAACAACTTAAAAACTATCACAATTTAGGTGTATTATGAGTAATCTAAGTTATGATTGAGTATGATAATATAGGTATAATTTGTGCAAGATACTGTGAACATATTTGTGATGTATAATGTTGTGTTCATCAACTTTAACTCTATAGATCTACTTATCCTTTCATGTAAAATTTGAGCATAAGATTTCCTTTTAAATTAAATTTATATTATTCCGACTAGCTTGCAAACCTTACATGTATATGTATATATGCAAGCATGTTCCTATAAGACAATGTTGGATAAAGTTTTAATTACTTACTCTTATACTTAAGTTAGCTTCTCATTTTCTTGAGAGATTTTAGAATACAGTTGTATCTTTTCTTAGTTACCTTCCTTTTCAATTTCACCTTACTTAGATAGGATTATATACGATTAGGAACGTAGAACCACTCCTACATATGTCCAGGCCTTAGGCTTTGAGTATGGGAGACTAAATGACAAGGATCTAGCAAGGGAGGAGTCGTATCCCAAAAGATGAAGTAGGTAGCATATATTAGTGAAGACCCAATGTGTACTATATTGTCAAAAGACCAAGGTGTGGGCTTCTTAAATACCATTTACAAGTTGTCAAAAGACCTAAAGTATGGGCCCTCTGACTTTGGGGAATGGGTTTAAGCTTATTACATATTATTTCCTGCCAATTTTCATCTATTAACCATACTAATGGAGCTTTGCAAGTCTCAAGTGTGCAAGTGACCAAAATTTTTAAAAGATTTCTAGTTAAATACAAGTATTATAATTAGTCAATCTTTTCAATTTATGACAGCTTGTCACCAACTTGTTAGTATTATGATCTAGAAGTCAATCATTAGATGGCCATATTCTAATAGTTATTTTCATGAATTGGATGGTTTATATCATTTTGTTCCAAGAGTTCTCATTATTTATGGATTATTCAAGTTGAGGACTTGGATTGTAAAATTCTGTAATAGAAAATAATAATTACTCTGAAATGTCCCTAATCTTGGTAATTAACATGGAATATTAATTGACCACTAAAAGATTAGTGTGTCGATTAAATGATGGTGATGTTCTACAAACCATTTGATAAGGAGTTATCGGTTTCATCACACAGATACATAAAGGAGATTATGGTATTTGACACACCTTAAATGAAATATTATCAGGATTGTGTTTATGTTATTAATGTTTCATGCGTGTTTTGAATTCTATGGTATGAGATGTTCATTTTCTTACATGAAAAATATGTATTTGTTGGTATTGTCCAACGCTAACCTTAACAGGTAGTTATACAGATAATGCTACAGTATGCATGACTTATATAGAAGATAAATGCTAATCAAGAATTTTATTGTCCCTCGTATATGATATGAGCGATAATATCTATAGGCCCTTGATAAAGTAATATTGTATGAATGCAATATGACTAAAGAGTTAATTATATTTACGATTTACTTTGGAGATCAAGAAAGAAAGAATAAATTGGCAAGAATGACGTATTCCAATTTTGCATTTATTCAGGATATTATGTGACAAGAGAATTGACATAGGCAATTATTGCTTTGGGATTGTGATTTGTGTACGATACTTATCATCTATGTCATTTGAGTAATTATAACGTATTTTGCTATATACCGCTTATGATCAATAGAATTAAGAGGAGTTTTAATTCTATTGTCAACGTAACATAGATAACAAATTTAATCATAAATAAATTCATTTGATATGTATGACATGTCATATAAATTTATTGCTCAACAAAATAATGCATATAATTATATGGTATAGTTATATGGTAATTGGGTCAAATGTTTTATTATTTTGAAGCGTGAGATTAAATGGCAAAGTGGCAATAAAATGAAAATATACATGGCCAACCTTGGTAAGGACGTGAGTTGTCCATGAAATAGGCATAAGGATGAGTTTAAAGCTCATTACTATTTTAGCCTTACACTTTACTTCTTGGTTGAATTTACATAAGGGCAAATGTGACAAATCAAGAGGCTTTATCAACCCTCATTTTGCCCAAAGGCAAGATGATATTCGATATTCTTTTTCTCTACTCCCAACTGCCATTTCTTTCCTTTGTTTTTCTAGCTATTGTTTTTTTTTTTCTCTATATCTTCCAAGTTGCTAATTATCTTTATCCCTCTCACAAAGCCAAAGTTAACTTTGCCATTTAGCTCATGTGTTGAGCAATCAATCACCCATTACATAGTTTATTTTGGGGAATTTTGGGATCAAAGTTAGGCCATTAAAGTACTATCTAGCATTGGGAAATAATGGATTTCTAATCAACCTTCGGTGAAAATCTAGGAGTGCATCTCATTTGGTACAAGGAAGCACAACCGAAAGCAAGGAGGTAGAGAGAGATAAGGTGGTGTTTGCTTCAACCTTTCATCTCAAGTTCCCTTTTATTTGGTTTGGAGACCAAATTCTAGGTATAATGATTTCTATGCTTTAATTTGTGCTATTTTGGTTTTTGAATTGGTTGACCGATAGTGGTAGCAAAGCTTAGGTCTGTTGTGTGACCAATTTTGACTAAATTAGTACAAAGTTATTACATGATAAGTTGGTTAATTGATTGCTTGTCTTATTGTAACATCCCACTACTATAGAGTATATACTCAAACATCTAGAGGACATTCAAATACATATCCTATGACAATGGTATGTTAGAGTAAACATAATCTCTTAAATGGCGTCAAAAAGAATATACAATACTTAAAAACATCAACACTTTATTTCATTCATTGACATAAGTTTACACTGTATTCATTGAAACAAATATTTACAATCCTTATACAAAAGTTCTACATGACAAAGAAACTACAAAACACAAACTATAACTCCTTTGATGTTAGTTGACAGACCTTTGAGCCATATCTTAATCCAAAATGTCCCTCTAGACAAATCTTAGGAACTAGGTCTCCTGTCTCGTACCTAAAAAGTCATGTTGTAATTTTTGATGAGTTTTGCGAACTCAATGAGTAAACCATCATTGATGATCTCACTCATGTCAAATACACAATATCACACATTTCGCATACATTCTTTCAGAACACAAATAATCTAATTATGGCACATCACTTTATTATCACAATTTCATAAAAGGATTTCATAATCACATATATAGAAGTCACTCAAGTATAGGATAAATCATCCAAAATTTTCATATATCAATTTATCCTACCACTTGGCATTTGTCCTAGTCCAAATGTACATTTTAATCCATCAATTTTCCAATCCATAACATTTAATTCCAAATTTTCTAATTGAAATCCAATCATACCAAAATTCAAGACATATCAAAACAAAATTCATATTATGGTCACTTAACATTTTTCATACTCTGGAATAAGTTAATTGTGTGCATATGCTAACTTGTAATGTGCACAAATATCAATTCATGTATGAATGCTAATTGAAGTAAATCACTTGTTAATATAGAAATCACGTATAATATGTAGAATACACAAGAAGGGGTTCAATTGTGTTAAATCGTCAAAGATATTAGTCTTTAAAAAACCTTCTTGAATTTCTTTGCAAATTCAAATGATTATAAAACAATTCACTTAAATCAATGAGTAATGCAATCACAAAAATTATTATCTACTCTTCTAACAATAAAAAATTAAAAAGATAAGGGTTAGAGAGTATGATGCGACGATTTTATACTGGTTCACTCTTAACCTTGGGTTACATCTAGTCCTCAGAGTTTGTCTGAGATTTCACTATACTCTTCAACATTATAAGTATTCTTTCTACACTTGCAGAGCCTATTCAGGTCTCCCTCACAAAGTATTCTTTATCTACTTTCTTAGCCTCTCCAAGCTCTAGCCTTTCTTTCACTTGGAAATATATTGTTTGAGCTTCACGTTACAGACGTATTTGCTCTCTTTCTTTCACACTTGAGTAGAGTTTTTCTAAGTATTGTACAATCATATTTTCTCTCTTGTACTGTATATTCGTTATTTTTTGTTTACGACTATACCTAGTATTTATAGCCTAAATCTTTAACTGTCTTCTTGAGAAATCTGCTTCTTGAATCTTCTAGAAACCGTTATTAGTTAAGTCTTGTAACTAACTCCAACTAACTAATTGGCTGATGTTCTAGAATATTTTTTATTTGCATCATTTGGTGTTGAGCTTTCGTCTTGTGTTGATCTTGTATCTTCTTCTGTTGACCTTGTATCTTCTTATATTAATCGTGTATCTTCTTATGTTGACCGTATTAAATGGACCATCTTGAGTTTTAAGTATCGTCGGGGTTTGACCATGTATCATGTCAAGTTGACTATTTGTGTCACTTACATTTTTCTGCGCACTTAACAAACTCATCAAAACAATTCACACATTTCTAAGATTATTATTATTTGATTGTTATCAAAATTAATAGAAGTGAAGTCTTCTTGTCTTAACAATCTTCCCCTTTTTGATGATAACAAATAATCATAATATTAAAAGATAAAAGAATATTCAGACGAATAAACAAATAATGTACAGACGAATAACAATCAAAACAATACACAAGATATGCATAAGATATACAATACTTTCTAATATTTTCCACTTTTCTCCCCTTTTCTCATATTCTCCACTTTTTTCTTTTCTCCCCCTATTTGTTATTAATAAAAAAGATAGCTCATCTTAGGCACCTCAGAATTTCAGAATACATATGTTGAATATCAGTGCGGATCATTCTGAGGTCTTGTTTAATAAAAATACATAGAAGTGTTATTTCCTTATGAAGATCACCCACTGAATGATCCAGTTCATCAACCTTAGTATGAATTTCCTCATTATTTGTAGCTAAGGTGTCCTAAACTTACTTCTACTTGTGACTAGCTTCAATCCAATTGATGAAATGCTTCAAGAACTCCGAATTAACAGTAGCATCTTGTTATATTTCACTAAGTGGATGAAGATGTTCAATAATATATGGTTGTCTAGGTGAATCGTCTAACCCTATGATTTTGATTGAGGGTAATTTGAAGGTTTGTTTTCCTTCTGGGAGATCAAGATCATCAGGTCTAGGTAATTTAAAAATTGGTTCCCCAAGAAGGTGTAACACATTTTTGACTAAAGGTATGAAACTTAGGGATCTGAAATGTGTGATTAAATGTACAAAGGTTTCTAAATTGAAATTGATACCTTCTATTGTGATACTTCTACACCTTCCTTTTGTCACTGTGCCAACTACCTTGAAACTTTCATCTTTGGTAGACACTCCAAATTGACTTCCTGATGCCTTTGATATGTGATGTGATACATAGAAACCTACAGGTTGAGCTGCATAACATGCATCGTCTATGTTCTTCATAGCCACTTGAATCTGTTCTTTAGTAAGATCATCTTCATGCTCTTCAGGAAACATCTTCTTCTTCCCTTTTTCTTCGTTTATTACGGGGGTTGGACGTCTTGGTTGTACATCTGGAACAATCTTTATTGTTGTTCTGCTTGTTATCAGATAGATAGTATAATGATCTTTTGTAATCTTCATTGGATATAGTTCTGACTTTTTATCTTGTAAAATACCATATAGTCTTCGCTCTTCATGACTGAGAAGATGTATTGTCTGACCATTTATTGGTATAGGCTCAACTTGTACCTTGACTATCTGCTTAAAAGGTTCTCTGATAATAATTGAACTTCTGTTTTGATCAGGTACTGATTCTTCTATAATCTTCATTTTCAAATCCTTTTTCTCGATTGGTTAAGGAGGGTTGTAAAGTACTAGCTGGTGTTCAACTATCTGTGCCTTTTGTGGAACATTAGATGAAGAAACCTTTTTCTGACTAAGCTTCATTTTCTTTTGTTCTTCTGCTAGTTTGTAAGAGAGTTGTTGTTGAGGCTTCTTCCTCTCAATTACTAACTTCCTTCTTATCTCTGTCTCTCCAGATGATTGTGCCGATTGAGTTTGAAGGATAGAGATAATTGATTTGGTAGGCTACTGTTGTTGCTTTTGCTTCTCATAATCTTCACCAAGAGTCAGAACTTTCTGCTTCTTCTGTTCTTATTGTCATAAGGTCAATAATCTTGGTGACCTTCTTGACTATTTGGGCTTTTCTGATTAGAGCATCTTAGCCTTCCTCTTCAAAGACACTTATTGAGTTGATTGTTGAACCTTGCTTTGCTCCCACTGTAGAATTGCCTTGACTTGTATTGGCACATCAGACGATTGTTCAACCTTTTCTTCTACGAATATTCTTCCTATCGATTAAGGTTTTGTTTGTATTTCAAACGGAACAAGTTTACTCCTGCTTCTTCTTACTATAAGCTCCCCCTCAGACTTTGCTTTTGGTGTAAAACCTGTTGGACCCCGATCTTTTAGTGAAATTAGAAATTATTACATGAAATTAAATGAATGATTTTGTATATGAACTTTGT
>JANVCQ010000003.1:30489310-30500435 GCA_025531925.1 Erythroxylum plowmanianum
CGAGTCGTGGCCTCACCCTTGACCAAAGAGGACAGTACCTTTGAAGGTTGGATGCCGCGGTATAACCCGCAAACACCTACGGGTGGGGGGTGGGGTCCAACAGCACATCACTTTATCATCACAATTTCATAAAATATTTCATAATCATATATATACAAATGCATATGCATATGAGACTCCATATTCATTATTATTTTTTGTGACCAAGTGCCTTTTAGATACAGACACAGATACATATACTAGCCTATTAGGCTCAGTTAGGTGCAGAAATTACAGAGCAAAGCTCTACGTGTAGAATTATGAGCTTAAAGCATTACGTGTAGAATTCTGAGCTTAAAGCTCTTTTAGACTAGCTACTCTGATCACAACGCCTTTATCTGAACATGCATTTTATGAAATACATCAAATAACAAAATATGACATGTATAGCATTCACTTATAATGCACAGATAGAATCTCATATTCATTGGACCTCAGTTCAACATTCAACTTTCATTCAATATTCAGATATCATTCATAATTCAAATGCAAACAGATATCATTCAAATGTTAGATGCAAACAGAACACTTCTAATACATTCCCTAAAATCAAACTCCTCAAACTATTAAAGTATGGAATTCACAAACAAATCACAAACAATTCAATAATTTGAAGTTAAACAGAACAAATCAAGCCTAGGAAGATCATCTAGGTTGACTCACAATACGCTCCAATATGCTATTGCCTGGATGGTCGGTTCGGCAATGTCTGACTGGCATTTGACTTGAGCGTCTAAAATCATACAATTCACACATAATTTACATTACAAAGTCGATCAATCAAATACTTATTCATTTGTGCATATATATACATATGTTATGTTCAATGCATGCTCAAAGACTATTCCGAGCATATTTCCTTAATTCACATCTAATGATCATTCATACTTCAAAACTCATATATGTCTCATTTGAACTTAGGTTAACACCTCAAATTATAATATCATCAGTCAATCATTCACCAATGTTATTCTAACATTATATGATTATACAATATCCAAACTCTCATTCATTATTATAACATCTTCAAAATTTCAGACCTAAACATTTGGTAATAAACAATCCACTATTAATGAATTCAGATGACAATAAATTTTGGTGGATAGGAAGAGCAATGTGTGAGGAGTTTGTGGTCAAAATTTCAAGTCAATCAAAGGTCCAGAGAAGAAGTTATGATCAAAAGAATGAAGGGTGTTTAAAGCTGTCAAACAGCAAGATACATGATTGTGCACTTCTAATTGATCCTCCCCTGTCACGATCGTGCAAGCCCTTCATGACCCCTTTCTGTCATGATCGTGCACTACCTCTTATTCAAGCTTCATTCCAGCTCTTCTCAAAATAGACTTTTGGGACAATTTTGTATGACCATTTTGACAAGAAAAAAGAAGGATTTAGGCAAAATATTCTTCTAAACAACTTCTCCTTTATGTATTAAGTTTCTAATGACACCAATTTCATGCAATTTGGTTCAGTATTCTGCAAGATATACCCAAAATGCTATAGAATATTCTCAATTAGTGATAGAATCCAAAAACTCAACTTCAAGCCAAATTTTGAAACTCTTTGAAAAATAATTAAAATTCTATTCCTTCATGACAAATATATTCATATGTCTCTAGTTTAATATAAGCTTACAAAACTCCCATTTGGACGTCTACAAATCAAGTTATGGCCAAAATACCAATGCATGTTTAGTGAAAACACTACAGCTAACATATTCCAGCAATTCTTCACCAATATGACATATTTCGGTCCAATTTAAACATTATTCTTATATCATTTGACATGCCATAAAACTAAGATTGTTACTTACCTATTAGGCTTCCAATTTAGCTCAAAACTCCATATTATACTAGTCCTCCCAAGCAAGCAAAAATCAATGCAAATTTATAATCACATTCAGCTAGTTTTTCGGCAATTTGGTGAAGGATATACGTATGGATTTCATGCAAAAAATTGGCTAGGGTTTAAGACAAAATACAAAGAAAGAGTTGGAGCAATTTTGGTGAAGAAACAAAGGAAAAAATCAGCAAAACTCAGCTGCAAAAACTGGCTACATCACATGCTAGGTGTCAATGTCTAAACTCACCATATGTCTTAAGGCATATAATACATTTGCCCATTTCCTATGCGACTATTAGTCACCAATTAATCAGTCCATATCTCTTATTATAATTAGTCCACATGTCACATAATAATTGGTCCATTTGTCATATACTAATTGATCCAATTGTCATTTAACTACTAGTCTATTTGTCACCAATTTAACTATGCCAATTGTCACTCAATTATAGGCTAAATCATCCAAAATTTTCATGTATCAATTCATTCTACCACTTGGCATTTGTCTTAATCCAAATGTACATTTTAATCCATCAATTTCTCAATCCATAACATTTATTCCAAATTTTCTAATTGAAATCCAATCATACTAAAATTCAAGACATATCAAAACACAATTTACATCATGATCACTTAATATTTTTCATACTCCAGAATAAGTCAACTAAGTGCATATGCTAACTTGTAATGTGCATAAATATCAATTCATGTATGAATGCTAATGTTATGCATGTATATGCAATATTTAATCTAGGGTTAAACCTTAAGCATATTCCGGAAAAATGAGATATTACACTTATAGTTTAGTTATTTTGTGCATTAATAAATCTGATATAAACCTTTTTTTTTCCTATAACTGATTGGGTGTTATTCTGGGTTTTACTCATTGATTTGATTGTGTTTTAAGAACTAGGAACAATTAATTTAATTGTAATATTAATTGCTAGCAAGGAATGTCAAGGATTAAAAAAGTTGAAAATTTTCCAACCTCAGTTTGCACTTGGGTTCTCATTTTTCGTCCAGTTGTTTTGGGATATTCCTAAACCAAGTTAATAGGATTGTTATTTAGGTTATAAAGGTTATGTCTATGTGATAGATTAATTTTATAAGCCTTTCCAATACATTTTTTATTTTCAGATTTATTAATGGCCTTAATTGACAAAATGTGCTTATGACTTTTATTACATGGAATTTTTGTGGGAAATTGCCATGTTTAAATATTAGAAACTTTTTGATATCCAATGGAATATATATTTTGTCGTGTATATTTTTGGGCTACAAATTTGCAATTGATATATTTATTAATGGTGATTAAATTGTTCATACGGGAAAATGCAAATGCTGCTTTTGTTTTGGCACTAACTTGTTTTTGTAGGGATGAAAGCTAGTTTTATATGGCCAAAATGTCGATGCCTTGTATTGTATTGCTTCTTTGTGAATGAATGTAAAGTGGCCTTTGGTGTCCCTTAAAGTTAATTAATTAGATTAATTAATTAAGCAAGTATGTTAACTTGCTTTTAATGCAATTCATTCTTTTGAGGCTTGCAGGCCTATTATATTTGGGTTAGGGATTTAAAAAATGTAATTTTAATTTCCTTTTAGAATAGTTCTACTTTGGAATGGGCATTTAAATTTGATGTTTTGATTCGACCATAAAGATGGTGGAAAACAATAAGACGCGAGAAAAGTTTCCATAAAGGCCATACAAAACTCGCAGCATATGTCTGGTATCATTTGTGATGCTATGAATTTCATAGGCTAGGTATAGATGTACGTTAACATGGCCACCACGGGTAAGATAACTAGAGGTGTAAAATTAACATGAATGTCATATATAAACTCTTAACTTAAGGATTAACAATTTCTTGAGTTATATGGAATAATTCGAAATTGTAATTAATATGATTTACAGATTGTGTGACAATTTGATGCCTAAATTTTTTTAAAGAAACATCCCATATAATATTTAGTGGGGTATGTATAACATGCCAAACCAAATAGAGCGAGGTTTACTTAACAAAGGAACCAAAATAATTTTAGACCTTGGGGAAAGGTTTTTGTTGACATTAGATGTTAACAATCCAAGAGTCACATACGCTATAATTAACAAAGAGTTGCTTACTTAAAATAGCTAAGTTCAAGTTTCATGTCGCTGCTAACTTGTTCTTAGTAAAGATAAGGATCTTGAACCTACTATAGAAGGGACTAATTTTAAAAGTTGTAGTGGAAATTTTATTTTGGAAATAAAACATTTACGTGAACTTAACTAAAAAATTTTAAATGTTGTAGATTATATCGAATCAATCTCCCTCTTTTTGTTCTATATTGGACAAGGACAAATTGAACCCCAACGGTTCAAATTTTATGGATTGGCATAGAAACTTGGGAATCGTTCTCAGCCAAGAGTGAAAGGAATATGTCTTAAATGCTTTCTTTCTCGAACGATCATTTGAAGGAGCCACTAAGGAATTCGTCAACATTTACAACAAGAACTCATATGATAAGGTTGATATACAATGCCTCATTGTAGTGACGATGCCACTAGAATTGCAAAAGCAATTTGAGTTGAACACATTGTACCATATCATGGAGCAGCTCAAGAAAATGTTTCTTAAGCAAGCTCATGTTTAGAGGTATAACATGACCAAGTCTCTTCTGGCTGTTAAAATGTCAGGGGGTATCTCTATCAGCACTCACATGCTCAATGTAATGAGCCTTGTGGAGCAATTGGATAGGCTAGGTCTCCCATTAGACCCAGGGTTGTCCACTGACATTGTCCTCAACTCTTTTCCTCCATGCTATTCGTCGTTCATCATGAACTACCATATGCATATGATGGAGAAGAATTTGAAGGAACTCTATAAGATGCTCAAGACTGTTGAGCGGGAAATGAAGAAAGGCAAGAACAAGTGCAAAGTTAAGAAAAAGGGCAAAGGTGACAGAGGAAAGGCTCAAGTGGTGGCTTCAAACACTTCCAAGTCCAGACCCCTTTTGATGTCGAGTACTTTATTGTAAAGGCAAAGGATATTGGAAAAGAAATTGTCCTAAATATCTTGAGGATTTGAAGTGTGGAAAGATTCCATCTTCTTCTTTAGGTATATATGTTATTGAGATTAACCTTGCTACCTCTATTTTTGATTGGGTATTGGATACCAGATCTTGTGCTTCATTTTTGTTCAAATATGCAGGCATTAAAGGATAGGAGGTTACTTGGAACGGGTAAAGTGCAACTGCGCATCAGAAATGGTGCAAGTGTTGTAACCATTGTTGTTGGGTGCGTTAAGTTGCATTTGCCCAGTAGGCTTGTAATGGAACTTAAATGTGTATATTTTGTTCCGTCCATCTCTTGAAACATTATCTCCATCTCTTGTTTGGACAACGATGGTTTCTCCTTTACCATCTCAAATAAATCTTATTCATTTTATAGAGATAGTTTGTTTTATAGATCTTCTTGTGTTAAGAATGATCTATACTTACTTTAGATGGATAAACAGGTCCTTAATGTTAATAACAAAAGGCTCAAGATTTGTCATGAGAGTACTACTATTATGTGAAATTGTCGCTTAGGTCATATAAATGAGAAGCACATTAAGAAATTGCAAGAAGTGGGATTTCTTTGTTAATTTGATTTGGAATCGATTGGGAAATGCAAATCTTGTCTACTTGGAAAAATGACCAAGAGACCCTTACTAAGAAAGGTAAGAGGGTAAGTGACTTATTAGGTCTAATACATAGTAATCTATGTGGACTAATGATTACCAATGCCCGAGGTGGTTTTCAATACTTTATCACATTTACTGATGATTTCAATAGATATAGTTGTGTCTATTTAATGAGATATAAGTCTGAAGCTTTTGAAAAGTTCAAATAATTTAAGAATGAAGTTGAGAACTAACTCTAGAAAAAGGTTAAAGTCGTGCGATGAAATTGTGGAGGCGAATACTTGAGTTATGAGTTTGATGTTTATCTTAGAGAGTGTGGGGTTGTCTCAGAATTTACCCCTCTTGGAACGCCTTAATGGAATGATGTTTTTGGGAAGCGAAATCGAACTTTGTTAGACACGGTTTAATCTATGATGATTCAAATCGAACTTCCAATCTCGTTTTAGGGATATGCTCTTGAAACCACTGCATTCACATTAAATAAGGTTCCATCAAAGCCTGTAGAAAGGACACCATATAAGATCTAGTTTGGCAAAGTGCCTAGCATGTCATTTCTAAAGATTTGGGGTTATGAGGTATATGTCAAACATTTACGTCTGATAAGCTTTGCCCTAAATCAAACAAGTGCTTCTTTGTGGTCCTAAGGAAACTAAAGGATACTACTTCTATCACAAGTCAGAGAATAAAGTGTTTATCGCTCGACATGGTGTGTTCTTGGAGAAAGAGTTTCTCGTAAGAGGAAATAGTGTGAGTAATGTTAGACTTTAAGAAATTAAGGAAACACTATAAGATAACGAGGCCAGTGGTAGCCACGTTGACCCACCCCTAGATGCTTCTATTAGTAGGCACCAGGTACAACTAACTCCACAAGTAGTTGTGGAAGAGGCTCATGACCAACATCCAACTAAATCGACATAACTCAAAGTTGAAATTGAACCACAAGGAGTTATGGAGAAAGGTCAACTAGAAGTAGTTCCATTGTCAAGGTCAACTAGGGTAGCCTATGCACTTGAGAGGTATATGGGACTACATAAGGTGATGGTGTTGGACACCAGAGATCCATTGACCTATAAGGAAGTAATAGACAGGCTAGACTCCGAGGAATGGCTTGGAGCCATGAAATCCGATATACAATCCATATATGACAACCAAGTTTGAAACTTGGTTAATCTTCCTATTGGCATAAAACCCATTGAAAACAAGTGAGTTTTTAAAAGGAAGATAGATATAGATGGAAATTTGACTACTTACAAAGCATGACTTGTTGCGAAAGGTTTCAGATAGTTCAAGGAGTTGGTTATGATGAGACCTTCTCGCTCGTGGCTATGTTTAAGTCAATTCAGATCCTTTGAATAGTTGTCGCTTTTCATGATTATGAAATATAGCAAATGGATGCCAAAATCACTTTTCTAAATGGAGATTTAAAAGAGAATGTGTATATGACATGGCCAGAGGGTTTTGCGGATCCAAAAGTTGCTAAGAAGGTGTGCAAACTTCAAAGATCCATTTATGGATTAAAGCAAGCATTATGGGGTTGGAACAAACACTTTGACAAAGAAATAAAAAAATTGATTTTGTCAAGTGCGAGGAAGAACCTTGTGTGTACAAAAGGATTAGTGGGAATGCAATAGTCTCCTTGGTGTTGTATGTGGATGACATACTTCTCGTCAATAATGCTTTATTGGAGTTCATCAAATCCTTGTTAATGAAGGCATTCTCAACGAAGGATTTAGGCGAGGTTGCCTATATCTTGGGCATTAAGATCTATAAAGATAGATCTAAGAGGCTCATTAGATAAAGTGTTAAAGAAGTTCAACATGCAGGATGCCAAGAAAGGTTTCTTGCCCATGTCACATGGTATTCTCAGCAAGAACCAGTGTCCTTCAACACTTGGTGAGCTGGATGTGATGAGTAAAGTTCCATATGCTTCGACAATTGGCTCTATCATATACACCATGATATGCACTGGCCCTGATGTACTATATGCTTTGAGTATGACCAACAGATATCAGGCTACTCCAGACTTAGCGCATTGGACTACGGTTAAGAATATACTCGAGTACTTGAAAAGGTCTAAATATATGTTCCTTATCTATAGCGGGAATAAGGGGTTATGTAATATCCCAAACCACCCACCCATAGATATTATCCGCTTTGGGTTTCCCCCTCGAGTCAAACCCCTCACGGTTTTTCTCTTTCCACTCTTAAGAAGACACGCCTTAGGGGGGATGTATCTATACCCTTATAAGGCATAGTTCGTTCTCCTCTCTAACCGATGTGAGATATCACAATCCACCCCTTTAGGGCATAGCCCCTTTAGCACCCAGTGTCCTACGCTAGCACAACAGTTTGAAAATTGGCTCTGATACCATTTGTAACAACCTAGACAATATGAGGGGTTTAGCCCGAGGGGCAACCCAAAGCAGACAATATCTGTAGGCGGATGGTCTAGGTTGTTACAAATGGTATTAAAGTCGGTACTCGAATTGTTGTGCTAGCTAGGCTGGGCCATAAAAAGGGTTGGGTCCTAAGGGCATGGATACCTCTCCCCCACTAGACGTATTTTTCTAAGGGTAGGAAGAGCAAAACTGTAAGGGGTCTGACCTAAGGGGCAATCCAAAACGAATAATATCTGTAGGTGGGTGGTCTGGGCTATTACAGATCACACCGATGCTAATTTCCAGACTAACTGTGATAAAATGAGATCGCAATCGGGGTATGTTCATCCTCAACAGAGGAGCTGTAAGCTGGAAGAGTTTCAAACAAAAGACCACAACTGATTCCACCACCGAGGCTAAATACATAGCCACTTTCGAAGCGGTTAAAGAGAGATGTTGGATCAAAAAGTTAATCTTTGAACTTGAAGTAATTCCTAGTGCCACTGGACCAATTGAGATCTATTGTGACAACAATGGGGTTATTGCTCAAGCGAAGGGACCTAGGTCATACTAAAGGTCCAAGCATGTTCTACGATGATATCACCTTATACGAGAGACCGTAGAGAGGAGTGATGTAAAGGTTTGCAGAGTTGATTCGATCAGGAACACAGTTGACCTGCTAACAAAACCTCGTTCTCATGCTAAAGACGTGATCACACTGCATCAATGAGTATTTGATACATTGGAGATTGGCTTTGAGTGCATTTTTTCTTTATGCATAAAGATGCATTTTGTTCATGAGGCTACATTTGTTTATAGCTTTTATGCATAGAGTTGTATTTGAATTGGTTATAGCTTAAGTGAGAGATTGTTAGTGTTATGATCTAAAAGTCAATCATTAGATGGTTGTATTCTAACAGTTATGTTCATGAATTAGATGGTTTATATCATTTTGTTCCATGAGTTTTCATTATTTATGGATTATTTAAGTTAAGGACTTAGATTGTAAAACTCTGTAATGGAAAATAATGATTACTCTGAAATGCTACTAATCTTGGTAATTAACATGGAATATTAATTAATCATTAAAAGATTAGTGTGTGGATTAAATGATGGTGATATTCTACAAACCATTCGATAAGGAGTTATCAGTTTAATCACATAGAAACATAATGGAAATTATGGAATTTGATAGACCTTAAATGAAACATTATTAGGATTGTGTTTATGTCATTAATATTTAATATGTGTCTTGAATTCTATGGTATGATATGTTCATTTTCTTACATGAGAAATATGTATTTGTTGGTATTGTCCAACACTAACCGTAACAGGTAGCTATACAAATAATGCCACAGTATGCATGACTTGTATGGAGGATAAATGCTCAATAAGAATAATGTTGTCCCTCGTATATCATATGAGCGATAAAATCTATGGGCCCTTAATAAAGTAATATTGTATGCATGCAATATGATCAAGGAGTTAATCATATTTATAATTTACTTTGAAGATCAAGAAATAATAAATTGGTAAGAATGACATATTCCAATCTTGCATTTATTCTGAATATTTTATGACAAGAGAATTGGCACGGGCAATTATTACTTCGGAATTGTGATTTGTGTATGATATTTATCATCTATGTCATTTGAGTTATTATAATGTATTTTGCTAGATATCACTTATGATTTATAGAATTAAAAGGAGTTTTAATTTTATTATCAACATGACATTAATCCCAATGGGTAATACCATAAAAGATTTGATTAAAAAAAGAAAATTATCCTAGTAAATCATGTGGAGATATGAATATAATGATAAAATTAATTATAAGTGTTATAATTATTTTGATCGTCATATGGTATTAGAATAAATGTTATTATATAACAAATTTAATCCTAGATAAATTTATTTGATATGTATGACATGCAATATAAATTTATTGCTCAACAAAATAATGCATATAATTATATGGTATAGTTGTATGGCAATTGGGTCAAATGTTTAATTATTTTGAAGCATGAGATTAAATGACAAAGTGGCAATTAAATGAAAATTTGCTTAGCCAACCTTGGTAAGGACATGAGTTGTCCATAAAATGAGCATAAGGATACGTTTAAAGCCTTAAGACTATTTTAGCCTTACACTTTATTTCTTGGCTTTATTTACACAAGGGCAAATGGGACAAATTAAGAGGCTTTCATCATCATCATTATCACCCAGTCCGAAATCCCGCAATGAAGCGGGATCTGGGAAGATCTGATAGTATGTAACCTTACCCTTACATAGTAGAGAGGCTATTTCCGGTAGACCCATATGCAAATGAGACAATATAAAAGTGATGTAAGTTACAGAGAAAAGGTAAAACTAGCACAAAAAATTTCTATGTAACTAAAGTTACAATAAATACATAAAGAAATGAAAATACAAGTAATAGGGAATACCTGATGGAGTCCAGATCTACGAGTACCTGATAGGCTACAAAGTCCGTCCCTTCTTATCTCTAAATAAGTGAGGAGACCTTCCTCAAAGACCCTAAAGGTATGACATCTTACTGTCCCCCCACATCTTTCCTGTAAAGCCAAGTTTAATGGTCGTAAACCTTGTCCAATACTTACCCTTATAAAAGGGAGAGAGGACGTTGGGTATAACTTCCTACGTGCTAATCTGCACATCGTGAATCATCATCTCCTAATAACTGTTGTACTGTTTCAGCTAACTTTAAATTAAGAGGCTTTATCAACCCTAATTTTGTCCAAAAGCAATATGATGTTTGGTATTCTTCTTCTCTCCTCCCAGCTACGTTTTCCAGTAGCTATTTTTTCTTAATCTCTTCATAGTTTCCGGTTATCTCTATCCCTCTTACAAGGACAAAATTAAATTTGTCATTTAGCTCACGTTTTGAGCAATCAATTACCCATTACATAGTTTATTTTGGGGATTTTTGGGATCAAAGTTAGGCCATTAAGTACCATCTAGCATTAGGAAATAATGGCTTTCTAATCAATCTTTGGTGAAAACCTTGGAGTGCATCTCATTTGGTGCAAGGAGGCATAATCGAAAGTAAGGAGGTGGAGAGAGACAAGGTGGTGTTTGCTTCAACCTTACATCTTAAGTTCCCTTCTATTTGGTTTGGAGACCAAATTCTAGGTATAATGATTTCTATGCTTTAATTTGTGCTATTTTGGTTTTTGAATTGGT
>JANVCQ010000003.1:30505501-30522326 GCA_025531925.1 Erythroxylum plowmanianum
GATTGTTAGACATTTTTGTCCTTAGGGACAATTTTGTCCATGTCTCATAAAGTTGGACTAACATTAATTACAATTTTAGTTTTTAAATAAATTATCAGTTAAGTTACGTCATTTGATCCAGATAAAGATAATAAAGTGGCCCAATAAATGATCTAGATTAATGAGTCAAAGTCCGGGTAAAAAATATGTCCTGATTAGTGTGAACCGGATCCATATCGGCCTTGTGCTGGGGAAGTCCGATATGGAAGCTATATAAAGGTAAGGTCTCCTGCAGTTACTCAAGAGTTCATTCACGAGCGTAAGGATTCTTAACCCGTTAAGGAAGCTCGTGATTTGAGGAAACTGTAGAAATGTCTAGCCTGTGAGTCGATGATCACTTTCCACTAAGGTCCTGGGAGATTCGGAGGCGTTTGGATCTCGAAATCGACATCGGAATCAGAGATGGAACCGAAATCCGGGTATTTCGCATTACCTTCATTTTTAATCTTTTAATGTAGATCCGGGATACGTAATAAGACTCTCTCTACGTATTACATTCATTTCTACTTAAACTTCCTTGGTTTGTGGGATTAATTGAATGAATATCCAAGAACCATAATCTTTACTAGAAACAACTCCTACGATGATAGATAATGGTCAGCTTTGTTTGACATCTATTCCCCTGCGCTCCAAATAATATGGGAGCCTTTCAGCTCGTACAACTCTCTGCCCTTACGGTGCAGTCTCCGTATTAGCGATTAAACTATGGATACGATTTAAAAAAAAGGGTCATTTTCTTTTTTTCCCGGAAAATGTCCTCGCGACAGATCGTTTTAGCTTCTGAAGAAAAGAAGTGGATCAGTTAACATACCTAGAAGTATTAAGTATAGAAAGAGTATTTTCTATCAATTTCAAATTGAAATTGAAGCGACTGATCTTTTTTCATATTCTGGAATGGCACCAAACGAAATAAAGAAGGGGTCCAATTGTAACTATGGCCAGTTACTGGATTCCCGACTCTGGTGGATATCAGAAGTCTTGAACACTTTTCACTACTGGATCCAATTGCCAAGCCAATTAGAGTGAATTCCATTTTGTTATTGGAGTTGCTGCTGGTTTTGGTGTGTAGGTGTTAGTCTTGCAGATCCGCGCACTCGCCATAGAAATCAAGCTTGCTTCCAAGTCGATACAGCCCCTAATCAATTAGAACTATACCAAGTTCTAAATAAACAAGTATTCCCTACAAAGAATGTGATATGTAAAAACCCGTTGGCAATGTGTACAACTCACAATAGTTACAATTTACCTTTTGTCCGTTAGCCGTTTAAAACTCACAATAGTTACAATTTACCTTTCGTCCCTGTTTAAGTTTTTTAAAACTAAGGATTGGTGGGGTGCGCCAGGCCCTTGCAGTAGTGTAAGGCATGGACGACGCACGAGGACTCCAGTAGCAAGCCACTGTGATTGAGTCCTCCCCCTAGAAAAATAAATTTAATATCATGTGAGCCAATGGCTCACGTATCAGATATTAAACTGATAAGAACAGATACTACACTTGATCTTAGCCAAAAGGCCGAGAAAGGTATGCTTCTGGGCGTTGTCTTTGCTTTCGTCTTATAGTTTGGTTTCGGCTATTGTGTTGTCTCTCTTACAATGTGGGATTTAACGTTAGAGGTACACCTAACGAATTGGACACCAAAATATAAAAAAATCTGATGAATCAGCCAATGGACCTGGGCCGAGCTACTGACGGAAATATTTATCAAATATAAACATTATTTGATTTAAATAATAAAAGTATTGATGAAAAAAATGATTTTTTTTCCAGATAAACTGAAATTTGAATTTAGGCAATAAGAGAAAGTTTTGTATTCCTCAACCAAAACGATATATATCTGATTTTGTTATTGAATATTTGCAATTAACTGATATGTCAAAATGATTTAATTATGTTTAGTTTCATTTTTTCTTATTAATTTAGATTTTTAAATTTTATATTTAAAATATCATAATTTCATATAGTACTACTCTTATCATAATATCTTTTTTATGATATCTATACTTAATTAAAAGTGGCTTGTTATATTATATATGTGAAATTTAATCTAATCTTTGTATAGCCACTTGAATTTATTTAAACTATTAGTAAATGGTTCAATAGGAGCAACCCATTTGTTTTTCTTCCTAATGCTAATAGTAAAAGGGTGCATTTTTACTTTTTTGTTGTAGTTTTTAGTTCTTTTATTTTTAATTTTGTTTTTAAATAAATTGTTAATATCAATGCAGTTATATTTTTATTACTGATAATAATTACATATTAGATAAAACTTAAAGATAAAATATGTTTAATTAATTAAATTTATTTTAATCTCTTATATAATATTTATTAATAAATCATTATCATAATTATTTTATTTTAAAGAATTAATTTTTATTTTAAATTATTTATTTAAATTTTATTTATTTTGAATATAATTTAAATTAATTATGTTTATTAATAATTATTTATTTATTTAATTTAATTTAATTATAAATAAATTAAATTAATCATAATTTTACTAATAATTAATTTAAATCAATTAATTATATTATATTATATTAATAACTAATATATCAAATAATTAAATAAGATATATTTAGTTGGTACTAAACCGGATTATAAAAAACAAAATCCACTTTTTGTAGTTTTCATAAAATTTTAAAAGGAAACCAAAATATAAAAAAAAGCTAAAAGCTCAAGCAAATAAATTTTCTTACTAAATTTAAAAATTAAAATAGAAGTAGAAACTTTCAAATATTTATGCTTTCTATTATATAATAAACACTCCTACATATCCACGATAGGATGAAATGAGATTATTATATACGTGAAGAAGGTCAGCTACGAATTTCAACCTTACAATCTAGTTCTAATTTTGATGAGAAGTATTATTGTCATGTATCAAAAATAAAGTTTTGTTTTTCATTCAAAATAACGATATTTGAAAATAACTAGTAATTACATTTATTTGATAATTTTAATAAAGTATTATATTTTATTCCTTCAAGCTAAAAACTATAAAACAATTACTTTGCAAAGAGAACCTAACATACTAAGGTATTCATATGATTTGGAATCCTTTCGTAATTATCTCATGTTGGGTTAACAACAACAATATAACGCACTTGGACAAGTTATATAACTATCATTTAATTTTAAGAATCATTTGGTTCTACTTTTGTTTTCGGTTTTTAATTTTAATTTTTAATTTTTGGTTTTTAATTTTGATTTTCTGCTGAGATCTATAAAATAAAAACTGAAAATAAAAATCTATTCGATTGAGATTTGTAATAAAAAACTAAAAACAAAATGTTTAATTTTATCATACTGATTCTATTCTTCTAATTATACTATTAAAAATATTGTGTTTTTAAATAATTAATTCTCATTACAGCTAAAATTAAAACATATGCAAATTAATATAATTAAAAAATGACTCTAGTTGTCTCACTATGTCCCATAATCATCAAGAAAATTCGTTACTTGGTCCTCCACAATAAAATGACTTGTTGCCTTTAAGCCTCCTAAACTCTTCAAGTCATTACATAAGCTCAAGAAGATACCTAAGAATGCATAAGAAAATATAGGAAATAACAAACAATAGCAGATAATTGGGATGCTTACAAATAATAGACCATAAACTCATCACAAAATTTTGTTCAGCTTCTGTGTTTCCTCTTCTAAGTTTATGTTTGTGTGGGGTACTCTCTGGTCTCTACATGTTGTACAGATGTTGAGCCTTCGGTGCTTCGTCAACTAAAAGTTTCATGGCTCTATAAACACCATACACTTCACCACACCTAAAACTAGAATGTTGCGTTTTTTAACTTGGGTTTCATCCTGACATTCAAATTTAAGGTATTTTTAAGGTGTAAAATATTTAATTTTATCATACTGATTCTATTCTTCTAATTATACTATTAAAAATATTGTGTTTTTAAATAATTAATTCTCATTACAGCTAAAATTAAAACATATGCAAATTAATATAATTAAAAAATGACTCTAGTTGTCTCACTATGTCCCATAATCATCAAGAAAATTCGTTACTTGGTCCTCCACAATAAAATGACTTGTTGCCTTTAAGCCTCCTAAACTCTTCAAGTCATTACATAAGCTCAAGAAGATACCTAAGAATGCATAAGAAAATATAGGAAATAACAAACAATAGCAGATAATTGGGATGCTTACAAATAATAGACCATAAACTCATCACAAAATTTTGTTCAGCTTCTGTGTTTCCTCTTCTAAGTTTATGTTTGTGTGGGGTACTCTCTGGTCTCTACATGTTGTACAGATGTTGAGCCTTCGGTGCTTCGTCAACTAAAAGTTTCATGGCTCTATAAACACCATACACTTCACCACACCTAAAACTAGAATGTTGCGTTTTTTAACTTGGGTTTCATCCTGACATTCAAATTTAAGGTATTTTTAAGGTGTAAAATATCGATTTTAGATGCCAACATGAAAAATGATATAAGTTAACCATGAATATGGAATCAAGTTGTTGAGATATGGAGCCTGATAAAATATACTGGACTTTACATCAGCCCTACGTTCACGGATCCAACTAAAAAAAACCTAGCATTATATCTTTTGTATTCTATTCTCCTAGTGTATCATGTTATCGAAAAAAACAATTCACAGTGAATAAAAAACCCTAGCCGCCTGTGGACTTAGCCGTATTTTGGTGAACCACGTAAATCTGTATGTTCATTTATTTTCGCATTGTTCTTTGATTATTGTGATTGATCGTCCATAACAATTGGTATTAGAGCTTGGTTCGTATCACAACAATCTGAAAAGATGGAAGACGCGAAGTTTCAAATTGAGAAATTTGATGGAAACGATTTTAATTTTTGGAAGATGCAGATGGAAGATTATCTGTATCAGAAAAACCTCCATGAACCCTTGTTAGGGATGAAGCCAGAAACCATGAGATAGGAGGTTTGGGATTTAAAAGATCGGCAGGCGCTAGGGTTGATTCGTTTGTCGTTGACGAGAAACGTTGCTTTCAACATTGTTAAAGAGACAATAACTACAGGAGTACCGAAGGCGTTGTCTAATATGTACGAAAAACTGTCGGCTATCAATAAGGTATATCTGATGCATCGTTTGTTCAATTTGGAGATGTTTGAAAGTGAATCTGTCACAGATCATATTAATGAATTTAATATGATTATCAGTCAATTAAGCTCTGTTGATATTAATTTTGATGATGAGATTAGAGCCCTGATTTTGATGTCCTCTCTACTCGAGTCGTAGGATACTATTGTTTCCGCAATTAGCAGTTCGCGTGGGTCTGAGAAGCTAAAGTTTGATGAAGTTCGAGATGTTGTCTTGAGCGAGAGCATTCGCAAAAGGGAAATCGGAGATTTGTCTGGTAACGCACTCAGTGTCAAAGGAAGGGGCAGGAGAAAGTCGAAGGAAGGCCATAGTAAACATGGTCAATCAAAATCAAAAGGGCGGGGAAAATCTAAAGGCATAAACGAGGTCTTTTGTTAGGACTGTGGTGAAAAAGGACATTTTAAGAAGGACTGCCCTACACCTAAGAAGAAGAAAGGTCAGAGGAACAATAAGTCTCATGAGATGATGATTCTGTATGTTCTGCAGAAGACATTGGTGATGCCTTAATTCTTAGTGTGGACAGCCCGGATGACTCCTGGATACTTGATTCCGGTGCATCATTCCACTTTTCTTCGAGCAGAAAGATAGTCTATAAATTCAAGTCTGGAAATTTTGGGAAGGTGTATCTTGCTGATAACAAAGCCTTAGAGATTGCTGGAAAAGGGGACTTATGTATACAGACCTCAGGTGGAGGTAAATGGAAGCTGCATGATGTCAGATATATTCCTAATTTGATGAAGAATCTGATTTCTATTGGTCAGTTGGATAGCACGGGTTATAGGGCAGTTTTTGGGAGAGTTCCTAGAAAATTGTGAAGGGAGCTATGGTGATAGCACGTGGCACAAAATTTGGAACTTTATACAGTACTGTAGGATGTTTGAATATAGTTGCTGCAGTTGATAGTACATTTAGCTCGAGTCTGTGGCATAACAAACTAGGACATATGAGTCAGAAGGGGATAAAGATGCTAGCTTCAAAGGGATATCTGCAAGGTCTGAAATCTGTTGATTTGGGTTTTTGTGAAAGTTGTGTTCTGGAAAAGCATAAACAGGTCAGTTTCACAAAGGCCAGCAGAGAACCAAAGGCAGAACAGTTAGAACTAGTACACACAAACGTGTGGAGGTCATCTCCAGTCTCTTGTCTTGGTGGTTCGAGATACTACATCACCTTCATTGATAACTTTAGCAGGAAGGTATGTGTTTACTTTCTAAAACATAAGTCAGATGTGTTTATCACCTTTAAGAGGTGGAAGGTTGAAGTTTAAAATCAAACTAGGTTGAAGATTAAATGCTTAAGGTCTGATAATGGTGAAGAGTATGATTCTACAGAATTCAAGAAATTCTGTGTTAATGAGGGAATCAAGTGCACCAGGACAATTCCTGACAAGGCAAGACAGAATGGGATTGCTGAAAGGATGAATAGAAAGTTGAATGAGCGAGCAAGAAGCATGAGGTTACATGCTGGGCTGCCAAAAATGTTTTGGGCAGATGCAATGAGCACAGTTGCATACTTGATAAATAGAGGCCCTTCAATTCTTTTGGGTTTCAAGATGCCAAAAGAGGTTTGGTCGGGTAAGGAGGTCAAGCTTACTCACCTGCAGACTTTTGGGTATGCTCCCTATGTTCATGTTGATCCAGAGAAGAGAGACAAGTTTGATGAAAATGCTTTAAAGTGTTATTTCATTGGGTATGGTTCGGATCAGTTTGGATACAAATTTTGGGATGACAAGAATAGGAAGATCTTGAGACATTGTGATGTGACATTTGATGAGAATGTCCTATATAAGGACAAGTTTGGGGTGCAACCTGAAGATGCAAAAAAAGTGGGAGCTGAGGTTCAGTTGTCCGAAAATTCAGAAAATATTGTTGCAGAATCAAAACAGCAGCCACTCACACCTGAGCTAGTGTTGAGGAGATTTACCAGGGTTATCAGGCCACCCAAAAGGTATTCACCATCCTTGTATTATTTATTGTTGACTGATGGAGGAGAACTAGAATCTTTTAATGAGGCTTTGCAGATGAAGGATTCAATCAAATGGGAGTAAGCCATGGATGATGAGATATGGTCATTTAAGAAGAATGATACTTGGGAGTTAACTGAGTTGCCTGCAGGGAAGAAAGCTTTGTTGAACAAGTGGCTCTATAGGATAAAGAATGAAACTGATGGTACAGTTAGGTTCAAGGCTCGATTGGTGGTTAAGGGATATTCATAAAAGAAAGGTATTGACTACACTGAAATATTCTCTCCTGTTGTGAAGTTAACTGCAATCAAAATTTTGTTAAGTATTGTTGCAGCAGAGAACTTGCACCTTGAGCAGATGGATATAAAAATAACATTTTTACATGGGGATCTAGAGGAAGAAATCTACATGCAGCAACCTAAGGGATATAAGGTTCTTGGTAAGAAAAACATGGTGTGTAAGCTCAAAAGGAGTTTGTATGGATTGAAGCAAGCTCTAAGACAGTGGTACAAGAAGTTTGGCTCCTTCATGTTCAGAAACGGTTATCACAGGAGTGAAAAGGATCAGTGTTGTTACATTAAGAAGTTTATTGACTCCTTTGTTATTTTACTTCTATATATGGATGATATGTTGATTGTAGGTTCAAGTATAGAGGAGATAAATAATCTTAAATGGAGACTGTCATCAGAGTTTGAGATGAAAGATTTGGGTGCAGCAAAGCAGATTTTAGGGATGAGGATTTCCCGAGACCTCTGCTGGAATTCTAAATTTGTCCCAAGAGCAATACATTGAGAAGGTGTTGCCTAGGTTCAAAGTTGATGATGCTAAGCCTAGGAGCACGCCTTTTGGCTAACCATCTCAAATTGTCAAATGAGCAATCATCCAAGACAGCTGAGGAATGTGAGCATATGAAAAAAGTGCCTTATGCTTCTGCAGTTGAGAGTCTGATGTATACTATGGTCTGCACTAGGCCTGATATAGCACATGTAGTGGGAACTGTGAGCAGATACATGTCAGATCCAGGGAAAGAACATTGGGAAGCTATGAAGTGGCTTCTGAGGTACTTGAAAGGAACAATCAGCACCTCACTTTGTTATGGGAATGTCAAGGTAATGCTGGAGGGTTTTGTTGATACTGATCTTAATGGAGATGTGGATTCAAGCAAGATCGTACATTCGGGCAGTGAGTTGGATGTCTAAACTCCAGAAGTGTGTCTCCATGTCATCTACAAAGGCTAAATATGTTGCAATAGTTGAAGCTGGTAAGGAGATGATATGGTTGACTGATTACTTGGAAGAGTTGGGCAAGAAGCAGCATGACAAGGTTCTCTTCACTGATAATCAGAGTGTCATACAATTGGTGAAGAATCCAGTTTATCATTTTATAACAAAGCACATCCGGCGCAGGTACCACTTCATTCGCAGTTTGGTGGAAGAAGGTGAGATGTGTTTGAAGAAGATTGATGGTGCTAAGAATTTGGTAGACATGTTGACTAAAGGTGTGGATGCTGGGAAATTGGGGCTATGCAAGGCCTCAGTTGGTCTTCTACCATAGCGTGGGAGATGTTGTAGCTAGGTGAGTTTGTTGCGTACATTGGCATGAAAAATGAAGATGGTTGGGTTGATTGGATCAGTCTCCAAGTGGGAGAATCATTGAGATATGGAGTTTGATAAAAAATACTGGACTTTACACCCAGGCCCACGTTCTCGGATCCAACTAGAAAAAAACCCTAGCGTTATGTATTTTGTATTCTATTCTCCTAGTGTATCATGTTATCGAAAAACAATTCACAGTGAATAAAAAACCCTAGCCGCCCGTGGATGTAGCCATATTTTGGTGAACCACGTAAATCTATGTGTTCGTTTATTTTCGCATTGTTCTTTGATTATTGTGATTGATCGTCCATAACACAAGTATGATAAAAGAACAAAAAGTTTATGTTTATACCAACATCCAGATATGCATTGCATTCACTAACATCTGCCCCGAGACTAGGAAATAAATTATTGACTTCTATAGTATCTATATGTTGTAGAGTGATCAACAATGGAGTTTTCATTTAACTCCTTAAAAGTTGGTGACTTTAACAATGGAGTTTTCATTTAATAAACTTCTAAAACAAGCATCTATGAGAAATTTGTTATAGTGATCAGATATGGTTTTTGCAAGTATTTTCTAGTTATATATATAAACCTGTATACGTATAGCAGGATAGAGGACCAATTGGGTCAAGTTGGTGGGATGAAAACCACAAAAGAAATTTAAGGAATATGTAATGAACTAATATATGATTCTCGTTATTATTGGAAAGTACTTCGATGGGGTGGTACTATGATATAGGATAATGAACTCTTGTAGCCTCTTAATAGTACTTAACCTAAGTACCTGTAGACTGAGGCTTCACTAAGTTAAAAATATTGTTGTAAATAAGAGTTGTATAGAAAGTCAAAAAGATCAAGATTTAGGTGTGTTATAATGGATAACAGGTTATGAAGTCTAAATATTGAATCACTATAGGAGTGACTCTTGTTTACTAAAGGCTGTTCAGTGGGAAAAATATCTTTTTTTCTCTAAAAAGACTCCATTTGAATCATGCAAGAGTGGAATCCAGAGATTGGTGAGAGTGTAGCGAGGAGGAGTTAATGGCTATCTAGGACCAGTTTCTTCATTCTTTGTCTCAAGTTTCACTTTGACATTTGAAAGTGGCAAGATCTGCTTGTTAATTGTCAACACAACAGTGGAAAGACATAGTTCTGAACAATTTGATAACTTTCTTACGACCTTTGACTGCCATAGATAGATATGACATTTCGACTACTATAGGATGCTTTCGCTTTGGTTCCTCGGATACCTTGAACCTCTCTAGATTCTCTCTCTCAAATACGTAATATTACAGTCTATTTTATTTAAACGTTTTCGATCTTTACTGCAAGTACGCTGGGCCTCACATGGAGTCCCTCGACCAGGAGAGGCACCTACCCAAATGAGGGCGCTCGAGAAAGTTGGAGAAAGAACCATTGTCAAGACTGAAACCGTCCTACAGCGTTGCAGTAACAGGGGATCTGATAGACACCATAGCAATTGAAGACAATATATGGCCTGCTGAGGAACCAATAGAACTCGAAGAAGGCAATATATTGCAACTGTCTAGCAAGCTAAGGGGGAATTAAGTTGTCTCAAATTTTTAAGGGAAAGTTGGATAATCAATGGACAAAAGCTGTAGCAATGAAACTCCTGGGACGTCGGATAGGTTATCAGACACTCAACTCCCGACTGAAAAGTTTGGGAAATCACGAGAACCTATGAAATAATGGACCTGGAACACGACTTCTTCCTTGTGCGGTTTCTAGAAGATGATGACTACCTTCACGCCCTTAATGATGGACCGTGGCTCATCTTTGGGAAAGTGCTCTCCGTGCAATGGTGTTTGCTAACGTTCCGACCTATGCACGATCATATCAACTGAGCGGTAGCATGGATTCGATTCTTAGACATCCCTATCGCACGTTATCATCTAAGGATCCTAATTGCTTTGGGTAACCTGGTCTGAAATACGGTAAAAATTGATGAAGCCACCATGCAAGCTCAGCAGAGAAAATTCGCAAGAATCGCTGTCGACATTGATTTAAGCTCTTCGTTGAGGATAAGCGTGGAGCTTAACGGTGAGACGCTTTTGGTGACCTACGAGGGACTGCCGCAACTCTATTACAAGTATGGCAAGGTCGGCCATGATACCTCCGGTTGTCCATGGCGTCAACAAGCCTCTAATGAGTGTCTCAATACAGATGAGGGAACAATAGGGATGGAGATGACGGATGCAGTAGCTGGAGGACAAATTGGAGGAAGCGCAGCAATTGGGAAACCAACGGTTGGAACCACCAACGACTACGGTCTTTGGATGCAAGTATAATGTAAAACTCGCAACTCCTCGCAATGTCTAATTTAGCAGGGACGCAAGTCCATGCAACGTCAAGATCAAATGGGCAGAAACAGAGAGTCTACTCATAGGAGAGGCTCGAGGTTCACAGTCCTGACAGGAAAAGAGCAGATGGCAACAGAAGCCATGACACCAACAGAGGACCCACAAAATAGTATCATGATGGGATTCGGAAAAAGACTAAACCTGGCATATCTTATAGGAACTGGAAAGTAAACTAAAAAAGCTCGATATTTATGGCTACTGGACCTAAACAAAATTCAAGAAAGGGGCCCAAAAGATAGAAGGTAGTCCAAACATAACAAACCTGGGAGGAAAGTTCTCGGGCCAGTGCTCTCTAGGAACGGGGATCGACTAAAGTCCCTCAAATTCAAATACAACCCAACACTCTAGACAAAAATATAGCGATTGAAATATCTTCTCATACAGAAATGGTATGTAATAGCCAGGTTTTTTAGGATAGAGAGTTGGACGTTGAGGAGTGACTCCAGCTGATGGAAGGAGTTGAGGACTAGGAGGCAATTGGTAATCTTAGGGAGGGTACCGTAATTCCTCACACCGACCCTCCAGATATAGCGGGCAGGTTGGGTATCCCAAAAGACATGCCTGAAATGGGACATAACGAGGTGCGGGAAATGCAACCTCAGGGTGATGGAACCAAGGCAGCTCCCATAAGAAGTACAGTTTCTAATTAGTTGGTCGAGTATTTTATTTCGATATGTCGATCCTAATTTAGAATTTTCAAGGGGCAGGGGGGACTAAATTCCAGGTCATTCTGTGTAATTACATTTATAATTATAATCCTAATATCCTCGTTTTGATGGAACAGGTTATGAAGTCTTGTTGTTGACAACTCAGACCAATGAGTATCCACTTGAGTCATTGTCATCTTTTTAATATCATACCAGCCAAGCGGGAAAATAGTAGAGAGAAGTAGGAGCTTCTCTCACTAGGATGTTAAAACATTCCACCAAATTAGTGAATCGGCTTGAGAAAGGCATTACAACTCGAGACAACAAAGGTAAAGCTAATTACAATAGAAAAATACTAGGAATTGTAAAATTGAGAAGCAAAACATGAAAAAGAGGTCAGAGAACAAAGGAACTGAGGAACAAAACATAGGAAAGAAGTGAGATAATAGAGGAACAAAGGAACTTATCACATAAATGCATAAGAAAACAACAATGCATAGATAAAGGACAAAGAAGTTGATTAACAATTTATTTTCAGTTATGCTATAGTACACTTACTTATTTTGAATTATGCTACAGTAACATTGCTTTAACTCCTAGGCACGAAGGATGATCTGACGAGAGAAAGGACCTAGCTTCGTTACTTTCTTTATTCTTGTGGGTCAAACTTTCTTATATCTTTGCTTAGTCCGACATTCCCATCCTTTCCATTGTAAGAACCATCTTAAGTAAGATGGATAAACAAATGGGTTACTCGAAAGCATAAGTCTTAGAGCCAGGGCTAGCTACTTGAAATCACTCTTTCGAGCCATAGCTTACTTCGAACTTGCTTTCAAGCTCAAGGATAAACTTCTAAATGAGCAAATGATCAAGGTTTTTGAAGGTTTGAATTATGCTACAATAACTGTGAGGTTTTTGAAGGCTTAGGTGAAATGGATGTTTTAAAAGATAAAGATGACCACATATTGGAAGATAAGGCGGTGAAAGTGATAGGTTTTTTTATATTGACTTCTAGTTACAGAGATATCTTTGAACATGAAGATGCTAAAAGCAATAACAGAAGTAACAAATATGGGACAAATAGAGAAACATAAAGGGCATACCTCAAATGGAGAAATCGGAGCACAAAAGAAGTAGGAGGTGCCAATCAAAGACAGCTGGTGGAGAAACTAGATGTGAAGTTATTTCTCGAAACCAAAAAAATATGTTTTAAAAACACAAAAAAAATGTGATTTTTTGTTTTCGTAAATTTGTTATAGTATTCTTATTTTTAAAACAAAAAATGACAACGATATTCAACCAAACACAATGTAACTTACTGTTTTCTTTTTTTTTAAATAAAAAAACAATACAAAACCAAAGAAAAAATGGAACCAAACAACTCCTTAATCATTTATTATTTGACTATCCATAATTTAATGTTGCCTCATAATCCTCATATTACTTCGAATCATATCATAGTTGTACATGTCATCAAACTATAATCCTCACATTACTTCGAATCATATCATAGTTATGCATGTCATCAAACTTTATTATGGTTCAAATACCTTGATGACAAACAAAACTTTTGCTACCAACCTCTCTTTTCTTGTCTTTCCTTCCTTTCGTTTTAAAAACTATAACACCTTGCATACTTTTTTTACAATTCAAATATTATTTTTGAATTTTTAAAATTCATTTTTATTTTCAATGGCAACTTTTTTAAATATTCTCCAACTGATTGTCTGGATTCATTACTTCTAAAGAACAACATTTATTTTGCAATCATTGTTCAACTCTACTAAACCTCTACATTAAACATAATAATATCACAAAATTATACAAAAAATATGTTTCACAAAATACCAAACATTATATAACAAAAACTATTACATTTTACAAAAAAATCACCATTTTATACAAAAATTCCACTATTATATAAAAATACTACATTATATAAAAATTATCATCACGTTAATTTTCATTATATTATACAAAAAATATCACCACATTATACAAAATATATCATTATATTATAAAAATACACTATATTATATGAAAATATCTCTAATTTCTATAATAAATACTACTTTACACATTACAATAAATACCATTTCATATTTAATAAATATCAATTCACACTATAATAAATACTACTTCTCATAATGTTATGTACGTCAATCAGACACATATAATAACTCCACAAACATTATACCTTAAGCATTATATAAATATGATAAAGTAAACAAATGCAAGAGGGGGGTGAACTATGTGTATAAACAATATTTGCAAGTTCTTTTAGTTCGTATAATAAACATATCCTAGTTAAATAAAAACAGTAAGAGCCTGTCAGACAATAAAGTCTTTTTAAATGACAAAAGCTTGTTAGGTAATAAGAGCCCTTTTGTGGGATATGACCTGCTTAAACGAAAGGAGTTTATTGAATGATAAATCATGTTAAAACAATTTTAAAACAAAAGACATTTGTTAAAACCAAAAAGACAGAAGGAGCCTTTATAAAAATGAAAGAGTCTCTTGTTAAAAACAACACAAACACAATATAATGCAGAAATTTAAAATTTAAAGAGAGAGAGAGAGGGAAGCAAGATGCAGTCAATTTATATTTATTCGACTTAAAAACTATGCCTAGGTCTACTTCCTAAGTATCCAACTTGAGTGTTTCACTATAAAAACTGAGTATTAAATTTGACGAGCCTCTCTAAGTTAACAAGTACATATTTTTCAAGGTTCTCCAACCTTCCACACTCGAAGTGTATAACAAGCTTATAAAAAGTTTACATGAAAACAAAATAACAATTTCTCTCTTGATAGAGTGATTTCATTTTTCTAAATTACTGTAGTTATGATATGATATGATTCTCAAGAGTATAGATGTTGTTCAAAATATTTCGACAGTCTGAATATGTTCGTTCTGCTTCATAAGTGTTGTCGCTCTTCCTTAAATAATCAATTTCTTTAACTAGTCATTGCTTCACTCACATCTTTAATCAACTAGATGGATTTAACTCTGAATAACTTCAATGTCATCTTTGTCAAAAATCTTCCAGTAATCACGAAGCTAATATATGACCTTCATAATTAATAAGATCCTTTTGATAAACCATTTCTAATAAGATAAGTTCATAAAAAAGGTTCTGCAAGAGAAAATATATTTATTATGATTTTATTTACTTTTGAGAATATGACTGTTAATTGTACAAGGAAATAAATCCAATTTGAATTTTGAAATATTATACAATTATCATCAAAATCGTTAAATATAAACCTTGAGCTAACAAAACAGTACTTGGGCATTATAAAAAGAGTATCTACACATTATACAAAACATAATAATAGATAATAAAGAAATCTACATTATAATTAAAGTATCACTATATTATACAAAAAAATAATAGTACATTATATAAAAATGCTCTAGCTTTTTGTGATAAATACTATTTCTTATTGTAATAAATACAATTTCATCCTATGTTAATCATGTCAATTTACAATAAATACAATTTCATATTAGGTTAATCATGTCAATTCAACCTATATTACAACTCCCCACAAACTATACCTCATCCATTACATAAAAATATTATTGTATTAGATAAAAAAACCACTATATTATATAAAAAAAATTATTGAACATAACGCTTCTTGGATGACATCAATATTTTTGTAATTCAAAAATTTGCAGTCAGTTGCCTAGAAAAATAGGGTAAATCATTAAACTCACAATTATGCATCCTATATTTTTTATGAATATTGACCGAAAAGAAGTACGGAACCTTTACAATGAGGACTCAGTGTAAGGTGTTCATGTGTATTGGCCAAAGAGAAATAGATAGACCTAAGGGACTAGGAGGAGCAACAAAGCTTCCCTTTATTAATATGTTTAACCTCAAGTACAATAAACCAAGATTCAACAATAACATTATTATGGACATATGTTCGAAGAATGGATTAACCTCAAGTACAATAAACCAAGATTCAACAATAACATTATTATGGACATATGTTTGAAGAATGGATGTATACACTCTATAATTCATGACTTAAAACATAGGTACAACTAAGTCCTAGTTTACGAAAGTAAAACTAGTCATGTGCAAAGATAATTTTACCTATTTATAGATATGTATTTTAGCTAAAGCTCATGATATTATGCATATATCACTTGAAGTATAGTAGAAAAAAGACATTCAATGATGTACATATTGTTGTAAAAATCAATCGGATTAGAGAAGGTTCGCAGCTAAATAGGACTGAGGGGAATAGTAATGAGCATACATATTTTACGTAGAAAACCCCTAAATAAGGGTAAAAATCACGGGCAAGTATAGAAGACTTTTACTACTGAGAAAAACTAAAGAATTACAAGGAAAAACTAGACTAAAAAATACACAAGATATTTTTTGGCCTCTCATTTTCTCTCTTTTCTCTCTCACCTCACTTTCTCTTTTTTCTTGCTTGCTTGCTCTTCTCTTCATACCACTCCTACCTTTTTATAGCAGGAGTTCCTTGGCTGTGTGAGGCATGGTAGGCACTGAATTCGTTGTCTACCAGCCAACAATTGTTGATTGTCAATAATTGCAGCCACTATTGTTGATAATTCTCCCACTTAAAGATTTGATTGATTATCAATCAGATCTTCACACTATTCTTTCGACCTTACCGCTTCATGTTGCTTACGTTTCTATCAGGCCACACGAGAATCGACACCACATAAACTTGTTACCATTGATTTCTTTTGTCATAAAATCTTCCAGGTTAACCATTGTATGAATTTTTTGTATATCCATTATTCCTTCTTCCACTTTCTCACGAACGAAGTGATATTAAACTCGGATGTGTTTTGTTTTTGAATGAAATGCTGGATTCTTGGCAAGATGCAAAGAACTTTGACTATCACAATACAGAGTAATATTTTCTTGTTTATTCCCAAGCTCTTCCAATAACATCTTTAACCACATTGCTTCTTTACTTACTTGTGTAGTTGCTACATAATCTGCTTCTGTTGTTGACGTAGCCACAACTGATTGCAGTTTTGAAACCCAACTCACAGCTCCTTTAGCTAGTGTAAACACATATCCTGTAGTGGA